>JAYKKT010000059.1:0-562500 GCA_036023115.1 Brasenia schreberi | reverse complement strand
CCCAATGCAGAAAGAGCTCAGCAGATTCCATCGGTAGCAAGATGACACCTCCCTTTGCCCCACAGGGAGTACCTCAGGCTTCACGTGGAGAATGACCGTATATTATGCTCTAGGTAGCTAAAAGCGACCACTAAAAAAACTATATATACATGTATGTGTCTCGGTGTGTGTATGAGGCCCCCTCCAATATTTTACACAAAGCAGATAAACCAAACCCTAATTGAGTAATCCCATGAGACAGACATGCATACACGGAGAGTGGAGGCTAGATACTTACGGATGCAGGAAATGTTCGAACAACCAGGCGCGGAGCACAGACACAGCTCGCTCAGGGAGACCCCTTTGTGGCCGCCATACGTGCTGCTGCTGCGGCTCGCCCACACTCAAACCCTCGCTGTTACCCCGGTTCTCCTCATCCAGCCTCAAACCTGAGATCTGATCCCTCCCTGACGTATCCGGAGAGAAGCAATCCTCACCAAGACGCTTGCGTGTGAACTTGAGCTGATCGTTGATGGAGTTCTTGAGACATCTGAAATGCTTAGTCATGGCCTTGAAAGCCATCGAGGTGTAGGGCGCTGCAGTGCTCAGGCCGGCAACAGACTCAAAGGAAGTGACAACCATCTGAAGCTGTTGGTAGTAGTGCCGGTATCGCCTACACACCTGAGTCCAGCGACCAAATACCAGTTCAAAACCCACTTAACTATTCTCTAGCTGCCCCGTTGAAGGGAAGAACAATAACATTGTGAACCAAAGCTAATAAAATGTACCAAAAATCATGTGCCACGGACACGAATCTATACTGCCATTATATCCTCAAATCAACCTCATGCTGTCTAGCAAAGAGGTAAATTTAGAAAAGCAATGTGAACAGGAAAAAAAGGCCCCAGGAAAGAATGCATATTGAATATATAGCTAGACCATACAACCTAACACATTTAAAAATGAACTGATATGAAAGCCACCAGCATTTCCATCTATATTCAGCATGTTATAAATGAAACAAATAAATAATTGATCGTACGCAGCTACGTCAAATCAAATGTCAAAGCTGAATGGTTAAGGTCAGGGGTCGCGGTAGACCCACTATGAATATAGCACATACTCACAGCTCGGGCATTAGGAAACCAGAGCGGTCAAGATTTTGACCGCATATACAATTAAAGGAAAACACCTAGCAATTTGGCTGAGCAAACCCAAATGAGCAGGTCATCAATTCAAGATCTCCTTCATAGGACACCTGATCGAAACCGTCTTTTATATTGTGATTTCCATGTTTTCAAAATTGGACTTCAAGATCCATCTGCATTAACTGACTAAGTTGAAAATCATAATATTCCCCACCACTACCCTGAGCTTGAAAAATATGTTTACCTATATAACTGTGGTAATCAACAGCTCAAGGAATCACAAGAAAGGCACATTGCGACAAGCCTAACACTCAGATTATGAAGATATGAAAGTGGAACCAAACCATTACCGACCCATTAACCAATTAAACGCAGATACATAGAGATTAGTATATAACTCTGGAAAATGTACTTCAGATACTTCGAGACGATCACTACCTAATAATATATTTGTGCAAGAAATACCTCGAGTAGTGCAAAATGAGGAATCTAAGCCATCTAGGGATCCAAGAAGACAGTACATTTTTTGTGGCACCCTTAACATGCAAAATTATTGTGATCAACTACTCCTTGAATATATTTCCAATTGATATATGTATATATATATATAATATGATTTGGAATGACACTTTTAGAAGGTACCTACAAACAAACAGCAAGATATGGTATAAACAATAAAAACTTACATTTATGTGCATCCCACACAAGTACAGTTTGAAGGGAACTTGAATGAGGTCACAGGGAGTGGAACTGGCAAGATTCTTTAAGGAGAAATAAGTTTATCATATATAGACTAGAACAAATTTTAGGAAAAGGGTGTTAACTGGAGGAACGTTAACCGACGAAGCAAAGATAACAGGCACTGCTGCCTATTTCAATTTTTTAGAGTCAGAATCCCTCTGGCTTCTCATGGCGTTTGCCAAAGATACCACGATACCAGTTATTGGTAGGGTTCAAATGCTTTTCGTGGGTTAATTTCCTGTAACCTTGACTATGATCATTGGTGAAGACCTTTTCCAACCTCTCAAAGAACGAAAGAAGCTCTCTCACGTTCAGAATCAACAAGTTACTCAGTCAAGAAATTTTGAATGGAGAACATGAAAACATTATATAAAAAAGTAAATATGATTAGCCCACAATTAATTGACTTTAATTTTAAGAAACTTCTCCTTCCTCACTCATCTGCAGACTGTTAGTACCTTTAAACGTTTCTTTTCTGATTTCCCCAAGTACAGGAAGATATTGGAATGGCTGAAGCTTGATTTACTGACAATGGAAAACGACGACATGCATGCAAGTACATGATGGTCGTCAAGGCAACGCGCTCATGCATGTGTTAAAACTCACATGTATATATATATATAGAGAGAGAGAGAGAGAGAGAGAGAGAGAGAGAGAGAGTCATGGTTGTCAAATCGACAAGATAGAAGGCTGGCGTGTATGCGACGCAGATCCAATATTGAAGGTATGCCCTAAAGGTCGAAAGTCACCAAGGAGTCCAAAACTATCTGTGGCAAGGCCAGATAGCTGGGTGTCGGTGGGCACGCTTCGCGGAAGAAAACTAATGACACATAAACAGAAAAAGTAATCCAGGAAAACGAAGAATCAAACTCAATCCCTACTCGATACGAATTTAAACATATACTAAACAGATCAACATCTAATACAAAAAATTCCGAACAACGCAAGTACATAGCCATACTATTTACAGATGAGACCCTTCAGTATATTAACAACCATGCAAAAGAATACGATCAGACGGTGCTAAAAGGAACTATCGTCTTAATTTTTCTTTTGGGCGAAAATCTACCATATTACGTGCTAATTTATTTTAGCAAGCAAGACGTTCAAACCAAGGAAGCCATACTATTGATCGATTAGATGGAAGGAGATGACTCGTTACTGAGAAGAGCAGCCACCAAGAAAATTGCATACGGTACGAACTAAATGAGCAACGAACCATTCAATCGCGATGTGAAAAGTATTATCTCAAACAAACAGACAATCAATGAAGAATGGAGTCGGACAGAGTTATAAAGAAAATTTGGAGAAAATTAACAAAACAGAAGGAAAAGAATTAAAGAAAAAGCTGAGAAGGGACCAAGGCACACCAACTTGCCTCGTCAAGCATGGACATAAGCCTAGTCTTCTCCCTCCTATGCTTGTTAGAGTCTGCGGAAGAAGAACTCGGCTCCTCAACTCCCGAAGGTAAGGCGGAGGAAGTGGAAGAAATGCAAGCAGGGTTCGCCATCGTAGCAGCCGGAGAGTCACCAAAAGCTCCAGAGACGCCACAGCTGCCATCGATATCAATCGGCCGCTTTGGAGCAAGAAATTTTCCTGCATCGCCCTCGGCAGAAGCACTGAAAACCATTTTCATCCTATCCACGTTGCAGTACTCATCAAGCAGCAGCTGAGCGGGCTTCAAGAACTTGGAGTTCTTCAGAACGCTCGTGTACCCGGTAAATGGCACGAGGGGCGCCGGGTTCCTTTGAACGCCGGCGGTGACGGCGGCACCAGAGAGCAAGTGCGTACCCTCTTTCGGCAAGGAAGAGCAGTCCCCAGATTCCCCAACACATCCTTCCTTTTGTTTCTCATGATAACGGCCCATGCTGTGAAAGGAATTATCAGTTGTAGGAGCGAAATTTTGACTGGCAAATCTTGTTTCATACGGCTGAAGGTGCAATTCTTGAGGATTATGAAAAGATAGAGACAAAGAGAGTCCTTGACCTGTTGGATCTGTTTTAGAACCTCCTTCAAGAGACCCATCGTTCCAATTCTGAGTCCTCAAATCTCCTTGCCTAGGATTCCACTCACAAAACCCAGATTGCCCAGTTTGTAAATTCCCAAAACTTGGCACAAGGAGTCCTTGACTTTTCTCCCTAATCTTGATTACTTGAGGTGTGTGAGTTAGTATCTGTGATTGGTGTTCTGAGTTCTGCTGCATCGATCCTGAGAAAACATAAGGAAATTCTGTGGAACTCTTTTGTCCTCCTTGATTCATCACAGATATTGAAGACAGTGCACACGGATTGTATATTGGAAGCCGTCCACCAACAGGATCCAGAACCGTAAAGCTCTCAACCGGGTTCTGGGTGCCTTGATTTTGCAAATAATTGATGAGGTAGTCAGTGTTTGACCGAGAGTTGATGCTTTTCCACCCATGGTGATCATCATGCTCAATATCGCCTTCCTTGACTGGTGGGAACACTGAAGAACTACTGTAATTGATCATCATTTCTGAAGAGATCTTCCCATGAGGATCTTGGAGAGGCATAAGGCTTGCAATACCGGGTAACTCGGCGTATCCGCTTCTAGATATACCACTATGTCTCGATTCTTCAAAATCTTGAGATTGAATAATAACGTTGGGATTGATCCCTGAAGGAGGGGAAGGAGAGACATGTGGTGCTATTCGGAGCTTATCTCTCCTAATCTGCTGGGCAACGTGGGCTTGTTGAGATGAACTGAGATTCAGTCCATGATGGAAAGGATGCTGCATGAACTCGAAATTTTCAGACATGAGTTGTCTTCTACTTGGTTCAAACCTCACACAGTTAGGCTCATCTTTCAGTCGTTCCCTGCATAGCCAATCGCTCAGACGCACCATTCAATCAAACGTAAATGATCACAACGATAACACTGTGCAGAAAACAACAAAGTGCCACTGTTCCTTGAGTGACATACAAAATTCACTGCATCTGTGTGAGAGAGAGAGAGTACCAGAGAGGGGTGGGGCATGTACCCAAAGCGGAAGAAGCAGGAGATCAGGAAATCTACATCAACCTGCAGAGGCCATGAAATAACGATATTTAGACGCCGTGATTTGATGCCATCTAGCAAAAAAATATTCTGGATCTCAATCACCGACGAGAGAAAGAGACCATCACCGCAGTACAAACTCTGAAACAGTAACAATATAAATCCACATGTAGCTGAGAAACAGTAAAAAAAACTGGAAAAAGTTGACTCCAACAAAATGCCCAAGCACCAAATCTTTCTTCCTTGTAGGAAACAACCATTACATCTAAGCAACCACCGCTTATGAATCAAAAACCGGAATATACCTATGATCATGTACCGAAGGAACCAACTTTCATCTTTCTTTTCTCAGGGAGAAAGACTGTTAGAGAGCAACGGACGAGAAGAGTTGACGGGGATTAGAAAAGCGGAGAGGGGGAAATTAAGAAAGGGTAGGAGGTAAGTGCTTTTACACTGCAGTTGCTGTAGTGTCAGGAGAACCAGACGATGCACGCTCTCCACGGAAGCCACCGCTTTGATTTATGCCAACCCCAAAAACCGGCTTCTACCGGTCATCCTCCCCCCTCTCATAAACAGTTAAGACCGTCTTTCATTAAAAGAATAACAATTAAACACTCTTTGCTTTTAAACGCCAAAAGATAATATAAATCTGAAAAAAGAAAGAAGTCCTCTTCATTCCCCACACCTGCTAGTCATTTTTGTTCGTTCCATAGGCAACTTGAGGTCGGGCAGGCCCTTAATTACCGATTACCAGATATGCACGTCCCACTTTTCAAACGTTTCACTTGAAGGCCTTTGAGTTGACCCTCCTCCCTACCCCAAAACCAGGAGAGCTTGGCTCCTTGTTCCCCTCCAACTTTACTTTCTCTCTAACTCTTTTTTGTTTTAAAGCGGCAGGGAAGAATCCGTTGCACCCTTTTTGCGAACACTCATTCTCTTCAAGAAACTTACTTCAGTTCATCCTTTCTCGCTCTTTTCCACCATAAAAAAAAACGCATATAAAATAGTTTTCACGTAGATTTATGCCTCTGTCGAAGGTCATCGGCCTTTTCTAGGCTAGGATTGCGAGATTGGTAACCATGAATTGACGTGAATGACCTCCACATCGGTCGCCCAAGTCAAAGTTCGAGCATGAACGTCAGAATCTGCTGTCTGGAATAATTGCTTTCAGTAAAACTCAATATCAGCGTTTTGGGAGGCTGAAATCTCTCAGTATCTAATTGCCGCTTCATCGGTCATAAATTTGTTTCTATGGATCTTTTCCCTCCTTAGATTACAGAATTAGCCCTATGAAGCTTTCCTGCACTAGTTTATTAACGTTAAAATGATTAACTAAGCACACCTTTCTGGTTTTTTTATGATGATTAAATCATTTGAAATCAATGATTGCTTCCAAGTCCATAAGGGAGTCTCCGGATGACGGTCTCTACCCGCCCCACACGGATACTCACGTATTCTCCTCCTTCCATGGGACGGGTGCTTAAGCAAAAAAAAACAACCCTACTGCAGGGTGAGGCTAAAAATACCCAGATGGAGGGTCGGGTTTAAGGTAAATCCACTCGGTTTCTTCTGGATATATATTTGTCATATTCTTAAAAACCCTAACTATTCAGCTTAAGAGAGAGATGATTGAATTCAAAAATGAGAAGAAAAGTATATATATACCTTTTAAATGTGTACTTAATTAACATGTGTTTTTTGTTTTTAAACTCAAGCCTTCATCCATTAACATGTATAGTTGAGATTTTTTAGAATGAAGTACATAAAGTGATAAGCATATTAAATGTACCATATATATAATATGAAATACAGTAGGTTTCATGTTTTATGTAAAATATATGATATTAACTAAACTTCTTTAAAAGAATTACTTGTACATGTCGATGTGGGGCTGGACGTGTTATACCGAGGTGGTGCTCAAGACCCGCGCGGCAGGGCGAGGTCTAGCATGAGGCTTTCAATGCGGGTGGGGTAAAACCCACCCACCCTCCCCATTGCCCTCCGTAGGTGTCTTAATTGGAAGAGTCACTCAGCAGATGTTTCTCAAGTTCGAATCCCACCGTGGCACAGAGGAGAATAGATCAAGTTTCGACATAGCTGATTATTCAGTTTCTATGAACTCACATGGAGTTGGATTTGGATCAGCACGTGAAAAATAAAAACCAAATATAATCGAGAGAATACTGTTGGATATATCAATTTAGAAAATCCAAACAGTAGTGGGATATTTTTCGCATATGGGATCCCTTTAATCCAATTTGGTGTCGGAAGGGATCTTTTGGATATGTATAGTGTGCGATTAGGGTTGAGCATGATCCAGTTTTAATTCCGAATTAGTGAATCGCACCGAACCAGAATTTCCAGTTCGGTTCAGTTGTAGTTAGAATCAGTTCGGGTTTGATTCAATAATTTTAAGAATTTCGAAACTTGGTATTCGGTTTCAAAATGTCCATAATCGAACAAACCAAATAACCAAATTCTTTTTGAATCTTTTTTCATGACTCTTCATCTTGCTTCCTGTAAGTCATGTGGACTTTTTACATCTCTCACTCTCGCTTTGTTTTCTGGTATCTCGATAGAAAATTAAAATCCCACTGTGGGTCCGTATAATGTCACAAATCGGGTTGTAAATAACCAAGATGTTATAATCTCTTATGATGTTAGCATAGTGGGTGAATGAACTCATTCTTTGTATTCTTTGTCAATTCATAATTTATAATTCTTTCATTGAAACCACAAAGCAAAACCATGTAAATTTCGCAGATTGATGATTCAGTTAAAAAAGAATCGGTTAACCGATTTACCTAACCAAACAAATTCGGTTAAGACATAGCCTACGGTAGCTGCGCGGCAGATGGACAACCCTAAGAAACAAAGGTCCATGCACCCAAAACATATATATATATATATAGACATGATCGTTCAGTGGTTCCAATGGAAATTGAACTGGATCAGGGAACGGGTTGAACCCAAAACCGCTGAAACCAAAATCGGGGTTCACCCAATCTGGTTCTGGTTTCACCTTTTACAAAACCGAAACTAGTAGTTTTTGAAAAAAATTTATAAAATTTATTTTTTTGATAATGATCGGTTCCAAAAGGTTTCAGGCTCAAACTGGAATCGATCTGAAATCAGGAGTTGAGAACCGCCAGTTCCGAACATGTCTATGTCTATATCGTGTGTCTGTGAGAGAGAGACGTGTATAGAATTTTGGGGCATGCGCAACGGGCTCTCTTGGCTAAGGAGGTGGCTCAATGGAGCCTTCATGTAAAAGGGTAAGTCCTGCTGTGTGAGCACGTCTGCCTACCCCCCAGCTTGCCAATTGAAGAAATTAGAATACGGCTTAACTATTCAAGCAGACCTCAGGCTACAAGCTGCTACGAACGTCGTTTTATGAAAAACGCATTGTAATTAAACCAAATGAGACCTCCATTTTGTTTAACATCAAGATATGTTAAACATTAAGGATATTAATGCTAAGGGTGGGGCATGGCTTAATTAGATGTTGTTATATTATTTGAGTAAGGTTTTCCTTATGATAGACCCTAAACCATGTTTGGCACTAGCCTCCCAATTGGGAACAAGACTTGGATTCACTTGGATCCAGACCCGGTCCAACCTGTTGAAGCCTATAGTCTCTGGCTAGGGTTTTGCTGCAAAATGATGTATCGTATATATTTTTTCCACATTCGTAGCTTAAATTATCTCAATGAGCTGTTCCCAACATGAGCTACGGTGTTATTCTGGCCCACCATACGTTATAGAGAGCACAACCGGCATGCCACCGCCTGCATATTCTAAGTGGAAATCTGTGTGACTTTCAATTCCCTGTCATGACGCATTTGGTTTATCGAAAGTGTGCGTGGACGTAGAAAGGTAAAGGGCCTAGAACTAGCACGATATGAGGCATTGATCATGGGGTTTGGTTAACTTATTCAAGTGGGACATTTCCTTGGTGAGAGAGAGGGAGAGAGATTTGAATTTGATATTATTTGGATTTCTTTTCTTTTCCCTAAACAAAACTTTGGGCACTTTTTAATCTCTTAGTACACGTTATTCTTCTTTATATATATATATATATATATATACCAGTGAAGTTTGAGCCTTGCCCTCGTGACCTATGTTCAGTGTCGACTTTCGCGCACTAACGTGGTGTTAGTGTTCCGAACTCAAACACTAGATTAATTCAAAACCATTAAGAAGCTTAACCAACCTAACCAAATTATTGATAGTGAATTGGGTTTGTATCCGGAATTTAGCCGTCTTCCCCCAATCCCCTCTGCTCATATGTAGACATGGCCGGCTCCAACCAGAACAGAATTGGGTCAGGAACCAACTGAACCCAAAATTAGTGAAACTGGAACTAGAGACCACTCGATTCGGTTCCAGTTTCACCTTTTACAAAACTGAAACCAACAGATTCCGGTAATTTATATATTTTTTATTACTTTTAAATCTTTTAAATAAAATTACTGGTTCCAGACTCAAACTGAAACTATCCCAAAACCGATGGTTTCAAAACCGTAACCATAACCGGCTCGAGGCCAGTTCAGTTACGGTTTTAGGTTCTGGGCCAATCGGAACCGGACATGTCTACTCATATGAGTCCATAGATTTTGATGTACCTGAACCCAAACCAGTAACCACATCCTGGCAGGTTGGTTTCGGTCAACTTCACACCTAACAATTTTAGTGGTGCGAATTGACCAGAGCCGCACCCGGTTACACCCCTAACATTGTATGAACAGCTATCAACAAAGCCATGGGGGAATATAACCGAACCTCTGATTTAATCCGGATATATTTGGACCTAAAACTTGAAAGGGATTTCATGGCGGACAAGAGACTGGCCACAATGATATGACCCAGATCTAACCTACGGTATTTCTAGACATGGTGGTAGATGCATGACAAGAGATGCTATGTGCGGGCCTAGTCTTTATCGTATTGTATGAATCAAGCTCACGGTATATTTTCACATTTCTTTAGATTCCGTTCATCCTTGTAAATGGACGGGATCCGGTTCAAATAATTACATCTTCAGACTTTGTTCTCAAGGGCCACAGCTAGATGTGTCCGGTTTAGCGATTTTAATTAGAACTGAACTGGGTCAGGAATTGGAACCGGAGACAACCTAGTTCCGTTCCAATCCCACCTTCTATGAAACTGGAATCAATACATGTGGTTCCAAATTGCCGATTTTAGATTCTGATAATTATTCAAAGATAACTTGTTGTTATTCAGCATGATAGCCAGTGTAGAGCACATTTAGTTTGATAGTGTGGCTGGGGGATTTAGTTGTATAAGTATGGTAAAAAATTTGTAGGTAAATTTGGAAAAAGATGACTCATTTTTCTCAAGTTCTTCAATAGCTGTCAATGTGGTGGCCATATAAGCTGCTGCTTGTAAAAGCCCATCTTTGAGTTTGTTCGTAGATTAATAGTGCCCAATTGCATTTCTTTTTTCATTAGGCAAGCAGGGTAAGACGGATCTCCGGTATCAAGCTCATGTCACCAACCAAATCCAAGTCTTGTCCCACACTTAGTGGAGTCCCCCACGTCAACTTCTGTACTCTTCCAAGTTGTTAAATAGCTCTGGCAATATTATACGGGGCACAGAAACTCTAAACGGAGACATCAAATGTACATGTTCCATTTTGTGTTCTCTTCCACCTGAACTAACACGAAATGATTGGATGGTACTCAGGGCAACCCAAACACAATATGTAAAATCGGACGGTCAACAATTCATCCTTTTCACTGTGATGTAAATATCCGACATTTTCCACCAAACGCCCATTGTCACCTTTCTTTCCTAATATCACAAAACCCTTTTTCATGTCAGTCATCTCGAAAATCAGTTTCTGTGCATTTGGGTTGTCTCCAGGAAACTGTCTTGTGCCATCTTTTAGTTGGTCTGTTTTATGACGCGCACGCTGTGGCACGATCCACAACACAACATTGCGACCCTTGGTTTCAAATACATGCTGTGGAGTCCAGTTCTGCCGTGTTCTGGGAAAGGGCAGTTGAAATTTTAAAAGTTGCAAGTGTGATTCGATTGCCTTCTGTTTTTTGATGACCGAGCTGAGGTACACACCTCACATTCAAGTGAATCCTACCAAAACAATCTGATCATGCCTACATTCTCAACAAGTTTTGCCTTTCCACATTACATATCCTTTTCGACGTCATGCTACTAAACAAGCTAAACGAATTGAATACTGTATCTCGCAAGTTTCTCGAATTGAATACGTTGTGGCAAATTTATGAAGGTCCACCAAGAGCTCTAAACTTGTTTGCATGGGCGCCTATCTTTTTAAGGTATTGCACAGAAAGCTGGCTACTTTTATCGAAACGTCACAAACGGCCTTTTTGTTTAACATCCAAGTATCATTAATTTCGGAGCCTTTCTGCTTTCTGTATGTGCAGCACGGTAACACAAAAGATAAAAGGGGAAGGAACAAGTAGTCAATGGTGAGCTAATTTACGAGCTTAGTTGGGCTCGATTGGAACTCAACTTAATCGAGTCAATCTTGTTTGCAAATGAACCTAGCGAGTCAAACTCAAGTTGATCCAACATAACTTAGCTGAGCATTTTCTTAACTTGTCAATCTCGAGCTTGCTTGTACTCAAGTTTGACTAGGCTTTTACAGTGTCATATTGTACAGAAATGTGGTGATTCTCCTGGAATGGGCAATGTGTCGGACATATCAGACAACGAATTGGATCATTTGAATATGAAGTATGAGGTGATTCTATATCAATGCCATTGTAGTCGGACTTCCGGCCCGTTTTGTTTAAAGAAAGAAAACTCTCAAGGAGAATCACAAAGCATAGTTGTGTAGCAGTACGATACACTGTCTTTCGGTCCATCAACTTCTAAATGTCAACATCTAATTGTCTAGCTTCTTTTTTCATAGGCAAGCTGCTGTAAACCCGACGCGAACTCGGGTATTGAGCTCCGACTTTTGTCGGATTACCAATGAAATAAGTTATGCATGGCAGGTTTCGGGTAAATCGGAACCAATGGTACCAAACTGCTGGTTTTGGTTTTCTGAGAAATAAAATCAAAACTGGGCACAGTTCTGATGTTAAATTGTCATTGGATTGGATCCTAAACCACTTGGAATTACAAAAATCATTAAAATTTTGAAGCACATCTTGTTTCCGGCCATCATGATGATGATGTTAGAGTCCGCATGGTCGTGAAGCCACCTCAGAACATTGTCAAATGTATGTCTCTTTGTTATGTCATAAACCAATAGAGCACCAACAGCACCCCTGTAATAAGCGCTGGTAATAGCACGATATCTTTCCTGCCCAGCTGTGTCCCATATCTGTGCCTTCACAGTCTTACATCTATCTGCACAAAAACCAGGTCACTCATTGCGACACGACAGACCACACACTCATTCTTGCAGAAAGTGCATACACACAAGAGGCATTCAGCATTCGTGTATCACATTACATGAAAAAGTCGATAGCAAATCTAAACCAAAATACACAACCATGGCTGATCCAATAAAAACTTCATCATTAGTGATACAACTATCTAATGCTATTAGAATGTTGTAACTGAAACATATCTGTCACTCAAACAATTGCTAAATGAGAAAAGAGTCAGAACTTGCATCCTTATCACCTGATTTTTATCAATCCTTTACAGTCAAGGAATTACCAAATGATGTTTTTAATCTCATATACCAGATGGGTTTGTATGAATGATGGCTAAAGATGACCATGAAATAAATCGCCTATGAATGTACAATGAAGAAGTTGCAGAATATGCGAATTTTGACCAGGCTGAATATTGGCATGCCCCAGGAATGTGATATAGAAGTTGCAGTCTTGAGAGTATGTGAACTTTGAACAGTTCGAATATCACATACCTTGAAATTTTGAAATGCTTCAAATAGTTCAATAATTCATGCAATGTAAATGGAAGTGATTGCATGTAAAACTGAGAGAACATTTTATAAGGCACATGGTGCATGATGGCCTTGTGTCTCAGCACCATGGCCACCCAAAAGTTTTGGAGATGTTCACCACGCATATCTCAAGAAATACTGAATGAGTGGCTGTTATCTTGGGAAAGCACGGGTTACCATGCGATAGTGAATGAACTTGTGGTAGAATAATGAAGCCAAGTCCTTAGGATGTAATTACAAAAATATGGAAGTTTAAGGACTCCAACAGCGAACAGGATGGCGCATTAAAAGGCAGACCACAACCTGTGGTAAGCTTTCATCTTCACAGAGACATCTGCTTTCATGCAATAGATATTCAATAACAATCATGCAATAGAAATGCAATAAAATTGATCGGTGCATCTAAGCTAAAGTATTGATCACCTTTGATGCTTTGGCAAGATCATCTACTGGATGGACGAAACAAATGTTTTTTCTTACAATATGGGGGTATTCAAAACTCCGCCCATGTAAGGGATCAACCTTGCATTGCCGGTCCCAAGCCCGGATAAAGGAGGAGGGTTGTGTTAGGCTTCCGACAGCCAGCGTAAAACTTCGTCGAATTTCTACAAGGATTACAAAAATTATGAGCATTCCTTTGGGGCGTTCCCGCCTAGCGACGTGCTGCAGAGCCCGAATGCAGTAAGAAGTAAGCAAGGGCCATTTTCGCCCGAATGTAGTGAATCAATTGCAGAGAGGGTTCCCACATCATGGACGGGTGTGGGTAAAGAAGTTAGTCCCGCTACATTGCCGCCCGAATGTAGTGAAAAATTTTCAGAGAGGGTCTCCGCATTTTGATTATGGACGGATGCGGGGGGTAAGGAAGCTAGTCCTAGATAATAAGATTCGTATTGGTTCTTGGAATATCGGAACATTATCGGGTAAGCTAATGGAGGTGGTAGATACTATGATTCGGAGAAAGATTCATATTCTATGTTTACAAGAGACAAAATGGGTTGAAGAAAAAGCAAAAGAGATAGAGGATACAGGTTTTAAATTATGGTACTCAGGTAAAGAAAAGGCCCGAAACGGAGTTGGTATTATCATAAATAAAGATTTAAAGAAGAGTGTAGTAGACATACAACGATATGGTGACCGAATCATGACATTGAAATTAGTGTTAGGAGTAGAGGTTTTGAATATAGTTTGTGCTTACGCACCCCAAGTAGGACTAGAAGATAGTATAAAGACAGTTTTTTGGGAAGAGTTAGATAAGGTGTTTCAAAAGATTCCACAAAGGGAGATGATTTGTTTAGGAGGAGATTTAAATGGACATGTCGGTAAAGAGGCATTAGGATATCAAGGGCTTCATGGAAACTTTGGTTATGGGGATATAAACGAGGAAGGTAGGGAGATTTTAAATTTTGCTATGTCATTTGATCTCTTTATAGTCAATACAATCTTCAAAAAACGAGATGAACATTTAATTACTTATAAGAGTGGCTTATCACAAACACAAATTGATTACTTTATTTGTAGAAAAAAAGATAGAGCGTGTTGTAAAGATTGTAAGGTAATTCCAGGAGAAAGCTTAACCACCCAACATCGACTTTTAGTTATGGATTTACAAATAAAAAAATGGACAAAGAAGAAAAGAGTGCATCGAGCTATTCGGACTAAATGGTGGAACCTCAAAAGGAAAAGAAGATATATTTAAACAAAAGGTCCTTCAAGGAGATGTTTGGAATTATGTTGGCACACCCTCTGATATGTGGAACAATATGGCTATACATATTAGGAAAGTGGCAAAAGATGTGTTAGGGGTATCTAAGGGAGGTGTACCAGCACAAAAAGAAGCTTGGTGGTGGAGTGAAGTAGTACAAAACAAAATCAAGGCAAAGAGGGCATGTTACAAATTACATTATGCTAAGAAAACTAGTGAAACTTTAGAAGCTTATAAGAAAGCAAAGAAGGAAGCAAAAAAGGCCGTTAGTGAAGCAAAAGCTAAGATTTGGGAGGACTTATATAAAAAACTCAACTCAAAAGAGGGTGAAAGAGACATTTTTAGGATAGCTAGGGCTAGAGATAAGAAAACTAAAGATCTTAATTATGTTAGATGCATAAAAGACGGGGATGAAAAAATTCTAGTGGCAAATGATGATATAAGAAATAGATGGAAAAACTATTTTTATAATCTTTTTAATGAAAATAAAGATGTTAGTATTAGTTTAGGAGATTTAGCCAAGTCAGAAAAGTATATAAACCACAATTTCTACCGACGTATTCAAAAGAATGAAGTCAAAGAGGCTCTTAAACATATGAAGAGTGGTAAATCGGTAGGACCAGATAATATTCCTATAGAAGTTTGGAAAATACTAGGAGAAATAGGAATCACTTGGCTCACAAGACTATTTAATGAAATATGGAAAAACCAAAAGATGCCCGAGGAATGGAGAGCAAGTATACTTATACCCATATATAAGAACAAGGGAGACATTCAAAATTGTGCGAATTATCGAGGTATCAAGTTAATGAGTCATACTATGAAATTATGGGAAAGAATTATTAAACGTAGGTTAAGACAAGTATCAAGTACAACAGAGAACCAATTTGGATTTATGCCAGGTAGATCTACTATTGAAGCGATTCACCTTTTGAGACGTCTTATGGAACATTTTAGAGCAAAAAAGAAAGACCTTCACATGATATTTATTGATCTAGAAAAAGCTTATGATAGGGTACTGAGGGAGGTTCTTTGGAGAACTTTGGAAAAAAGAGGTATCCCATTGACATATATTAACCTTATAAGAGACATGTATGACGGTGCAAAAACATGTGTGAGGACTCATGAAGGAACGACAGACTTCTTTGAAGTTAATATTGGGTTACATCAAGGATCAACTTTAAGTCCATACTTATTTATAATGGTGATGGATGAGTTAACAAAACATATTCAAGATGAAGTACCTTGGTGTATGTTATTTGCAGACGACATTGTATTAGTGGAGGAGTCTAAGGAAAAAGTTAATAGAAAATTGGAACTATGGAGAGAAACATTAGAAAACAAAGGCCTCCGACTTAGTAGAACAAAGATAGAATATATGGAATGTAAGTTTGATCATTTGGCTACTTCAGAGGACATAGAAATTAAAATTGGCACACATTGCATTCCCCAAAAGGAAAGTTTTAAATACCTAGGGTCAATTTTTCAAAGTGATGGAAGAATTGATGGAGATGTTACACATAGAATTAATGCTGGTTGGTTAAAATGGAGAGGAGCATCAGGTATTCTTTGAGATAAGAAGATACCATTAAAATTAAAAGGTAAGTATTAAAGAGCAGCAATTATGCCTGCCATGTTTTATGGTTCTGAGTGTTGGGCAGTTAATCATCAACATGTACAAAAGATGTCATTGACATAAATGAAGATGGATGAGTGGTCATACAAGAAAAGACCGTATACATAATGAGGTTATTAGAAACAAATTAGGAGTGGCACCAATAGAGGATAAAATGAGAGAACATTGTTTAAGATGGTTTGAATATATAGAAAGAAGATCAAAAGAAGAACCTGTAAGAAGGTTAGAAAACATAAATTTGGAAAGTATTAAAAGAGGTAGAGGACAACCACAAAAGTGTTGGAAAGAAACAATAAAGAATGATCTAGCTTATTGGGAGTTAACTGCTAACATGGCACACGATAGAGATCTGTGGAAACAAAGAATCCATGTAGCCGACCCCGTCTAGTATGGGAAAAGGCTTAGTTGTTGTTGTTGTTGTATGGAGGTATTCAACAACATGACCATGTTCTCAGCAGGGCTTTATATGATAAACAAATTACACAATAGGAAACAGATCCATAGGTTCTATACCTCGTTATAGAACTCGTGCTTCATACATCATACAAATATAAGACAGTCAACAAATGAATCAGGTTCATTAACGCAAGCTGAGCTGAAAATGTTCACGAGTTGCCTCGCTCACTTGAGATGGTTGAACCCAGCTTGAAGCACTCGAGCAGACCCGGCAAGAGCACCACACTTTGGAGCAACTAGTCTTTTATGTATGCATTAGTTCGACTCCCCAAGATGTATTGAAACCAATAGTGTTTGGTGTTTGTTGCATGCTTTACACTGGAATTCAGGATTCTCGAGTGTAGACAGAGCCTGCGGTGGCGTGGGACAATACGGGGTCAAGGAGGGGTGCATTAGCGGCGAGCCGGTGTGCGGAGAGCGTGAATGCCACGTCTGGTGGGACCTGTACAACCCCACAGCAGCAGTAAACGCTTTCCTTGCTGAGTGGATGTGGTCTAGCATCTGCAAGCCAATTAGCATCAGCCAACTGGCATCATCCAACGAGCAGCTCTGCTACGTCTTCTCTCCTGCGTGAAATCCCAAACTCTCTCTCTCTCTCTCCTCTTTGAGAATAACAGTTGGTTTTCAACTTTTTCCTTCTGCTTACCTTGTATAAGCATAGAAGCATTAGCAATACAAGGTGCCCAGACCGCAACCTTAAATTCCATACACTGATAGCGCTGGCTCACGTAGGACTCTCAACCCTCGAGATGCATAACGTGAGTTCGATTCCAGGGGCGTGCGTACTTGACTTCGGCCTCCCCCTTGTAACCAAAAAAGAAAAATGTGCTTGGATGCAAAGAACCTCACGACCACCCTTCAAGATACAATGGTGGCACTTGAATTCACATCGTGCTAAGCGCAACCAAGCCCAAGACTCTACCAAAAGACTGATTGAGAACTATTAATCTCTCTATGCGCACAGGGTTTACAGTGAAAGCCTTTCAAGGAGTTGAGCATATAAACAATTAAAGGTAGAAGAGAGGAGGTCCTAATGAAAGGCAATGAACTATCACCAACCATCCAGCTGATTCATATCCATGGCCGTTGTATGTCTTCCCCGACTCCTAATGAAAGAATGGATTTAAAATTTATATCTAATGAAAGAATGGGTCAGACGAAGACCTAAATACCGGTGCCCGACTGAATTATATGGGTTGGTTTAGGGTCTGAATTTCGAAATCCACATAAAATCGTGCGTGGATAGAACTGACCCGAACATACCCCGGTTAAATGCCTAATCTTTGTCTTCACTCTCTATCTGGATTTCAATTTAAGACAACTATAAGACATCATGTTCTAATAAAATACCAAGAACTCCATTTTTTTCTTGTGAGTCTCGAACAAAAATAAATCTCTGTACAGTTATAAAAGATCATATACAAGAACTATGACTCAGAGGACCGTGCGTGGACGGCCCTAGGCGTGTATCAAGCCTTCTGTTAGAAGCATAGGTCTAAACCACATGGGCTTGTAATCGTGGTTCATTAGTGAGTGACAGTGATGCTTGGGTTTCCGTATGATAGGGTATGAACCCCTTAATTCAGTTTCTTATTGTTCACTTATCTATGATATCGAAGTTTTTTACTATTGAGCCTGCAACACTACATATGTTTGATGCAAACTGTGAGAACAAAGTGTAATTTCCTTAAACGTGTACCAAGAACTTCGCCTAATCGCCTGTGTATCCCAACACCAACAGTACAAACAAAATAATGTGATAATAAGATACATATAAAATAAAATGCATAAGGCCGACAATTTTATTGTCGCGCTTCACGAAGAGCTTAAGACAAGAGAAGATATCTTGGTTTTTTTCGTTATATAAGGAGAAAGCCCTTCCGATATTTTCTCTCCTTGGGAGAGCGAGCTCTAGATTCGGCGGGTGCGTTCCCTCGACTCGGCGGCAAAGGAGAGTAGGGAGATCGCAACGAAGGAGAGGAACAAGAAGAGGAAGTCCTGATTGAGTTGCAGGAGAGATGGAAAAGACGGAGTTTCAATTATACAACACAATGACGAAGCAGAAGGAGCCCTTCCGCTCTAGGGTTCCCGGCAAGGTTGGCATGTACGTCTGCGGCGTCACCGCCTACGATCTCAGCCACATCGGCCACGCCCGAGTCTACGTCGCCTTCGACGTCCTCTACAGGTGTTTCGTTCTCCTCCACCATCGATTTCCCGAATTCTCTTGTTTTCTGGTTGTTTCGAGCAGTGATTGGCGGGATCTCGTGTTTTCCTTGTGGGGACCTTATCTGTGTTTGATTGCTGTATGATTTGAGGTCTAAATCGGGATCTCTCTCTCTCAACTTTTGAAAGATCCTGTTTGATCTTATCTGGATTTTGATTACTGGAAGCAATGGTTTCGTGGTCGAATGCCTGGTAGGCTTGCGATTGATGGTGTGGATGTCGGATTTGCTTCTCATTAAGCTGATGTGTGTAATTCTCTAGAGTGGTCTCTTTCTTTTCTTGGTAAAATAGTTGAGATGAAGACTATAACTAGCTGCATGGGGCATTAATCCTGATTGTGTGTTTATTGTGTTTATATTTAACCTTGTTCCTGATAATTTTCCTTGCTGTTTTATTTATTCCACTGCAGTATATTTACTAAAATTTGTTTACTTTCTTGTTCTGCTAATTTGGATTCTAATTGAATCTTGTTTATTCTTTGTTGAGGAGCAGATATCTGAAACATTTAGGCTATGAAGTACAATATGTGCGTAATTTCACGGATGTGGACGACAAGGTAAGTGAACGCCTTCTGGTGTATCGCTTTTAGCGCATAAGCAACATTATCAAGCATATTAAGCCTGATCTCCTATGCAAAAAGCTGAATTTCTTTTACCTTCTCAAATGAAAGGAGGAGACCACTATGTTCAAATGAGTTGGATTAATTTGGTACAACCTGTAGAACTATCAGAACAAGCAGAGCAACTGAAATTTGTCCATAAAGTACATGAGGTTTCTTTCACACAATCCTTCGCCTAATAGTCTTGTTAGAAGCAGATCATTTTTATCGGTTTGGTATTTCATAGTTTTACTTGTTAAATTAGATCTGAATTTCCGTTATGAACCTTGCTGATATTGTCATGATTGGCACATATGAATGTCTTATCTTTTTTACTATCTATTTCCAAAGACGTTTATAGTAAGTTTTTGCTAATGCTTGGCCGTTAAGTTGGTGGTTCTTTTATGTCCTGACCGGATGGACTTTGTATGTTGCTTCTATTGGTGAATGTCGAGTCACTTCAGTGGCCCACTCTGTTCCTAGTACTGTGGGTGTGGGTTTGACAGTGTAGCAGATTTGGCTCATCTCCAACTTGGCCAAACCATTCAAGTCAGAGCAGAACGTCCGATGTTGTGTACCTTGATAGTCCTAATTGAACCACTAATTTATTCTAAGCTATGGCATCCTCAAAACAGATAGGTGCCATGTCTCTTAACTATTTATTGCTATGGAGAACTTCAATAAATTAGACATATCCATGTATGCCGACTATAACATATTGGTCCCTTGACTTCCATAAAGCGTAAAGTGCGGGAAACAACTCAAGAAAGCAAGTGAAACATGACTTTAACCAAGTCATGCGGGAAAACTGTAAATACAACTTTCTAGAAGATGGATTTGTCCCTTGTGCAAGGAAAGGTAAACATATTAAATGGTTCAAATAAGATTAGGTAGAGGATGTACCAACATGCTTCCGTCTTATTATGGATACATTCCTAACGTCAATAGGCACCACTCACCATTAGGTTGGTACCAAGGCTTTGTGGAAGCCTTTCATAGAGTTTGCAAAAGGTAGGACTTCAAATTTTCAAGAATCCATTGCCTTGGAAATTCTGAATATAACTAGGAATATGAACTGCTACCAGCTCTCTGGGAGCCAAAGATAAAACGAAACATGATGTTTTCATGTGTATTTCTACCTGATGTCTTTCTTCGTTCAAACATGTAAAGATATTTCTTGGATGTAAGACAGTGTTGGACCAAGCCCAGTGTGTTCACTTGTGTCTCTAGACTCTATGGTATCCATATTTATAGGGACTGTATTCAAGCCGACTAGCTATTCAGTAATCATTTAATGTTGCTTGAAATAGTGTCTCTCGTAAGCATTTACTTTGTGATGATGCCTGAAGACGCAGAGGCACGTTTTTGTAGGCATACCAGTTTAAACATCTTTCGCCAGTATAGCAAAAAAATATGAGGGAACGAGAGGAGGGAAGAACAGATGCCATTGCAAATGACATGTCAATGAAGCGCTTCTAAATCATGACCAGATGACTCTAAGCATAAGTTCAAATCACATAAAGCAGTTAATCAATCATGAGTATTGAAAAACCACATATGTCTTACTAGCATACTCCTACAGGAAGGAGCATCCACCTACCTCAAAAACCTCCAAATCCATTTCTCAACAGTAAGGTTCAAATCAAAATATTGGTTCTAACGCCAACAACCATCACATCACCATTCTAAGCATTATGATAGTTATTCTAGCTCCGAACTAATCATTCTATCTCGAGCTTAGTCATTCAAGTGTGTCCTCACAACTTGGAGACTGTATAATCCCATATTTATTCCTTCTTTTGTTATCCCAAAGCTCGCAGCTTTGTTTCACTTCTCCATTTTATTGTTTCTCGTTTCGGCATATAAGTAGGCTTTCCAATTGGAGCATATAGAAGCCACAGATTTTGGGCTGTACTTTGCGGCTCATTCAAAATTCATTAGCTGTCTGGAAGTTCTTTGCTGTTGTTGAGCACCATGTTCACTTTGCCACTTTTGTAGTAAATGCACCTCTTGGAGGCATATTCCACTAGCCTTTGGATGCATATCAGCAAAATCTCATCACATGTTTGTCCCTTTCTTTTATATGTTATATTCCATGTAAATGTTCTAAGCCTTCTCAAACCAGTGGAGGTTTTCGCTGCTCCCTGCTGGATTTATCCATCTCAATGGTAAATATGGTTGCATGACA
The DNA here is from genome assembly GCA_036023115.1 of Brasenia schreberi. Classification (NCBI taxonomy): domain Eukaryota; kingdom Viridiplantae; phylum Streptophyta; class Magnoliopsida; order Nymphaeales; family Cabombaceae; genus Brasenia; species Brasenia schreberi. The sequence continues at coordinate 540,884 of JAYKKT010000059.1, read as the reverse complement.
TATATTTCATATTATTGGGCTAGTACTCAACATTTTTATCGCTTTCTTTGCTCTCTCCATAGTTCATTCCTCATGTCACATGAAGTGGTTGGATATCTAATGAGACTGAAAATTAGAAATATATGGATTGCTATTTGCGTTTGGCAGTTGGAAATATGTGTATCATGTGAACCACACTGCATCAAACATGTACATGAATGGGCATGGGTGCTTTACGTAAACCAATCTGGTTCTCTACCTGATAACCTGTATCTTGAGGATATGATAAAGATGCTGCTTTTCTTGATTGATTCTGACTTCTTGTTCCTTTTGATACAGTTATTTATTTAGTATCGGATTTTAACTCTTTTCAACACTTTTGATTTGCATAACGGAAAGCACTATATTTCTGATGATTGATCTTAAGTGAACAGTTTATAATTTTGTAGATTATTCGAAGAGCAAATGAGGTGGGAGAGGACCCTATAAGTTTGAGTGCTCGGTTTTGCAAAGAGTTTCTTGTTGACATGGCTGACCTTCATTGTCTGCCGCCTACTGATGAACCACGTGTATCTGATCACATGCCTCAGATTATTGCAATGATACAGAAGGTATTTTTTGTTTTAGTATATTGAAATTCAAATCTGTGGCTTTTTATAACTTTCCATATGTTGTGTTTAGGTTGGCTTTTTAACCCTTTAGCAGGGGACTATCCTTTCCTGTACTTGGTCTAGCACTTGTTTCATTGTGCGTAATATAGAGCGTTTGAAGAGCATATATACAACAACAACAACTAAGCCTTTTCCCATACTAGACGGGGTTGGCTACATAGATTCTTTGTTTCCACAGATTTGAAGAGCATATATAATGTGCTAAATTTCTGCAGCCGTATTATGAATATGTGTATCTATCTTAGTTGTATGAATCATCTTTCAATTTATTATTCTGTCTCCTTTCAGTGAACATATGTTTGAGCTCACAGATCCTGCTTCAAATGTTGGTTGGCATTCACACCTACAAAATTTTAGCCTAATTTTCTATTTGTAATTGGGTGAACACTGTATGCTGTTTATGGTTGGGTACACCATCTTGGAACCTATTCTGAGTTTTTTTCCCAATTTTTGTCCCAGTGACTTGGATGGTCCTGGGCATTCATTCCTAGCTTGTTTATGTTCCACTAAGATCCCTTATTTTGCCACATTGCACGATCATGTTCAAATTCACTTCGCTGACTTGTTCCATTAGTTTTGTTTACTTTGTCATGCAACATCTAACAGTTTGGGGCTTTTAATATGGTACTTATTTTGTGACAGATCATTGATAATGGATGTGCATATGTACTAGAAGGAGACGTGTACTTTTCTGTTGATCGGTTCCCTGATTACGGTCGTTTGTCTGGGAGGAAACTGGAAGACAATCGAGCAGGGGAACGGGTTGCTGTGGATGAAAGGAAAAGAAATCCTGCGGACTTTGCTTTGTGGAAAGTAGGTGATTACTTTTACCTAGATAATTTTCACTAAATTTTTAAAATTTTCTATTTTCTGCTGAACTTATCTTGACTGGCAAATTATCCTCAAATCATCAGTCAGCAAAACCTGGGGAGCCAACATGGGACAGCCCCTGGGGTCCAGGTAGGCCAGGATGGCATATCGAGTGCAGTGCCATGAGCGCTCATTATTTAGACCACTCTTTTGACATCCATGGGGGTGGGATGGACTTGATATTCCCTCATCATGAAAATGAGATTGCTCAAAGCTGTGCTGCATGCCAAGACAGCAAAGTTAACTACTGGGTTCACAATGGGTTTGTCACAGAGAACAAGGAAAAGATGTCCAAATCCTTGGGGAACTTTTTCACAATTCGTACGGTAAGAGTTCTAATCAGTGAAGAACAATACCTTCTTGTCTTGTGGTCATATTAGAACGTCTGCATTGGTAACATGTATGTGGCTTTATAGGTTATTGGCAGGTACCATCCACTTGCTTTGAGGCTGTTCTTGATGGACACTCACTATCGCTCTCCGGTTAATTATTCGGAAGCACAACTTGAAAGTGCATCAGACCGTCTCTTTTATATATATCAGGTATGTGTATTTGCTATGTTTGCTTTTGGTTGAAAAGTTAACAAGTCGGCATGCTTTCCTTTCATGGTTTCATGAACATTTTTGGTGTGAGTTGCTTTCAGACATTACACGATTGTGAAGAGTCTTTGGCCCAATTCAGTTACAAGAGTCTCAATGGGCGCATTACACCCGATGCCAAGAATTGCATTGACAAGTTTCGGAAGGATGTTGAGTCTTCTCTAGCAAATGATCTGCACACAAATGATGCTTTGAAAGATCTATGGGAGCCACTTAAGACTATTAATAATCTCAACTTGGCAAAAGTATGCATTTATATCTTTTGGCTCTTGGTGTTTTAGTTTGGCTGATGCTTGTTGTTTTCAGTTGTCTTGCTCGGGTAATTCAGTGAGCTTTCCTTCTATACAGGGGGGACAGAAGCAGCAGACTCCGCGAATATTATCTCTCATTGCGTTGGAAAAGGAAGTGAAGGATGTACTCTCAATTCTTGGATTGTTGTCACCGTCAACTTCTGAGGTATGCAAATGTTTTGAATAGCTGGAAAACTGAATCCTTTGGCATAGGGTAAGTAATTTTTTCGTGCCCTTTGAAACAAAGCAGGTATTGCAGCAACTAAGAGAGAAGGCGTTGAAGAGGGCAAAACTAACAGAAGAGGAATTGCTTCAGCGTGTTGAAGAAAGAGCTGCAGCTAGAAAGAATAAGGAGTACGAGAAGTCTGATAGAATTAGGGACGATTTGGCAAAACTTGGAATAGGCCTAATGGATAATGACTCAAGGAAAAGAATCTGGATACCAATTGTTCCGCCTGAGAACCAGGAGCCTGTTGCCTAACGACACTTGCCCAGTTTTGACCGCTCTTCTACATTGATACATGCCTGTTATACCCTATAAATTATGCTTGCTACGATAGCTTGTATTCTTATAGAATTTGGTTCTTGGTGTATCCCCCAATTCTTGGTGTTGAGTGCACTTTCCTTTTCAGTATAAAGGGGATAACAGACATTAATAGCGTTTTTTTATTTCTGTAGGCGCCGTCATAGTAGGAAAATGTTTAGCTGTATTTTGTTAAATTAACAGGAGGAACTTAGTCTCTATTTTGTGTCTGGTTCCTCGACAAGTGAGCAAACTGTAGAATTTGTCAGTACAATTTAATTGCTAATGCAATACTCTCTTTGTTTTCTTTTGTTATATATGTTCTTTATATTGTTAATTAGAATAAATCTGGTCTGTTCGTTGCAAATAGTTCCCTAAACTTTGTACCTCTTCTTTTTAACAAGCAAGCAGATAACCCTTTTGAAATTGGAACCGACGAGCCGTGGTTGTGAAAGCGCAACCTTACCATCCATGTACCACTCATATATGCCTTTATTGTACATCTTTTGCCACTGTTGCTGGTTTGGAATATTACCAGGATAGGAGATGGATATAGGAAAGATACATGAAGTGGAAACAGTAATTGCTTCCTAACGAAGATATTAACGCAGGTGAGAGGGAAAACATGAAGCAGAAGTCTGAACGAACCAGTTGTGTTGAGGGAAGCATGGTTACCTACCACAATGGGCCGGAAAGCTGTCTTGTATACGCGCCATCTGCTATTATTGGTGTTGAAGAGCTGACGTCTAGGAAATCGTAGACTTGGTTTGTGCTGATTATTACCACCTACCTACCTTCTATCGCACTGACCACAATTCTTGCTTTTGAGTTGGTTTTTAGCTCCAAAACAGCTTGTTCAGTTGTAAAAGAGCAAATGATGATTTCAACGAACAGGTAAACCTGCCATTGACTATGCTCGGGCGGCTTTACGTGCAATACGTTGAAAAGAGATGCCAGTAGTGATCATTAAATATCAGCGATTAAAGTAGAGACTCTGGCACGGGCTTAATTGAAGATTAAATGTCCGAACACTCCGACTCCCAGAAGAGGTTCAGAGCGTGGTACACTGCCTTTTAGCTGTTGTCACATTGTGACATTGCCAGAGCGAGTAATGTCGCCCCAGGCAACTTGGTGAATATAGGTTATTCGTGGGCACGGTGAATCAGGAACTCAGAGTCCTGTCGTGCAAACGGCAGTCAAAGCTTCATTGACACTCGATGTTTTTCACTAAAAAAATTCTTAATGCAAGCCGTAGTGACGTGAACCCAGTGCCACACCAAGCCATCCACGACAGGATGGTAATTAAAGCATTTGAACTATTAAATGAGATCAAATCAATTGTTCGATCATGCTCATTCATGGTTGTGTTAACTCCAGGCACTCAGTTCGCAATCAGTGTTTCAGAACAGAAGCAGCAGCGTTAATTCCAAAAGCCTCTTTGACAGCTATCTGACAGCTTAGCAGTGGCAGGCTTATTCATGGGCCAAGCGACGAGGCCGCCTCCTCATCACCTGAATTTGACCCACCTAACCTTTGGCTCGCTGAAAAAAGTATCGCAGGTCCACTGTAGCTTAGCGTCTGCTTAAGATTTCGGATCAGTGTGTCAGCTGGTCTGGAGTTCAGGTCTAATCAACAATTTCAAATTCACATACCCAGTGAAGATCATGACCAAGAGAAGCTTAAGCCAACAATGACGAACAGAAATCGTCAGTAGACCCTTGTCTATTTGATAAGGAAGATAGAGCAATGCAACTCAGCGATATGCACAATACAAACTACAAAGTTTGTAGCCTACGCATTAAGCAGCAACCTCCAACACCTGAAAACTAGAGAGATCAGACACGAGATGCCGGACCAAATTTATCCTTCCGGCTTCCTGTACTTCCACATTTGATGTTGTTAGACACCGGAAAGTCTGCGGGGTTGTTCTTCCCTTTGGCATCAACACCAAGATAATCGGTCAAAACCTGACTCAACCGCGAGAAGGGGGCTTGGTGGTGAATTGGGAGTTTGCACTTCTCGCAGGGCTGGCCAGCGGCAGCGGCGAGAATCTCGGCGTGGTGAAAGCAGTTGCATATGGGGTAGACGATACAGGGGGACGGCGTAGGGAAGTGTAACCTTCTTATGTGCTATTACACTGACTGTGGGTACAGATGAGAACTGATCAGCATGTTTTGTTATGTCAACAACGTAGAGAAGATCATCCGAGCCAACCTCTCCAAAACTTTACCTGGATGGCTTGCCCAACATCCTACAATATCCCCATTTCAAAAGTATGAACAATCAATAGCCAAATTCCAACTATATCTGAACTCTTCAAAAAGAACCAAATTATTTTTAATATAAGATTAGGATGCTGGGGTTAGGCCGACCTCCATGACATTTGCAAACTGGGTTATCGAACTCCTGTCCTCCTTGTCAGAAAGCCAACACCCTAGCCGGTGCACTATGGCCCTCTTGGACTATTAAAGCATAGTTAGTAGTAAAAAGATGAACCTTGTTGTATTGGATTTTGCTCATGTCCAACGCAGTTTGCCAAAGACCAGGGAACGTCTGTTTCAAGCAAAGCAAGAGGTTTTCTGCTCTTCCTGCAAGGAGCTCTCCTTTATCTGCGTCCAACATCAGGTCCCGAACCATATCCCACGAAGACTTCGAATTAGAACGATGATTGGCCCCGGTAATGTGTTTTGTATTTCCCTTCTTCTCCATACATAAATGGCTGCCTCTTCGCGGTTGGCGATTTCAAGTGCTTGGTGCTCAGAAGACAAGTCCGGGCAATCAAGAAGGCACTCAGGCGAGTACTGATCTGAAGTTACATATCTATATATGACATCTCCTAGACTTGAGCTCCCGTTCTGAAACAAAAATAATCAAAACGTCCTGATAAAACGGCTGGCCTAAACATAAATTCATCAACAGAACGAGCTAAATGAAACTTCACAGGATAACTTGTACCTTCGGAAGAGATTCCAGATAGCTTTCAGGCACCTCCATTTCTGCCAAAGCATTGCTGTTTATAGCCATGGCTGCTTTGAGTATTTGATTAGTGGATTTACGTTTATTTTGCAATTGCTTCCTGGTTTTCTCATGAAGGCCACAAAGGAGGAACCCTGGGAACAGGCAGCCACCACTTATCCTCTTGACGCCGACCAGACCTTCGGAATGATCCCGCATTAATCAGCATCAGGTGCTACAATAACTTGATCAACATACCAGAATTCCGTGTCGACAAAACTGTCCAGTATTTCCTGTTATGCTAAAATGTTTCAGAACAAATATCTCTTGGCAAACTAATAACAAACGGAGTCCATGGAGTTCTTACAAGAAGCATATTGTCAAATTTCTTGAGAGCAGGAAGATTTATGCAAAGATCCGAACGGGGTCCGCATGCCATCACCTGTACCATTGACACCAAATGACTAGACTATTAACTGAAATGGAGGTATAAATTTATACGTTGTCAACAATGCATAAACAAAATGCACTTAGCACTCAGAAGATGGTATATTATCCTTCTTCAATTAAAAAGGAGTATACAATCAAAAATTTGATGAATTTTCGGAAGTCAGTTACCTCCAATTTAGTGCCATCAGAAAATGTATGCCAAGAGGGGATCAACTCAACAATGTGATTGCTATCACAAACAAGCCACTCCATTTCCCTGTGCCACATTGATTTTTTCTCAGGAGGTAGGGCTCTAATCTCCACAACTGTCCAAAAATGGTAGCTAACAAAGAGAAGAGAATGCAAATTAAAAGGAAATAATAGAGTACCTCTGATCCAACTCACAGAGATAACCTTCAATACAAGTTTCAAAAAGAAACTTAAGGATAAAGTCGTACCGCAAAGATTAGTAATGGCATTAGAGATAGCCAGTGCAGTACAAACACCCTTTACGCTACCTGACATATCTTCCCCAAGCAGCAATTTCGAAAACCTTTCCTTCATCATCTCAATTTCTTCAAAAGAAAGAAAAAGAAAGCATATCTATTTCTAATGACATAGCTAGATCTAAAAGCAATGATGAACTATTCATCTTTGAAACGTAACTTTTAACCAACACATTGCCAGGATGGAGACAACATTTGGAACAAATGAGCGATCATCATCTTCATTAAATTTTAAGAAAATCAATTATAGGATCGAAAGACTGGATTATATTACCTGTAAAACTTCTGTTAGACATTTAACCAACATATTGCCAGGTTTGCGACAACATTTGGAACAAATGGGGGGTAATCATCTTCAGTATATTTTAAGAAAATCAACTAGAGAATCGAAGGCTGGATTATATTACCTGGAACTGGAAGACTCTCATTTTGACACTTAACCAACACATTGCTAGGTGCGAGACGACATTTTGAAAAATGGGTGCTCACCACCTTCGTTAAATTTGAAGATCACGAATTATATGATCGAAAAGCTGGTTTATATTACCTGAAAAACTCTCATCCTTCTTTTCTTTCGTCTTGTGAATCATATGAGTTAACCTTTTCAGCAATGGAACAATACCTCCCCTCACTCTTCCCCACCGGCGACCCCATAGAAGGCGATTCCTCCGAGCTCCTCAGTCATCTCGCAAAGCATCGAACTCTCAAAGGTAGACCCACTCTCTCTGGACTCATCATTAGAGACTGACCCACTTGTATCTTCTATGGCTTCTCCAATTTCACCCTCCATTATAGGAAGAAGGTATCCACGAAAACCACTCCAACTGATCTTCTGAACCTTGCCGGAACCGGTCCTTCCAAAGAGAGAAACGTTTTTTTGAGAAAGAAATTCACTATAACAAGCAAAAACTCTCCGAAATCTATCGACCAGCTAGCCGAAACTAGGTGGATTTTGGTCAAGGGATTTATAGGGAATTATTGCAGAGGAACGACCACCAACTGGGACTCCATCCTTATGATCTTAACCATGTTGAGACTCTACAAGTAGATGGGTTTCTGTCATTTATACGCAGAAGCCAGAGACAATGCATGATAGTCGTTGGAGGCGGGGGACGCTCTTGACACAAAAGAAAAAAGAACATACGGAGGGAAGGAAGTAAAGGAAGACGCTCTCGGTTTCACCCAAACACATGATTTGTAAGCGAGGCGCGTCTCTCTCTCTCTCCAAAGGACTGGCAAAACCTACTGTCAACCGTTTGATGGCTCTCTCTAAAATTCAAACTCACTAAAAACACCGTTCTCTATTTCAAGATCTGTTAAAGTCCAACTGAAGAATATTATAATAACACATTCTCACAAAGTGTCTTGGACCACACTCACTAATGCAAAGGCATCTTTTATGATTTACATCAACATTGCACCTTGTATACTAAGGATAGATGGCCCTGAATAACCAATATTAGCTTGTTCTCCACTTGAGCCCACTAGGAAATGGTTGGTAGCTGATCTTCTTAGACTGCAGAGCCCTTATTAGTTGAACTGACAAGTTTGTGAAGTGGACTTTTTGTCAACAATTCAAGTATATAGGTACATATACATACTTTTATTAACAAGAGGTTCTATTAAACGGATGAAATAAATATGCACGCAAGTTTTGGGTAAAATGATAACTTGATGAAATCTGATGCCTATATAAAGGATGTCGCTCCTGTGCAATTGAGCAGACTCTGTACAGGCCATAGATAAAAACAAGCGCGAGGCTCGCTGCCTTACGCTAGTCACTGGTCTCCTTTGCAATTGACGAGAGTAGTGAAGGATTAACTAGCAAAGAACTCATTGATCTTAAAGCGAGGCGTGTATGTAATCTTTTGCTAAAATGATAGGACTAGGTGGTCAAAATGAATGACCGGATTTGAAACAAAGCTAGTTGCAGCATCGACGCGCTAAGGGGCCTCGGATTGTTGTCTATTATGAAGAAAATGGCTTTGAAAGCAGAGCCTTGATGATTAACTTGGGCTGCCCCGGAGGCTATCAGGTGCTCTAAAACCCCTTTTCCGCCGAGAGAGAGAGAGGAGTTCATACTTTCTCAACGTGGTTGTTCGTTCAAGCATCCAAACGTACTAATAATGCAAGGAAATACATTTCAATGCCAAGCAGAATGTGCACATCAAAACTTTTATTTGCAGATTCATCAATGAAAAGAAAAAAAATGGTGGATTCACCAATAAAATCCACAAACAAAAGTTTCGAGGAACCAAGAAATCATGGAAGGTGTGGTTTAATACTTGGGGATTAAGTAAAAGACAGTAAAGAATACGGCTCATAACCAAGCTGTCAAATTAAAATGCTTTTTCTCTGTTCTACTCATTAGTTCGTTCGGCGACAGCTAGGCTCAAACCAAACGTGAGCCTAACCGAGACGAACAACGAGCAGGTCAGTTAGGTTTGCAGCTCTAATAAGGCTCAAGGCAGTTGAAATGTATTTGCCGTCCTTTCTCCAGCTTTCAAGCTTCTCTTAAAAAGACTTGGCTTGTTCTTAACGCCCCTCTCTTTAACTTTTCTTTGACTTGTTTTTTGGTACTTTTTTATGCGCAACATAGAGGCAAAGTCAATTTGATTTGCGTGTGTGTGTTTAGGGAGCCGTTGATTAGGTGAAGATTGGAAAACAGACTTGGTTTTGGTTTGGCCTTTGCTAACATGGTGAAGTGAGCGCTGGGATCCATGAAGTTCCGAACTTCTAAGCCCAACAACCATTTCAAATTTTAAACTTGGGTCCCGTGACACACAGCAAGACGATCACGCAGGTGGGAATAATAAGTACAAGAATGTCATTAGAGACGACATCTCTTGGTGCTCCCGAGAAAGATGATGGTGTTGGTGTTGCTTCAAGTAGGGATATAAACTTTTTTCTCCAGGTTGTGTTCGTGTCCTAATATTTCATACTTTTGTGCCAAATACAGGTCAACCTGAACATTGCCAGCCTGATACAATATCGCATCTTTTCTCTCGAGTTGTTAGCTTATGTCATAACCGTTCAAAAACTTGGCTGGGCCTAGAGATCCAGTTCTAGGAGTAGGCGTCAATTTTGTTAAGTTGATTCTGCGCTAAGGTGCCTACAAAGTCACTTCATGTTTGCACAAGGAGCAATAGCTCGCTGGTCGCAAGTTGAAGGTCATGAGTTCAATACCGACAGCGCATGTATGTGGATTCGGTCTCCCCATTGTACCACAAAAGAAAAGCCATCCAATCTCTTTTATGAAGACGGCTAAGTGAACAAGCCATATTTGGTCACAACCAACAAGACAGCCAAGTGCTTACACAGCTTGTCTCAGTGTGAGCTTGACTGAGCTTAAATGTGAACATGAGACAAGCCGATATAATCCAACCTAAAATGCCAATCACCTATTCAACTATGGACTCATGTCTTTGAACGAGAGATTCCGGTCTATATAATTAAGAAAATTAGAATCCGATAAAAATGCACTTACAAAATGATGTTACAGACATGAATCTATGAACCGTTTCTTGGAGTTCAACTGGATATCAGACTATGACCAATCTGTTGTCGCCCTCGACTTGACCTGAACGAAACAAAGATCCATCGGGGTCCAATAATTTGGCATGCGTTATGACATCCGGCATTTGTTAAGCTAACCAGTAAATATGATTCAAATGGACAGCCATTGTCTGTTCTTTCTCTGTTCAACGCTGGTTTAAATGAGATTTATTAAGGTATATAAGAATGGATAGGGAATTGGATTTGGACAGGACCATGAAATACCAAAACCAAATTCTATATTATACTCTATATTCAGATATGTGTATCCAATTCTCATAGGATTCTCTGGGTCTCCATTGGATTTGTAGACATGCAAAATCCGTATCCCAGAACAGAATCCAATAAAATTCTGATTTTGTTTTGGACCGGATGTGGGATATTTCAGATCCATTGGATCCCTATTGGTTTCATCCTTAACGGCTAATTGTAAAAGAGTTTCAGAGGGGATCACAGTGACGACAGTAGCTGAAAACTTTAATTCCATATTCTTCTTATGAGCAAAAATGCAAACAATTCTCAACGTTTCCCATCTTCTTTTCATAAAGTTTTCAAACTCTCTCTCTCTCTCTCTCTCTTTCTCTCTCTCTCTCTCTCTCTCTCTCTCTCTCTCTCTCTCTCTCTCTCTCTCTCTATATATATATATATATATATATATATATATATATATATATATATATATATATATATATATAAAGTGTTTGAATGCGAAAACAATCGATGATACCGAAACTTCTTATTTTACTCTTTCTGTGCTTCAATGCACTTGGCGGTACAAATAACCAGGTTCCTCCTCCCTGTTTTCCATTATAACGGCTAGTTATAGAGGCGCTAAGTCTTTCTTTCTGATCAATACAAGCGGAACAAGATGAATGAGCTTTCGAAGGCTTTTTGCTTGGCATAGTGTACTTCTCTAGTCAACAAAACGAAATGCAATTGGTCGACTCTTTTGCACTGTGAGTCTATGATGACCAAGAACCTATGTAGATGAGCCCACTTCTTGTTCGATCGGGCTTGGTTTTGTTTTGGTTAGGGAAATGTTTTAATTCCTAATTGTAGGTTTGCCTACAATGAGAAAACATCTCTTCATAATCCGAATATTCCCATTGCTTGATGCACTTAATGTCAAGAGGTCGAGTCAGATGAATCGGTTTCAGTTGGCTCCTACGCAACGGTATCCCGATTCAGTGAGATGCTCTAATGTTGCATATGGACCATATAACTAAATGGGGTTTATTATATATGCGTATGTGTATCCGGATTTGAAGTACCTGATGGTTTCTGGCTCTTGTTGGAAATTTGGATCCAAATAGCGAATAGCGAATTCAAATCCAAATGTAGTCTATTATGAAAAATGGTTTGGAGCCCAAACGTGTACCGGTGACATCCCCAGCTCCACTTGTTCACCGTAAGAATGACAGCCAACCCCCTAGCACAGAACCGTGTCAATGTTTTTACCAACTCCCTCTTCTTGGAGCTTTGTTGGCTTCGTGAAAACAAGAAGATGAACCGGGGATTATCAGCTCAGTTGATCCAGATCTGCATAGTGTTGTGGTAATCCAACTGATTCCACCCATGAAAATGGTACCGCAAGGGCTCTTCTTCTTCTTTTACTGGCAAGATTTGGTTATGCTGAGCTGCAGGGGTTCATCTTTGTGTTCTATCTTGTGACCGTTTTCTGGCATGCATTAATGAATTCATTGTATTCCCTAACAAAACCACACATCACACTAGCAACATGTCGATCACGCAGGACGTCAGTAAGAATGAAGAACCCCCAAAACCTACACACACATGGTGGACCCCTTAAACCCACAAGCAAGTGTGCACGCACACACGCACAGATCCTAGTACCGGTAGTAGTTCCCAACTTCTCTCAGTGACCAAGTTGTCAGTTACTTGTTTGATCTTAATAAGGGCAAAAATGCTCACGTAAAGGGGACATTTGTCCTAGCTACAGGTAACATCGCACTTATTTGCAGGTTTAAATAAGTAGGATTTGGGAGGAACTGTAGGATAAGGGGTGTCACATATGATCCTCTTTTACTAGGAAAATGAAGGTACAAGTTCAGCATGGCATTTATCACTTCACCTTGCCTTCGTGTCGTGTCGTGTCCTGTGCGACAACGTAAACAGGAAAGTATAAGGAAGAGGCATGTTTCGTGTCATTTTCTTGCGTTGCAGTGACAGCTTCTGACAAAAGTTTGCTTCACAAAAAAACAAACATGCATAGATCATAAGGACCCCAACGAGCAAATCTTGCATGTGAAAATCGTGTTTCTAGTTTAGAAACCAGTTGCGAGTACGACAAGGATAAATATACATCTCACTTTTACTTTGGGTACAGTTACTTCACTTAAATTTTAAAAGAAAGCATAATCCACTGTTAGAACAGTGGAATTATACTCGGTCACAATTTAAATCGTGAGCGATATTCATAGCATCATTGGTAAAACGGACTGAATTTGCTGTGGAGAAAGAGTGCCATGATGGATTTATAATGAGCAAACTTCATGCACTAATGTATTAGTCATTTATTCTAGAGAATATTTAAATGCACGCAAACCACCAAAAAGAAATACGCAGGCAAATCCAAGAGTGAAAAAGCAGCTCAACACCAACACATGGAGCACGCACTTGATTTCAGCTAATACCCCCACAGATGTCACATGCGTTGTTAGAATGGTGGGCACAAGAGGCCGAGATGTAAATTTTTGTGATCTAATCCTACTGTAGGCGTCCTGCAAGTAAACCACAAAAGGTCTCCACAGGACAAGCTCGTGGTCATGAAATTTTACACCATTGTGCCAACCATTGGTTGCAGCCGTGAGGCTCCAGCATGATATATATAACACTCATGATGTCATTCCCAATTCCCCCATGTCAACTAATTATAATGATAATAATAATTGAAAAATAGGAGGTATTGGGAAATCCCTATTCATGATATCTGCAACTGGATTTGAACAAATTCGTTTAGTTTCATATCTAGCAGAGACAATTATCGTGAAGTTGAGCTGATCCAAAAAGTCTAGAAGAAACTTCATACAGGATCCCAGTTGTGACCAAGTAACCAAGTTCCTGAACCATGCAAAGCAAATCAATTTGACAGAAACTGGAAAGTTCACATTCACAACCTGATACAATAATTCCAAAGCAATAGACAATCAACAAAACAAGAACTAGTCGGAGGTATCAAAGTTGGATGTTGATAGTCGATGTATTTTGCTTCATAACAAATAACAGACCATATGTCAGATGGCTTATTAAAAATGTCTTCCACAATATTGTCATCTTTTAAACTTGGAGATTACTCCTCATGACTATGGCTTTGGATCTTTTACTATCGTCACAGGGCATGATGCATGTGACAGAACAAAATTAGAGACACTTCCCAGCAAGATCCTGCAAACAGGAAAAGAAATGCACAATCTGTAGTCAGGTGTTGTGCAAGAAATGAAGAGGTAAATCAATGCAAAGGAAGACAACATTTAAACCACCATCTTCAAGTTCAAGAAATGTGAGCAATCGCCATTAGAAATTTCAGCTCAAGTTTCTGTCTACTCCTATAAGAAAGAGATCTGCTTGCATAAACTATGCTTTTTAGCAGCGTATAGCAAGATGTGCGTCACAATGATAATTCAAGATTCCTTTTTCCTTGTTCTTTTGCCTCTTAACAAGTTCAAGATTCTTGTCATGTATGTGCATATAACTGTTGTGCGTATAGGCATTGTGTGAGAGAAAGAGGCTCTTAGCTACATATTATCAAAGACAATGTTCACATACTATACGCTTTTCTGAAAACCTTGACAAATAAAAGTAGAGAAGATCGCGTTAATGCAAACATAAGAGAAAGAATGCTTGCATTTTGCCCGAAAACCACATCTAATATGCAAGAAACGTCATACATGCTGATACAAGCACATCTTTTGCTTAAAGAATCTCCTTCATTTGCATTACCTCAAAATCACCTTCATTCCAACCATTGTTACCAATTGCCATGAATACTAGCACCAGATCATGACCACAAACATCCCATCAACATATCCCACATTTCCATCAGCATGTATTATATGAGGACTAAAAAGACCCACTTAAGCTTGTAAGACAAAGTCAGCGGAAATGTAGAACATAGCACCCTATGTTTTAATTATGTAGCTGACAGATGTGCCTGTCCTACATATAACATATTTATCCTTGTGAAATGGGATTAAATGGTTTTCTCTTGCTCTCGTTCAAGATGTGTCTGCCAATATATTTGGCCCTCTTCATGAGATGGCACCATGCAATTCTCTCATAGCACTAGTAGCTCAATCTAGGTACTTCATAGTCATCATACTGGAAAGTTAAGTTCCAATTATGAACAATATGAACTAGATCGTGTTGTAATGCGGTCATGCATAATCTCTGTCCACATTGGTTCCACTTACTCCCATGACAATCAAGAATATGGATAGATATGTTAAGATTTTTCAGTAGTATTATCCGCACCAAAAGAATTGCTTTGGGGCATTCCCGTCTAGCGACGCGCTGCAGAGCTCGATAAGTAAGGGCCACTACATTTTCGTCCGAATGTAGTGAATCAATTGTAGAGAGGGTTCCCACGTCATGGACGGGTGTGAGTAAAGAAGTTAGTCTTGCTATATTGCCGCCCAAATATAGTGAATAATTTACAGAGAGGGTCTCCGCATTTTCAATATGGACCGATGCGGAGGATACAGGTTTTAAATTATGGTATTAAGGTAAGAAAAGGCTCGAAACGGAGTTGGTATTATCATAAATAAAGGTTTAAAGGATAGTAATCATGACATTGAAATTAGTGTTAGGAGAAAAAGTTTTGAATATAGTTTGTGCTTACGCACCTCAAGTAGGACTAGAACATAGTATAAAGACAACTTTTTGGGAAGAGTTAGATAAGGTGATTCAAAGAATTCCACAAAGGGAGATGATTTGTTTAGGAGGAGACTTAAATGGACATGTCGGTAAAGAGGCATTAGGATATCAAGGTATTCATGGAAACTTTGGTTATGGGGATATAAATGAGGAAGGTAGGAAGATTTTAAATTTTGCTATGGTATTTGATCTCTTTAACTCTGCCCATGTAAGGGATCACCCTTGCATTGGCGGTCCCAAGCTCGGATAAATGAGGAGGGTTGTGTTAGGCTTCCGACAGCAGCGTAAAACTTCGTCAGATTTTTATAACATGGATTACAAAAATTATGAGCATTGCTTTGGGGCATCCCCGCTTAGCGACGTGCTGCAGAGCCCGAATGCAGTAAGAAGTAAGCAAGGGCTACTACATTTTCGCCCGAATGTAGTGAATCAATTGCAGGGAGGGTTCCCGCATCATGAACGGGTGTGGGTAAAGAAGTTAATCCCGCTACATTGCCGCCCGAATGTAGTGAAAATTTTTAGAGAGGGTCTCCACATTTTGATTATGGACAGATGCGGGGGGTAAGGAAGCTAGTCCTAGATAATAAGATTCATATTGGTTCTTGGAATATCGTAACATTATCGGGTAAGCTAATGGAGGTGGTAGATACTATGATTCGGAGAAAGATTCATATTCTATGTTTACAAGAGACAAAATGGGTTGAAGAAAAAGCAAAGGAGATAGATACAGGTTTTAAATTATGGTACTCAGGTAAAGAAAAGGCTCGAAACGGAGTTGGTATTATCATAAATAAAGATTTAAAGGAGAGTGTAGTAGACATACAACGATATGGTGACCGAATCGTGACGTTGAAATTAGTGTTAGGAGTAGAGGTTTTGAATATAGTTTGTGCTTACGCACCCCAAGTAGGACTAGAAGATAGTACAAAGATTGTTTTTTGGGAAGAGTTAGATAAGGTGTTTCAAAAGATTCAACAAAGGGAGATGATTTGTTTAGGAGGAGATTTAAATGGACATGTCGATAAAGAGGCATTAGGATATCAAGGGATTCATGAAAACTTTGGTTTTGGGGATATAAACAAGGAAGGTAGGGAGATTTTAAATTTTGCTATGGCATTTGATCTCTTTATAGTCAATACAATCTTCAAAAAACGAGATGAACATTTAATTACTTATAAGAGTTGCTTATCACAAACACAAATTGATTACTTTATTTGTAGAAAAAAGATACAGCGTGTTGTAAAGATTGTAAGGTAATTCCAGGAGAAAGCTTAACCACCCAACATCGACTTTTAGTTATGGATTTAAAAAAAAAATGGACAAAGAAGAAAAGAGTGCATCGAGCTATTCGGACTAAATGGTGGAACCTTAAAAGCGAGAAAGAAGATATATTTAAACAGAAAGTCCTTCAAGGAGATGTTTGGAAATTATGTTGGCACACCGTGTGATATGTGGAATAATATGGCTATACAAATTAGGAAAGTGGCGAAAGATGTGTTAGGGGTATCTAAGGGAGGTGTACCGGCACAAAAAGAAGCTTGGTGGTGGAGTGAAGTAGTACAAAATAAAATCAAGGCAAAGAGGGCATGTTACAAATTACATTATGCTAAGAAAACTAGTGAAACTTTAGAGGCTTATAAGAAAGCAAAGAAGGAAGCGAAAAAGGCCGTTAGTGAAGCAAAAGCTAAGATTTGAGAGGATTTATATAAAAAACTCAATTCAAAAGAGGGTGAAAGAGATACTTTTAGGATAGCTAGGGCTAGAGATAAGAAAACTAAAGATCTTAATTATGTTAGATGCATAAAAGATGAGAATGAAAAAATTCTAGTGGCAAATGATGATATAAGAAATAGATGGAAAAACTATTTTTATAATCTTTTTAATGAAAATAAAGATGTTAGTATTAGTTTAGGAGATTTAGCCAAGTCAGAAAAATATATAAACCACAATTTCTACCGATGTATTCAAAAGAATGAAGTCAAAGAGGCTCTTAAACATATGAAGGGTGGTAAATCAATAGGACCATATAATATTCCTATAGAAGTTTGGAAAATACTAGGAGAAATAGGAATCACTTGGCTCACAAGACTATTTAGTGAAATATGGAAAAACCAAAAGATGTCCGAGGAATGGAGAGCAAGTACACTTATACCCATATATAAGAACAAGAGAGCATTCAAAATTGTGCGAATTATCGAAGTATCAAGCTAATGAGTCATACAATGAAATTATGGGAAAGAATTATCGAATGTAGGTTAAGACAAGTATCAAGTACAACAAAGAACCAATTTGGATTCATGCCAGGTAGATATACTATTGAAGCGATTCACCTTTTGAGACGTCTTATGGAATATTTTAGAGCAAAAAAGAAAGACCTTCACATGATATTTATTGATCTAGAAAAAGCTTATGATAGGGTACCGAGGGAGGTTCTTTGGAGAACTTTGGAAAAAAGAGGTATCCCATTGACATATATTAACCTTATAAGAGATATGTATGATGGTGCAAAAACATGTGTGAAGACTCATGAAGGAACGACAGACTTCTTTGAAGTTAATATTGGGTTACATCAAGGATCAACTTTAAGTTCATACTTATTTATAATGGTGATGGATGAGTTAACAAAACATATTCAAGATGAAGTACCTTGGTGTATGTTATTTGCAGATGATATTGTATTAGTGGAGGAGTCTAAGGAAAAAGTTAATAGAAAATTGGAACTATGGAGAGAAACATTAGAAAGCAAAAGCCTCCAACTTAGTAGAACAAATACAGAATATATGGAATGTAAGTTTGATCATTTGGTTACTTCAAAGGACATAGAAATTAAAATTGGCACATTGCATTCCCCAAAAGAAAAGTTTTAAATACCTAGGGTCAATTTTTCAGAGTGATGGAAGAATTGATAGAGATGTTACATATAGAATTAATGTTGGTTGGTTAAAATGGAGAGGAGCATCAGGTATTCTTTGAGATAAGAAGATACCATTAAAATTAAAAGGTAAGTATTATAGAGCAGCAATTAGGCCTGCCATGTTTTATGGTTCTGAATGTTGGGCAATTAATCATCAACATGTACAAAAGATGTCTGTGACATAAATGAAGATGGATGAGTGGTCATACAAGAAAAGACCGTATACATAATGAGGTTATTAGAAACAAATTAGGAGTGGCACCAATAGAGGATAAAATGAGAGAACATTGTTTAAGATGGTTTGGACATATAGAAAGAAGATAAAAAGAAGAACCTGTAAGAAGGTTAGAAAAACTAAATTTGGAAAGTATTAAAAGAGGTAGAGGACGACCACAAAAGTGTTGGAAAGAAACAATAAAGAATGATCTAGCTTATTGGGAGTTAACTCCTAACATGGCACACGATAGGGATATGTGGAAACAAAGAATCCATGTAGCCGACCCCGTCTTGTATGGGAAAAGGCTTAGTTGTTGTTGTTGTTTTAAAACAATAAAGATGTTAGTATTAGCTTAGGAGAGTTAGCCAAATCAGAAAAGTATATAAACCATTATTTTTACTGACGTATTCCAAAGAATGAAGTAAAAGAGGCTCTTAAATATATGAAGGGTGGTAAAGCGGAGGGACAAGACAATATTCCCATAGAAGTTTGGAAAATACTAGGAGAAATAGGAATCACTTGGCTCACAACACTATTTAATGAAATATGAAGAAACCAAAAGATGCTCGAGGAATGGAGAGTGAGTACACTTATTCCCATATATAAGAACAAGGGAGACATTCAGAATTGTGTGAATTATCGAGGTATCAAGTTAATGAGTCATACTATGAAATTGTGGGAAAGAATTATCGAACGTAGGTTAAGACAAGTATCAAGTATAGAACCAATTTGGATTCGTGCCAAGCAGATCTACCGTTGAAGCGATTCATTCACCTTTAGAGACATCTTATAAAATATTTTAGAGCAAAAAAGAAAGACCTTCACATGATATTTATTGATCTAGAAAAAACTTACGATGGGGTACCGAGAGAGGTTCTTTGGAAAACCTTGGAAAAAAAGAGGTATCCCATTGACATACATTAACCTTACAAGAGACATGTACGATCGTGCAAAAACATGTGTGAGGACTCATAAAAGAATGACAAACTTCTTTGAAGTTAATATTGGGTTACATCAAGGATCAACTTTAAGTCCATACTTATTTATAATGGTGATGGATGAGTTAACAAAACATATTCAAGATGAAGTACCTTGGTGTATGTTATTTGCAAATGACATTGTGTTAGTGGAGGAGTCTAAGGAAAAAGTTAATAGAAAATTGGAACTATGGAGAGAAACATTAGAAAGCAAAGGCCTCCGACTTAGTAGGACAAAGACACAATATATGGAATGTAAGTTTGATCATTTGGTTACTTCAGAGGACATAGAAATTAAAATTGGCACACATTGCATCCCTTAAAGGAAAATTTTAAATACCTAGGGTCAATTTTTCACAGTGATGGAAGAATTTATGGAGATGTTACACATAGAATTAATGTTGGTTGGTTAAAATGGAGAGGAGCTTCATGTATTCTTTGTGATAAGAAGATACGAGTAAAGTTAAAAGGTAAATATTATAGAGCAGCAATTAAACCTGCCATGTTTTATGGTTCTGAGTGTTGGGCAGTTAATCATCAACATGTACAAAAGATGTCTGTGACAGAAATCAAGATGTTGAGATGGATGAGTGGTCGTGTAAGAAAAGACCGCATACATAATGAGGTTATTAGAAACAAATTATGAGTGGTACCAATAGAGGATAAAATGAGAGAATATCGTTTAAGATGGTTTGGACATATAGAAAGAAGATCAAAAGAAGAACCTATAAGAATGTATGAAAAACTAAATTTGGAAAGTATTAAAAGAGGGAGAGAACGACCACAAAAGTGTTGGAAAGAAACAATAAAGAATGATCTAGCTTATTGTGAGTTAATTGCTAACAAGGCACATGATAGGGCTCTGTCGAAACAAAGAATCCATGTAGTTGACCCCGTCTAGTATGGGAAAAGGCTTAGTAGTAGTTATTGTTGTTATATATCCGTAGCAACAGATAGGAAGTTGATGCATTATATTTCCCAAGGGAGATATGCAAGTGGCTAAGGATGACAGCATAGTTGATCGCTTAATGTGTTTATGAAGAAAACATCATGATCACAAATCGAGAGTACAACAAATAGCCAATGGACCTAAAGTTGACCTTCAAAAGCTCAAGAAAGCCTTCTTATTGGAAGCTACACCAACTCATTCCAGCTAGTAGGATCAGACACAAACAGAAAATTGGGGTCAACCCCACTTAGCCTAGCAGCATGAATTCTGGCAAACATATCCATCATTTGAAATGACAAGTTGGAGCCATCAGCAGGCACTACGGAAAAGAGAACTTAGGCTCACTTGATTTATTCACTCATGTAAGCATTAGAAATTTAGAATAAGTAGGTAACTACGATATAATATACATATACATGTGTGTATATATATATATATATAGAGAGAGAGAGAAAGAGAGAGAACGTGGTAAATGCAAACACTCTATCCATACTCAAACATCCTTAAACATCTCAACTATTCCATCGGTCAGATCAGCGGTTGAAATTTAAACTTAAAAAGTTTGAAGAATGCACCTCTTATTATTTTGCTTTTGCTTTAAACATCTATCTATCTTTAAGGAGATTTTAGAACGGATGAGTGTGTGTATGGACTATGCTCTCTCTATCTCTATCTATCTATCTATCTATCTATCTATCTATCTATCTATCTATCTATATATATATATATAACAACAACAACTACTACTACAAAGCCTTTTCCCATACTAGACGGGGTCGGCTACATGGATTCTTTGTTTCCACACAGCCCTATGATGTGCCATGTTAGCAATTAACTCACAATAAGCTAGATCATTGTTCTATATATATATACAGATAGATGGTGAAGGTAATACCATAAACCATAGAGCAAAAGATATAGATAATTAGATATACAAATATGGGATAGAATCCTAAAGATAAAAGAAATTTATGCGTTTGAAATAGAAGGAAAAGATATGATCTTAGGACAACCTTTCCTAAACAGTTATTTACCAATCACTATTACCGAGAAATACTTTTATTTAACAACCCCCTGTAAACATAAGGTTTCAGCCCTTATAACTCACAATTCAGAAAAGAAAGAACAGAAATGGATAAAAGGAGATGACAAAGTCACCCAAAGAATGGAAACCAGTAAAATACATTCAATAAATTTGCACATTTATGCAATTAATAAATTAGACTCCATCCAGGCCAAGTTAGAAACCCTTTACTCAGAAAATCCATTAAGACATTGGGAAAAACACAAGACTTATGTCAAAATAGAGTTAATGAATGAGGAAAGCATCATCCAGCAACCACCACTAAAATATGTTCCTCAAGATTTAGCAGAATTCAGTATGCACATTCAAGAACTATTATCAAATGACTATATGAGAGTTTCAAACTCGAAACATAGTAGTCCAGCATTCATAGTCAACAAACATAGTGAGCAGAAAAGAGGTAAATCCAGAATGGTCATAGACTATAGGAACCTCAATGCTAAGACAAAAACCTATAATTACCCAATTCCAAATAAGGTTTTAAAGTTAAAACAAATTTCAGGACACAACTACTTCAGCAAATTCGATTGTAAAAGTGGGTTGTACCATTTGAAAACAGCATTTACAGTACCTAACGGGTTTTACGAATGGAACGTATTACCTTTTGGTTACAAAAATGCACCAAGAAGATATCAAAGATTCATGGATGATCAATTCAAGGAATTACACAATTGTGTAATCTATATAGATGATATTCTATTATATTCATACGATCTAGAATCACATTACAGATTACTAGAACAATTCATCTGTATTATAGAAAAGTCAGGAATAAGCCTTAGCAAGAAGAAGGCTGAGTTATGAAAACACTCATAGAATTCTTAGGTATCTCAATAGACAAAGGAGGAATCAAGATGCAATCACACATTGTGCAAAAGATTGCAGAATTTGATGAGAATTTAGATAAAGAGTCAAACTACAATCCTTCCTAGGATTAGTAAATCAAGTTAGAGATTATACACCCAAACTAGCAGACCTGTGTAAAGATTTACACAGTAAACTAAGAAAAGACAAATAATATGTATGGACAGATGAAGATAAGATATACATTCAAAATATCAAAGAACAATGCAAAGAGTTACCTAAACTCATGTTTCCAGATGAATCAAAAGAATTCAGTTGCAAGCCAACATAGTTATGGTGCCATTTTAAAGTTTAGATATACAAATGATAAAAAAGAACATCTTTGTAGATATCATTCAGGATCATTTAACCAAGGAGAGATGAAATGGGAGATAAATCGCAAAGAACTCATAGCAGTTTATTATGCTTTACTGCATTTTGAGATTTATGTTGTTTATACACATTTCTTACTCCGCACAAACAATACACAAGTGATATATTGGTTAAAGCACAAGTTAGATGATAGCATTGTAAAGAAAGAAATTAGAAGATTAGTTAATGACATTAAGATGTTTGAATTTACTGTTGAACACTTGAAAACTGACAAAAACAGTTTTGCAGATGTATTATCATGACAGCCGGATATATTTAAGTAAATATACATTGTTTGTACATAGTGAGTTGCGACGAAAGTCAAGTCTCTCACTATTAATAGGTGTAGAGCCAATTCAGTGGGAATAGAGCCTAAAAACTTTATTATCCCTAAAACAGAATGGATGTTTGATGTTTTAAATTACAGGTTGAAAACACTGACATTATACAAACTCAAGAAATGCACAGCCAGGAAGCCATGCAGAAACAACTTCAGGTTGAACTTTAGACTCTACGTTTCCTGGATAGGCTATTAGCTTATGGTTTACTCCACACAGTGTACACACCTATAGAATTAGTCAACTTGGGGTGGGTTAGCCAATCCAGGAAACGTACAGTCTAAAGTTATTTTTAGTACTTCAGACTTTATAATATATACTTCTTCTTGGATTACCTGAAGTTGTTTCTGCATGGCTTCCTGGCTGTGCATTTCTTGAGTTTGTGCATCTAATTTCTTTCTTTACAATGCTATCATCTAACTTGTGCTTTAACCAATATATCACTTGTGTATTGTTTGTGCGGAGTAAGAAATGTGTATAAACAACATAAATCTCAAAATGCAGTAAAGCATAATAAACTGCTATGAGTTCTTTGCGATTTATCTCCCATTTCATCTCTCCTTGGTTAAATGATCCTGAATGATATCTACAAAGATGTTCTTTTTTATCATTTGTATATCTAAACTTTAACTCCGCCCATGTAAGGGATCACCCTTGCATTGCCGGTCCCAAGCCCGGATAAAGGAGGAGGGTTGTGTTAGGCTTCCGACAGCCAGCGTAAAACTTCGTCGGATTTCTACAACATGGATTACAAAAATTATGAGCATTGCTTTGGGGCGTCCCCGCCTAGCGACGTGCTGCAGAGCCCGAATGCAGTAAGAAGTAAGCAAGGGCCACTACATTTTCGCCCGAATGTAGTGAATCAATTGCAGAGAGGGTTCCCACATCATGGACGGTTGTGGGTAAAGAAGTTAGTCTCGCTACATTGCCGCCCGAATGTAGTGAAAAATTTTCAGAGAGGGTCTCCGCATTTTGATTATGGACGGATGCGGGGGGGAAGCTAGTCCTAGATAATAAGATTCGTATTGGTTCTTGGAATATCGGAACATTATCGGGTAAGCTAATGGAGGTGGTAGATACTATGATTCGGAGAAAGATTCATATTCTATGTTTACAAGAGACAAAATGGGTTGGAGAAAAAGCAAAGGAGATAGAGGATACAGGTTTTAAATTATGGTACTCAGGTAAAGAAAAGGCCCGAAACGGAGTTGGTATTATCATAAATAAAGATTTAAAGGAGAGTGTAGTAGACATACAACGATATGGTGACCGAATCATGACATTGAATTAGTGTTAGGAGTAGAGGTTTTGAATATAGTTTGTGCTTACGCACCCCAAGTAGGACTAGAAGATAGTATAAAGACAGTTTTTTGGGAAGAGTTAGATAAGGTGTTTCAAAAGATTCCACAAAGGGAGATGATTTGTTTAGGAGGAGATTTAAATGGACATGTCGGTAAAGAGGCATTAGGATATCAAGGGATTCATGGAAACTTTGGTTATGGGGATATAAACGAGGAAGGTAGGGAGATTTTAAATTTTGCTATGTCATTTGATCTCTTTATAGTCAATACAATCTTCAAAAAACGAGATGAACATTTAATTACTTATAAGAGTGGCTTATCACAAACACAAATTGATTACTTTATTTGTAGAAAAAAAGATAGAGCGTGTTGTAAAGATTGTAAGGTAATTCCAGGAGAAAGCTTAACCACCCAACATCGACTTTTAGTTATGGATTTACAAATAAAAAAATGGACAAAGAAGAAAAGAGTACATCGAGCTATTCGGACTAAATGGTGGAACCTCAAAAGCGAGAAAGAAGATATATTTAAACAAAAAGTCCTTCAAGGAGATGTTTGGAATTATGTTGGCACACCCTCTGATATGTGGAACAATATGGCTATACATATTAGGAAAGTGGCGAAGATGTGTTAGGGGTATCTAAGGGAGGTGTACCAGCACAAAAAGAAGCTTGGTGGTGGAGTGAAGTAGTACAAAACAAAATCAAGGCAAAGAGGGCATGTTACAAATTACATTATGCTAAGAAAACTAGTGAAACTTTAGAAGCTTATAAGAAAGCAAAGAAGGAAGCAAAAAAGGCCGTTAGTGAAGCAAAAGCTAAGATTTGGGATGACTTATATAAAAAACTCAACTCAAAAGAGGGTGAAAGAGATATTTTTAGGATAGCTAGGGCTAGAGATAAGAAAACTAAAGATCTTAATTATGTTAGATGCATAAAAGACGAGGATGAAAAAATTCTAGTGGTAAATGATGATATAAGAAATAGATGGAAAAACTATTTTTATAATCTTTTTAATGAAAATAAAGATGTTAGTATTAGTTTAGGAGATTTAGCCAAGTCAGAAAAGTATATAAACCACAATTTCTACCGACGTATTCAAAAGAATGAAGTCAAAGAGGCTCTTAAACATATGAAGAGTGGTAAATCGGTAGGACCAGATAATATTCCTATAGAAGTTTGGAAAATACTAGGAGAAATAGGAATCACTTGGCTCACAAGACTATTTAATGAAATATGGAAAAACCAAAAGATGCCCGAGGAATGGAGAGCAAGTACACTTATACCCGTATATAAGAACAAGGGAGACATTCAAAATTGTGCGAATTATCGAGGTATCAAGTTAATGAGTCATACTATGAAATTATGGGAAAGAATTATCGAACGTAGGTTAAGACAAGTATCAAGTACAACAGAGAACCAATTTGGATTTATGCCAGGTAGATCTACTATTGAAGCGATTCACCTTTTGAGACGTCTTATGGAACATTTTAGAGCAAAAAAGAAAGACCTTCACATGATATTTATTGATCTAGAAAAAGCTTATGATAGGGTACCGAGGGAGGTTCTTTGGAGAACTTTGGAAAAAAGAGGTATCCCATTGACATATATTAACCTTATAAGAGACATGTATGATGGTGCAAAAACATGTGTGAGGACTCATGAAGGAACGACAGACTTCTTTGAAGTTAATATTGGGTTACATCAAGGATCAACTTTAAGTCCATACTTGTTTATAATGGTGATGGATGAGTTAACAAAACATATTCAAGATGAAATACCTTGGTGTATGTTATTTGCAGATGATATTGTATTAGTGGAGGAGTCTAAGGAAAAAGTTAATAGAAAATTGGAACTATGGAGACAAACATTAGAAAACAAAGGCCTCCGACTTAGTAGAACAAAGACAGAATATATGGAATGTAAGTTTGATCATTTGGCTACTTCAGAGGACATAGAAATTAAAATTGGCACACATTGCATTCCCAAAAGGAAAGTTTTAAATACCTAGGGTCAATTTTTCAAAGTGATGGAAGAATTGATGGAGATGTTACACATAGAATTAATGCTGGTTGGTTAAAATGGAGAGGAGAATCAGGTATTCTTTGTGATAAGAAGATACCATTAAAATTAAAAGGTAAATATTATAGAGCAGCAGTTAGGCCTGCCATGTTTTATGGTTCTGAGTGTTGGGCAGTTAATCATCAACATGTACAAAAGATGTCTGTGACAGAAATGAAGATGTTGAGATGGATGAGTGGTCATACAAGAAAAGACCGTATACATAATGAGGTTATTAGAAACAAATTAGGAGTGGCACCAATAGAGGATAAAATGAGAGAACATCGTTTAAGATGGTTTGGACATATAGAAAGAAGATCAAAAGAAGAACCTGTAAGAAGATTAGAAAAACTAAATTTGGAAAGTATTAAAAGAGGTAGAGGACGACCACAAAAGTGTTGGAAAGAAACAATAAAGAATGATCTAGCTTATTGGGAGTTAACTGCTAACATGGCACACGATAGAGATCTGTGGAAACAAAGAATCCATGTAGCCGACCCCATCTAGTATGGGAAAAGGCTTAGTTGTTGTTGTTGTTGTATATCTAAACTTTAAAATGGCACCATAACTATGTTGGCTTGCAACTGAATTCTTTTGATTCATCTGGAAACATGAGTTTAGGTAACTCTTTGCATTGGTCTTTGATATTTTGAATGTATATCTTATCTTCATCTGTCCATACATATTCTTTGTCTTTTCTTAGTTTACTGTGTAAATCTTTACACAGGTCTGCTAGTTTGGGTGTATAATCTCTAACTTGATTTACTAATCCTAGGAAGGATTGTAGTTTGACTCTTTATCTAAATTCTCATCAAATTCTGCAATCTTTTGCACAATGTGTGATTGCATCTTGATTCCTCCTTTGTCTATTGAGATACCTAAGAATTCTATCAATGTTTTGCATAACTCAGCCTTCTTCTTGCTAAGGCTTATTCCTGACTTTTCTATAATACAGATGAATTGTTCTAGTAATCTGTAATGTGATTCTAGATCGTATGAATATAATAGAATATCATCACGTTCTGTCAGTTGCTTTGCTTTTATGGATTCCTTCTGTCTGACACTATGTAGGATCATTTTCTGAGTGGATGGTGATATCATGGCTGCCGTTTGAATCGTGTCTTTGAATCTTCTACGACTCGTGTCTGCTTACATCATAGATTACATCATCATATGGACGTCATCAAGGCTGACGTCAAGCGTATCGTACATAGCTCTTTTTTCATGACTCGTAAATAGGATTCTTTACATAACTCTGGTTAGGACACGTTGTGTCCTAGATGACTTTAGTCCTACGTCATTCTAGTATGAAGGCTTAGTAGTTGTTGTTGTTGTTGTATATCAGTAGCAACAGATAGGAAGTTGATGCATTATATTTCCCAAGGGAGATATGCAAGTGGCTAAGGATGACAGCATAGTTGATCGCTTAATGTGTTTATGAAGAAAACATCATGATCACAAATCGAGAGTACAACAAATAGCCAATGGACCTAAAGTTGACCTTCAAAAGCTCAAGAAAGCCTTCTTATTGGAAGCTACACCAACTCATTCCAGCTAGTAGGATCAGACACAAACAGAAAATTGGGGTCAACCCCACTTAGCCTAGCAGCATGAATTCTGGCAAACATATCCATCATTTGAAATGACAAGTTGGAGCCATCAGCAGGCACTACGGAAAAGAGAACTTAGGCTCACTTGATTTATTCACTCATGTAAGCATTAGAAATTTAGAATAAGTAGGTAACTACGATATAATATACATATACATGTGTGTATATATATATATATAGAGAGAGAGAGAGAGAACGTGGTAAATGCAAACACTCTATCCATACTCAAACATCCTTAAACATCTCAACTATTCCATCAGTCAGATCAGCGGTTGAAATTTAAACTTAAAAAGTTTGAAGAATGCACCTCTTATTATTTTGCTTTTTGCTTTAAACATCTATCTATCTTTAAGGAGATTTTAGAACGGATGAGTGTGTGTATGGACTATGCTCTCTCTATCTCTATCTATCTCTATCTATCTATCTATCTATATATATATATATATATATATATATATATATATATATATATATATATATATATATATATATATATATAACAACAACAACTACTACTACAAAGCCTTTTCCCATACTAGACGGGGTCTGCTACATGGATTCTTTGTTTCCACACAGCCCTATGATGTGCCATGTTAGCAGTTAACTCACAATAAGCTAGATCATTGTTCTATATATATATATATATATATATATATATATATATATATACATATAGTATGGTCTATATATACATATATATATACATATATACATATAGTATGGTCTATTATTCCCATAGTATGGTAGCGCGTTAAGTGTATTCCTCTGGTTGAGAAGTCTGAAAATCAAGACAAACTGGAAGGTTACTCGAGAATGAGAATTCCAGGTAATCCTAGCTTTTCTGAATATTCATCCAAAATCCGGGGCAGAGAGGGATCGAATCTCCTCCATACACCAGAAGATCTCACATATTCTTGATCAGAAGGATATTTAGGAGAAAAACAAAACGAAACAAAAATGACAACAAAGAGATGAAATTTTTTGGTATCTATTTTCAATTGTTTTTGCAAAGGGACCATCAATATCTCACCTTTGGATCTGTCCTAGGCCTCGGCTTCCCATTACCAAGGAATCAAGCTTCAGATCTTCCACCGCATCACACAGCTTCTCCCTTGCATCACCCCAATATATCTTCAACACTATTGACGCCTAAAGTCACATGCGCCAACAATCAATGAAAATCACGAAGACAAGAAAACAGTAACCACCAAAAGAATCAAGTCCAGAAAACAACAACATAACCTAAGCACACAGAGAGAGAGGGGGGGGGGGAGGAGATGGGCGGGGGTGTGGACATGCCTCCTTCTGTCGTGAAGCAGTATCAAGCAAGTCGAGGACTTCTGGATCAGTTGTGACGCCGTATTGTTTCAAGGAAGTGGGTTCTCTGAATTCACTCAAGGGAATCAAAGCTGCCAACAAATGATCGGATAATTCAAAAGGAGAGAGAGAGAGAGAGAGAGAGAGAGAGAGAGAGAGAGAGAGAGAGAGAGAGAGAGAGAGATGGTGGTGAATTATTACGGGAGCCGGATTGAGCCCAGAGTGTGTTGCCAGTTTCTTCGGCCTTGCTGGGGTTAACGTGGATGACGAAGAGCGTCTCTCCCTTCTGAAGTAGGTTGTCCACAGCCCACTGCAACGCCAGCTTGCTGCTCTTCGAATAATCCACCGCCACTCCGATCTTGCGATCACCCGCCATTGCTTTCTCTCTCTCGCTCTCGCTCTGTGTGTGTGTGCGCGTGTGTAATTGCTTCTACCTCCTGCGCCTTTGTAACATCCCACTCAAGATGATTCTTTCTTAGATTTTACCATCGTCACCGCACGAAAGGATTGGTGGTACTGGGGTTCCCGTTCTGTTGCATGTTGAAGAGAATGGGAATCGAACCATGGGTCGTGAGTTCCGTTCCGGTTACGATTACTTCTGGGGGTGGTTTTGTCCCGTCATGTTGGGTCCAAAGCAACCACCTCTAACCGTTAGTATTGGATCTAGATCCAAATAAATTAATCTCATATATCTAATTTAGCCCAGTCAGCTTATTTCGGATCCCAAAACCCTGTACCAATATCTGAAAATCTTGCCATGTCTTAACTAATTGGGAACTAAGGACTCCGGAGCCTTAGCATTCCTACGAATGACCATCATAGCCGTAGCCATAAAACTGACCAAATAAATATTTTTGTCATTACGGTTTTATTTGACTATTTTAGTACAAATATTTAACTGAAATAGGTAATATCAAAGTTAAAATTAGCACACATTTCAACAAGAATTTTACATGCTAACAGTTGCTAGCAAAAGAAATAGTAGAAAGGACGTAAAAGGTGTTCCTTGGGAGCCAAGTTTCGGAAAAACTGTGGGGAAGGTGCATGGTACTTTCCACCCACGTATCGCTGGCAATCCTACCACGCAACGCGGTTGCCCACCGTGTCCCCCTGTATGGACTGGGTTTTTAAGGCTGTAAACACGGCAGGATCGCGTTTGAGCTAAACCAAAAACTCATGTATATATATACAGAGAGGGAGTTGTTCCTTTTTATGTTAGTCATTGCTTCATCATCAACCATCATTTATAGGACAAATCGGATGGTAGTAATCAAAACACTCATTCTTAATCACATTTAAGATATTCGACGGTGGAACTACATGGAGGGGTGAGGGGCAGTCGTCTCCCCTAAAATTATGAAATTTTATATTAAAACCTACGTTTTATGGTGAATATATGGTTGAAGTATGGGGGAGGTCTCCTCTCCTGAAATTTTACATTAAAACGTATGTTTTATAGTAAATATATTATTGAAATTCATGTTTTGCTATTTCTAACATGATGAAATATGTACATGGCTCCCTCCAATACTATTTTCTAGATCTACTATTGAATGTACTCACGTGTATTAAATTGTCTCTAATCTTATATTAAAGTTCGTACAAATTGTGTACGAATAGTATGAGGTGTGTGGCATCTCTCATATTCTCTTTATATACATAGAGAAAAAAAGTTGGGCATGGTTCTCAGTTATACATTTGTGACGTCAAACATTATACTCTATCACCTTTTACTATTCAACACAATCTAAATTTTTTGAATATTTATATGTATAGTTTTAAAGTGGTCTTAATAGTGGTGATTATGATTTGACTAGTAAAAGAGTGGTGGAAAGCAGTGACTTTAGCTAGCAAAAGAATCATACTAAACAAGAGATTGAACATAGAGGAACTCTCTCTCTCTATATATATATATACACATAAATCTATAAATCATATACTAATATATATACTATATATTACACCATAGATATATGCACATACTCATTTATTTTATAAACATATAACCATATATGTATTTTATATAAAGTAAATATCTCTTATACGAACTTGCTTAAACACTTGTAAACTCTAATCAAAAGGCACACCACAGGGGTGACGACATCAGCCCTACCCTTTTTATAATGTTTTTTTCCTCCTTTAATCTGGTACATATAGAACTACACCTTTTGTAAATTTTAAAAGTTTAATCTCATAACTAGTAAGACCAAGGAGTGGAGGGAAGACGCAACATTATAAAAGGTGT
The DNA here is from genome assembly GCA_036023115.1 of Brasenia schreberi. Classification (NCBI taxonomy): domain Eukaryota; kingdom Viridiplantae; phylum Streptophyta; class Magnoliopsida; order Nymphaeales; family Cabombaceae; genus Brasenia; species Brasenia schreberi. Next base: position 509,387 of record JAYKKT010000059.1, on the reverse strand, counting down.
TGGAGTAAAAAAAAAAATTTTACCTTTTGACTAATATCTACCTATATCCAATATAAGATATGTAAAAGTGCAATTTACATTGTTCCTGTATAATCAGTTTACTTAGATTAAACTATTTTCTATTTTATTTTGAGGGGCGGGTGTAGGTTGTGGTGGCATAGGTGAGGCATGTGTGGGGTTTGTACTCCTATATTGGTGCAACGGGGCAGGTTGGGGGGCTCTCCCATTGCGATCTTTACGCCCATGCCTTCCACCTGCTTAGGGCAATGATTCAAATTCAATGGACAAAGCAACAATTCCCCAGCACCCAGGCATTATGTCATTGCCAAAGGGTTTGGCTCATGACCGACACTCAACCAAAACCGGTTAAACGAGCTTTTACTCAAGTTCGGGCACAGCGCGGAAGAAAGATTCTAAGTTCGCATGGATTCATTGAATAGGAAGAGAGTTGCGTGTCCCCCTTACACACTACAACTTAATTGGAGGTGATTGTACAAAGTTACAATAAAAAAGGGTTGTCTCCAAGAGGAGGCCCCAAAAGACTTTTAACAGAAGTTGTCGGGAGATCCCATAAGGGACCTCAAATATACAACCATAGTCAAGTTCTTGATGGTTGGAGGGTCACATTCTCCCCCACCAAAGTTGTTGACATCCGCGACAACATTGTAATATGTCGATGGTACTCCGCAAGTGCCTCAGGAAACTGTCTCAAAGTATGTTTTTTTTCCTAAGTGGCTTAAATGTATCAAGTCCCTTCCACTTAACAAGATAACAGGTCCGTCGTCCAGCCATGGTGCTAGGTACATGGTCCAAGATCAATTTCACCTCTTTACTCCATGAGGTCTTCAAGTAAGTTAATGCTCATGTTGGACTGTTACGCTGCTGATCTTCCGAGTCTACATGGTATGGCTTCATGTTGCTCACATGGAAGACGGGGTGCATCCGAACATAACTTAAGCATATCCACCTTGTATGCCCAGTTCCCTACTCCTTTTGTGATTTTACAAGGTTCGTCATACTTGTGGATTAATGCAGCGTCATGCTCACAAAAATATTAAGAGTGTTTAGGATAGAGTTTTATTAGAATGTGATTCCCTACATTAAACGTGGCAGCGTGACATTTTATGTCGGCCCATTTCCTCATCCACTTAGTTGTCTTCTCAAGGAGCACGTGTATCACATCATGCCTCTCTTGAATGTCCGTTATAAATGAGTATGCCGCCTGCATCCTCCTAGTGTAATTTGCCGCCATTGAATGAGGAGTTTGTGGTAATTATCTCGTAGTCAGTTCAAAGGGGATTCTGCCGGTAGATTCGCTAACCTGCAAGTTATATGAAAATTACGCAAGATCCATCCACTCAGTCCAATCCTTCTGGTTGGCAAAAAAATAGTGTCGAAGATAACATTCCACCAAGGCATTGATTCTTTTCGTTTGGTTATCTGTTTGCGGGTGACAACTTATTAATAATAATAACTTCGTACCTAACAACCGAAAGACCTCTCACCAAAAGTTGCTTGTAAATTGGGTATCGCAATCACTAACTATGTTAGAAGGGACTCCTCAATACTTCACCATGTGTTTGATGAAGAGCTTTATCGTGTGCTTGGTCATGCACTTCATTAAGACTGCCACAAGCACCCTATACTTAGAAAATTTATCCATTACCACTAGGATTGATTGACAACCACTTGGCTTAGGCAGATTCAAGATAAAGTCCATGGGTACACTCTCCCATGGTCAGCTCAAAATTGGTAACGGTTTCAAGAGTCCTGTCGATTTTTGTTCTCACCCTTGTCTTGTTGGCAAATGAGACAAGTTCGCACATAGGCAACCACATCATCCCTCATGTTGGGCCAGTAAAAGGATCTCTCCAATAAAGCTCGAGCCTGCTCCATACCCGGGTGTCCAGCTAAAGGTGAATCATGACACTCCTTCAGGACGTCTCTTCTTAAGTTTCCCATCTTTGACACATAGAGTCTATCCCCTCTTGTTAGCAACAAACCATCTTCAACCCAAAATCATCTAGTCTTACTCTCATAGACTAACGTTTTGAGTTGTTTAGTCATCCCATCTGCCTCTAAGCTAGTACGAATCTAGTCCATCAAGTCACTTTGAACATATACAGTTGAAGCTTAATCACTCCCTGAAAAGCAGTTAACTCTGTCCGTCTACTCCGTGCGTCTACCATTGAGTTAGCCTTACCAGACTTATAGAGCAACCTGAAATCGAACTCAGCTAAAAATTGTTGTCAGCGTGCTTGTTTTGCCAACAACTTCTTTTGTATCTTGAAGTAGCTCACAGCTATATTGTTTGTCCAAACCGTAAAGTGGTTCCCAAGGAGGTAGTATCTCCATAGATGAAGACAGTGTACTACCGCCATCATCTCTTTCTCATTAAGAGAGTACTGTCTTTCTATATCTTTGAGCTTTTGACTCTCAAAGGCACTGTGATGTCCATTTTGCATTAGCACCCCACCTAAGGCAAAGTCTGAAGCATTTGTTTGTACTTCAAACGGTTGGTTGTGATCCAGTAGTACCAACACGGGTTCCCTCATCACCGCTTCGTTCAACTTGTCGAAGGCTTCCTGGCAAGACTCTGTCCAGTCCTAAGTCTAACCCTTCTTCAACATATTCGTCAAGGAGGCTTCGAGAGCGGCGTATCCCTTGATGAATCGTCGATAGTAGTTAGCCAAATCAACAAAAGAGTGCAAGCTCGTAAGGCTAGTTGGTGGTTGCCAGTCGTTAATAACTTAGATATTTCTTCCGTTCATCCACATCTTTTCATTGTCAATCACATGGCCTAGAAAGTCTATTTTAGTTTGTCCGAATATGCACCTTTCCAAAACTCCCTTAGCACTCCATCAAGTTTCGAGGGTGACCCTATGATGGGCGCTATATCCTCCTCTTCGATTTGAATTGCCATGAGGTAGGTCTCTTCACCCAGCCTCAAACCCGTTTTAAGTTTAAGCGCAGATATAACACAGGTTGATTCTTTTCCATACTCCATTGATTTTGTTTCCACTTTGACCACATAGGGTGAGTCTCCTTCAAGTAAAGCTAATTTTTTTTGCTTTGATCATATCTTCGCGTCATACTCTCGCAAGAACTATAACCCCAAAACCAACCGGTAATCATCCATCAAAAAAACGGAGAAGCTAGTCACATCCTCACAACTCCCAATTCAGATTGGCATTGCCTCTGCCACATCGACTGTCTTCATGGGTGTTGAATTCACAGCCTTCATTAGGCCATCCCTTTTAACATACTTCACACCCAAGAGGTTTGCTATCATTGACGCTTTTGTGACTGTACCTTTGACGAAAACATTTAAGTACATTAAACTTTTGTGTAGATGTAACATCTGAATTGATGTTTTAGCATTATTTATAACATTCATCTATTGGAGAGCTCTCATTCATGGCTAATCTTATTCCTGTTGCATTGCATTCATGCGTCTAGTGTTATTTTTGTTCGGGTATTTCACTAACTTATGTGGGCCTCGACAGAGTCTGCATGCCATTTTATATAGACCCTTTGGCTTTCCTTTGCTATCAGGCCTCTTTGCATTGCATTCCTTTGCTATCAGGCCTTTTTGCATGAGTTCTTTAAGTTCGCAAGGAGGCCAAAGCAATGAGTGCAAAAGATAACTTTGTTGAATAGGAAGAGTTGTGTGTCACCCTTACATGCTACAACTTTGTTGAGGGTGATTGTACAAAATTACAAGCAAAAAGGGTTGTCTCAAAGAGTAGGCCCCAAAAGACTTCTAACGGAAGCTGTTGGGGATCCTACAAGGGGGCTTGAATATACCGCCATAGTCAAGTTCTTGGTGGTTAGGGTCACAATTAGCTCACCTGGTAATGATCTCGACTCACCGTGTGAAGGTGTTGAGTTCTATACCTCTGGCATGAAAGCCATAGGGCTCATGCTTTTAATGACGTGATGAGGTTGTGGGGATAAATGGGAACATGATACAACAATGCCAAGTTGGGCGGGGCTAAGTAGCTCTCGAGGAGTGCACATATCTGGACTAATCACATAGTTATGTATTGGTCAACTTTGAGTTTGTGTGTGTGTGTGTGTGTGTGTGTGAGAGAGAGAGAGAGAGAGAGAGAGAGAGAGAGAGAGAGAGAGAGAGAGAGAGAGAGAGAGAGAGAAAGGGGAGTGCATCTGTGGCATGATTAAATAAATATGAACATATAGAAAGTGGTTTTGGAACATGTAAAACTTGAACATTATTTCTTCTTCACATGTGGTTAGGAAACTCTTTAAAAAATCGATCACCCTCATCAGGTGACAATATGCTTGAAAGACACATAACTCCACTACAAGTGAAATTCTCGTGAATCATTATACATCTCCAATTAACAGAATGGATAATATGGATTTAGAGTTTGTATATTATATAGCCCAAATTAGGAAAGCGCCAATCAGGGGTTCAAATACATGTATACCATCCTCCCGCACAACCCAGTTCCTGACTCATGAAGGTCCTAACCTTGAAGTTTAATTGTGGGTTGTAGTTTAACTGATTTGAAAGATAAATAGTCTGACCTTAAGCAAGAGCCTCAAGCAAATTTGTTTAGGGAATGTTATGTTCTAGTGAATTTGGAGTTTCCATGCTTCTGTTGAGGACAGGGAAATCTAGAATCCATCAATATAGAGAGCCTAGGCTATTAACTTTGAGCCCCAGACAAATTTGCTTGAAATTTGAAGCAAACTACATTTATGGATGTTTCTTCCTGCTTCTGTCCATGACAGCTAGAGGAAAATTCTCGACTGTCATGCAAAATGTGATGATTTAGCATTTCTTGAGGCGAAGCCATGGTCGATCCATGAAATAATCCAAGGTTTAAGCAGTGAGTTTGCCTTTAGTCCCTTTATTTTTGTTCACTGTTAAGTTGGGAGAGGTCAACGCTGCACCTCGCCTAAATGTAGATCCGTCCTTGAGTTTCATTCCCAATAGCAACTATAAGTGCAAGAAGGCTTGATAGGCTGACAAATATATTGTTCCACATCATGTAGTTCATAATTATATGGTTGGAGTGAAAGGATCACCTAAAATAATAGCTAATTATTCTCTAATAAACGGAGGAGGCACTGATGCTTTTGCTTGCCTCTGCCATTCTTTGTACGAGGCTTAACGAAAAGAAATTTAATAGGTGAAAGAAGGCAAGAGGATGCGGCACGTCTTTCAGGTGGGGGCGAGTCCCTCGATATTCTTTTTGGCATTTATTTCGGTGGTTGTACTGTAAGCTCTATATTATAGCTCAAAGTTGTACTCTAGGATCTACAAAATAATCCATGACTTTAACCGTAAGGTGTTGTTTTTCCAAATTTTGTATCGATTTTGAGCAAATTTGATTTAGGATGGCTGGATAGCATACTGATAACAGCGGATGGTTATGATCGTTGGCTGATTACCATTTCATTAATCAACCGTGGTCTAATCTAACATGGATCTTGAATAGATCCTCAAAATAAGTATTCCAATAAAAAGAAACATCAAAATGAATCTGGATTCGGATTCAAACTGCTTCACGGTTGGAATTTTGAGAAGGCCCATCGTGTTCTCCGTAATAGATTTTTGTCTTATCAGTTTCTAATTCTAAGAATGGGTTTGATGGTGGCTGCTGGAGGACAAAATAATTGACGGTGGTTGGAGGGAAACACGTGGGAAATCCTTCCATTGCAGCATTCCGATTTCCAAAGCAGGAGACAAACCCAGATGTGGACCACTGTGGAAAGAGAATCAGAGAGTTTCTGCTATTGGGTGAATCTGAACTTGACACTCCCTTTGTTGATTTACAAATTCACGCACCCACATTCGGATAAGTATGAATGGTCTCTTCCCGAGGTCCCTCGTGTCTCAGAGGAACTTTTTTTCCCGGCTCTCAACTGGGTAGCGTCGCTTGTCTAAAATTGCGCTTGTTTGGGTACGTCGTTGTTTTCAGAAACCGAACGCGCGAGATATGCCGATGTTGTCTTTTCATGGTTCGCTTGGCAATTGGCGTGCTTTTCTTTCAGACGCTTTCTTCTCGTGGTGGACGTATATTTCGCGAGGTAGTCTCGCTCGCTCGCTCACTTGCTTGTTGAACGCTGAACCGCCCATTTCGTTTAAATAATTTGACGGGGTCTATGTTTTCTGGGGTCTACGAAGACCCCCTTTCGTTGTTGGTAAGGCAAGCAAATCTATGGTGTACACGGTGCCCCCGTGCTGGCTGGCAAAGACAAATTATCTTCATTGGTTTATTTCGGGTTTGCCGCCGGTAGGAAATTGGTCGGAAAGTTTTCATACTTCACAAACCAGGGAGGAAGGGGGATATTCTTTTTAATGGTTTAAGTGGTCTTAGGCGTTTTCCGAACCTTTGTTATGATTTCAGTGGGATTAAGCCTTTTCCGATCCTTTTGTTGGATTTGCAAAGCCGAGAATTCGGTTGTGCCTGAAGTTTTAGCCTGTGGTTCTTTCTGTTTCAGGCTCAACTTTTCCACTGGTGTCCTCACTCTACGATTTCCATGCTGAGTAACATACGGTAGTCTTGAAATGAACATGGATGAATCTGGCCTTAAGCAATCGTTCACAAGCGACTCGGTTGTACTGCGTGGGGGGAAAAGTCGTAAATTTGGTATTACGGAGGACGGTGTGGTGAATAATGCTTTTCTTTCTGAGGAATGTGGCTGGACGAAGTTGTCTCATTTAACTCAATCGGGTTACGAAACCCCTCCGCGTCGCTCATATTTTGCCGAGGTAATGCCTGCACCTTTTTCATCCCACACTATCTTTCTGCTTCTAGTTGATTGACACCCAACAATTGTTCCCTGATTGGCTGCGATTTTTCCATGTTCTCGGATCTTTCCGGCATCTTCTTCTTTTTTGGAAACGTGTCTTTTGATGGTCTTAGCTTTTCAGCCGTATTGGTTCCTCACCTGGAGATGTCATCTTATACTTTCGAAATTTTCCCGCAAGTTGATCGATATTGAATCTCATGCTTTCTTATTGGAATTCTTTGTTTGGATTCTTTAAGGTGCCGCATGTTCGCCAGCTATGTGCCTGGGATTGCGGTCTTGCTTGTGTTCTGATGGTTCTGAGAGCTCTTGGAATCGAGCACTGTGATATTCATTCTTTGGCCGAGTTGTGCCGTATAACGAGGTATCCTTCTTAACATTGCATTACTCCAAGAACTTCAACCTTTATTTGCCAAAGGAGTTGGAAAAGTACCAATTTATTTTCAAGGAAAAAGAAACTATCATTAGTGCTTTTCTAATGGAATCTCTTTTTTAGTATCTCTTGTATGTTGCCTATTTCTTGATGGACACCATGTCTACCGTTTGGCATACCATATCCAATTCAATGTTGCTTTTTGCTTTTGCTTAGCATCCTAGAAAGTTAAACTTGACTAGTAGCATAGCATCTCCACCAAGAAAAAATTGACTAGTAACATAAGTTGCAGTATTTCTGAGCATATAATAAAATGTCTTGTATCTTTTGAGTGCTTACTGTGTTATGCTTTCTTGAATGTATTGTTGTGCACAGTATGTTATGTGATGCCTGCTTGAGAATCAGGTTTATCACACAAACAGCATTTCCTCTTTCCTTTTCTCTTATGGTCAGAGCACATCTGCATGTGTGTATGCAGAAGTATTGCTCAAGAGCATGTATAGCAAACCTGTGACCCTACTAGGTGCAAGTTGTTTTGATTCAAGATGTGTTTCAGCATAGTTTATTTGCTAGGTTTCTTAATTTGGGGTGGTTTGGGGTGTTTCAGCATAGCATTTCCACTTCAGCTAGAAGGTTAAATGCACAAAAGATGTGGCAGAAATGAAGATGTTGAAGTGCATGTTTGGACAATAAAATAGTGAACCTAGAACAACACTGTTACGGAATTGAAATGAGATATACATGCTTAAGGGGGTTTAGGCATCGTGAAAACATCTTAAAAGAGCTGAAGTGAAGAAATGTGAGAAGTTAGATACTAAGCACTTCAGAGCAGCCCGAGGAAGGCTGAGGAATTATTGGAAAGAAGCTGGCTATCTCACTCTTTTGGAGCTTATGTCAGTATGGACCAAGATATATCACTATGGTGACTAATATTCAACATAGCTGATCCACTTAGTTTCCGGGATAGCTGATCCAGAGAGAGAGAGAGAGAGAGAGAGAGAGAGAGAGAGAGAGAGAGAGAGAGAGAGAGAGAGAGAGAGAGAGAGAGAGAGAGAGAGAGAGAGAGAGAGAGAGAGAGAGAGAGAGGGAGAGCTTAAGAGAGAGAGAGAGAGAGAGAGAGAGAGAGAGAGAGAGAGAGAGAGGCAATATTGGCAATATTTTACTTGGATGTAACACCTGAAACTTCCATGGAAGAGTTAAAGTAAAATACCACGCAGACATCTTCCCATAGAAAAAGAATAGCTTGTGCCTTGCTGAGGAAACCTGGTCCGTTGGATTATTAGAATATTATATTTGCTTTGAAGAAACCAAGAGAATCCAGACTTAGAGATGAGCCTTCAGCACAATTTTCTAAGTGAAGCAGCTAGGAGAGGAAGCCAACAGACACCTTGACTGTTGCTGTCCCTTGGTCTAGATACATTTATCTTGAGACAAGGTCGCAGCATGAACTGCAACTTTTCCACAAAGAGAGCCCCAAAACAAGCTTTTCAATAGCTTGTCAACTGATTTACCCAGAGTGTTAGCTCAACTGTCAGGGAGCTCTGATGCCTTCACTGCAGGTGGGGAGTTCGACTCATGGGGGGTGCATGTGAGCGTTTGTTAGGCTTTGGACTCCCTTTGTAACTGAAAAGAAAAAAGCTTGTCAAGCGATTTCAGATAAAATGCTCAACACATGGATTGGGATTGAGTTAAAGGTACCACAATAGTGCACATGCAGACACACAGGAGTGGGCACTCACAGAGATGGTCGAGTTGATGGACCATGAAATAATATTCCTCTAGATTTTCTCCTTTAACTCCAACATGGGCTTTGTTCTTGCTAATTGTGAAGCCAGCATCACCTAACAAAGAGGGAAGCTCGAGAATTATCTAGATTTGCTGCCAGCTGAACATATGTATCCATATGACAAACAGAAGCAGCATGTGTATTCACTAATTGGTTCATGAACCAGTCAAATTGCTTAACGATTAGCCACAGTCCTGCAATCTAAACTTGGTCTGTGCATCCAAACAAAATGAAACCATCTGCATGCTGTAATAAGGAAACCCAACAAAACCATGATGTTTTAACTCCTGAGTAAACCCACTCCACATGCATTACCGAACAGTCACAAGAGCCTCACTAACTATGTTAACCAAATGAAGGGAGACATGGCACCCTGCCTAAGCTCTCTGTTTAGGGAAAAGTATTCCCTAACTTGACAGTAACAGATGTCAAGAAAGATTGATGCTTTTACTCATAGTTTGTTGAAGCATGAGAAAAGTTTGATCACTTGTTAGATCTTGCCAGTTCAGCTACCATTCTCCCACTGTGTGTTCACATCTGTAGGGTTAAATTTGCCAAATAAAGTTGCACCTTGATTACAGAGGTTAGCCTTTTCTTAAGCTTGGTGCTACTACAAGTAACAGAAAATACTGAGGGGTAGTACTGAGTCTACATGTGAGAATCTGCATCCATAATCATTTTTCCGAAATATGAGCATAGTTTTGAACTTTGAGGTATCTAGAAGGCAAAGCAACAGTAACATCCAATCTTGTAGTCATTTCCCTTGCATGAGAACATAGTTTGGAACTAGTGATGTTAAAGTAACTTAAATTATCAACGTGAAAAGTAACCAAATAGGAGGTTTACTTGACTTTCAAGTCACATTTTCATTTACCAGGTTTTGAATGACACAGATTTTTAGCTTCTTTGTGCACTATATTAGATATTTTGACTCTTGTACCCATTTGATAGGCTTGAAGGTTTAGCAGTAGTCTCTGTTGCTTATAATATGAATTGATTTTTGGAAAACAGAATGACATGATTCTCACTAATGATATTTGTTGGGCAGCATTTGGACGGTAGATCTGGCACATTTACTGCATAGGTTTTCTGTGAAATTTTCCTTCCTCACTGTAACTCTTGGTGCAAATCCAGAGTATGCTGTGGTGACTTTTTACAAGGTGAGGACTTGCTACAACTTTGTGTTTCAAAAACTAGAATTAACCCATGATATGGACACTTTAAGTTTAACCTCATCCCAAGTTGGTAAAGTTGTATAGGGAAGCAATCATGAAGTGATAGCTGCAAAGGTGAGACTTAATATTGAATAATTGTTTTTTGGAAGAATAATGCTGTATATAAGCAGACCCCTACCATATCCACACCCAACTGTTGAACTCCTTGCATCTTGTCAAAGAACCAACCTCCAGGACAGTGCACTATGCCCCTTTTTTATCTTGACTTGTGAATTATTGTGAGACACTGAGTGGGCGCAATTTAGGTCAAACCTAGTGGGAAATTGCATGGTATGGTCTAACTCTTCATCGTTATTATTGAGTGCAGGATCAGTTGCTAGATGACACAAGTCGTGTGGATAGACTGTTTGAGAATGCAACAGATTCAGGAATCAGCATACAGGTACCTATATTTCTGTCTGTTCCGTGTGATAGTGAAATGGGAAGAAAGCATTCATATGTGTATGTAAGAAATCAGGTAAGCTACCTGTATTCATTGTATCGAAGAATGAAATAATCCATATACAATCAAGGCTTGTTGTTTATTGAATAGAGGATAAATATTTATAGAAAGAAAGAAAGGAGTGAAAACCAGCATGTGCTGGTTGTTAAGATGGCCCAATAGCTAGTAAAATAGCCGTTGGGGCTCCTCTGGTGGCCCTTGCCCTAGAGGTCTAGGTTCACTAGGACTTGATTACAAACATAAACTTATGGGTTCTATTGGTCCAACCATATTACATTTTAGCACCCCCTCCTCAAACTTACATGTCCTATGGGTCCTATTGGTCCTTCATGTGTGAACCCACTGATTGTTTCAAAAGAAGAATGTTGAACAACACAAATCTTTTTCGAAATTTCAACCTTGTGATCTACCTTAAGACATACCTACAACAAAACTTATAGAGTTATTATCCAATGAAAGTATTAAGATCCCATAACTACAAACTTGAAAACCTATGTTTTCAAAGAAGTTATTTAATAAAAAAAGTTGATCATCTAAGTAGGATTGTCAAATATAACAAATAATTTCAAGAATCACCACAAACTTTAAGGCTAAGCTCAAACCCAAGTTTTAAAGACAAACTCGAACCCAAACAAATTTTAAGGTTAAGCTCAAAGCATCCAAATCAAACAAACTTTAAGGTTAAGCTCAAATCCGAGCTTTAAGGCTAAGCTCAAACCAACCAAATTAATAAAATGTCAAGGCTCTTAAATAACTCATAATCTCAAATGTGATTTTATGGTTCCAAGAATAAGATAATCTACAAAGATATAAAAAAAAGGTTTTAAATATATACAAAAGATGTATAATCAACTTAATATTTTCTAAGAATCTTTTCAACATAAAATGTTTATCTCAAAAACAAGAATTCTTTTAATATAATTTTTATCATTTACAAAAAATGCTCAAAATATAGCAAATTAATAGTCAATACTCAAGACAAAACTCTTTTTATGTATTATTTTCAAATACTTATATCAAACACAACGTTATCAAGATAACAATAAGTGCATTTTCAACATTGACTCATCTCCGACCAATAGCCAACAAGCTTTGAATATACTGGTTTCAAGCCTATATGAATTTTTTTTCGAGATTTCAGAGCAATCAACCATCTCGGGATACCAAATCCTTCCTGCTATAATGTTTTGTGGTGTGGACATCCCTGCATATGCAACACGTTCAGTTAGACCTCCTAATCCTCCTGCTCAAGATCAAATTCAGAGAAGAAGCCTCTGCATAAAACACATTATCATAAAGGTCTTCAACAAAAGGCCAACAACCGTGACATATAGCAACAACACGGAGGTCTTAATCACATGAAAATAAACTTTAAAGTTATCAAGATCATAAATTATCAAATAACAATAAGTGCATCTTCAAACATTCACTAATCTCCAACCAATAGCCAACAACATGAAGCATCTTAATCACAAAGGTATTTAACAAAAGGCCAACAAAAGTGACATATAGCTACAATACAGAGATCTTAATCATACAAAGAGATGCAACTTATTATCCAACAAACAAAGACCAAATTATCTTCTAAATGAGACACTAAACAATTGATCCAACACATGTTAAAAATAAACAAGTTAGAAAAAGCATACCTGGATGGACTTAAATCTAAATACCAAAAAGATCAAATCGGATCCAAACATAGCTCCGGGTATGGATCTGATCCAACAAGAACCTCATATTTAACATTAAACAGGTCTATATCCAAGACCTCGTCTATGACCCAACTGCATATAAACATATCTCTGTCTCTCTCTACTAAATGCAGAGCACTGAAGCCCTCTCTGTCTCTCTCCTTCTCATGCACTCTCTCTGCATTCAGTAGAGAGACCATCTCTCTCTGAACATCAAGAGACCCGTTTCTCTCCCTCTGAGCGTCGCTAATCACTGCCCTCTCTTCGGCGCCCTCCTTGGCCTCTTCCTCTTCACCGCTCCCTCCATCACCAGTCGCCTTTGCTAACCGCCACCTTCGTCGTCGACCACCAGAGACACACAAAGATGACATCTAAGATGGGTGAAGCAAGGTCTTATTCATCCAAATCGCCTCTTCTTCACATTTCTCATCCTCCAACAGTTTTGATTCTTTCGTCGAGTCTTTTTCGATGAAGATCACCTTCCTCCTGAGCGGTTCGTCGATATTGTCATCGTCGTCATTCGGTAATGCGGCGACGAGATGGTTCGTGGCCCATGAAGCTCAGAAGAAGACGCGATGCTAAGCGAGGCAGTGGCAGAGAGAGATTAAGAGAAGATTTTTCGACGAGGGAAGCCATCGAAAAAGAACTCAAGTTGAATTTGCAACCTCTCATCCTTTTCATGTTCCTCCCCTCTTTCTTCCATATTGTATCCTGCAAAAAGAACACCAGCCGATAGACGAACCCATCCTTTCTATCTTCTCCCCCCATCTCCCTCTCTTGTTGTGTGTGTTTGTCTTGCCGAGAACCACCGACCTATCACCGTTGTCTGTCGCTCACCCCACTGCTCGAGCCACACTCTATCTCCTCTACCACCATCCTTAGTGAATCACCAACACCAAGCCGCCATATGATGGTGCCTTTTTTCAATTCCCGTTCAGTTTCCCTACAAACAAAGACGAAAGGTAAAAGCTCCATTGTTTCCACCATCCTTAACACGATCGACCTTGGACAAACTAGTTGATGGCACCATCGGCTTGGGCCTCTATCACCAATGACATCCAACGTCTGCACCCAACTGCCTCGTCGCAGTGCTACCGCCATCTCTGCTACCATTTAGGCTCTGATACCTTGGAAGAAATCAGGTAAGCTACCTAAATTCTATTTTATTGAAGAATGAGACAATTCTTGTACAATAAAGGCTTGTTGTTTATTAAATACAGGATACGTATTTATAGAGAGAAAGAGAGAAGTGAAAGCCAACAACTATTGTTTGTTGAAGATGACCCAACGGCTAGTAAAATAGGGCATAATAAAGAAAAATTAAAAAACTAAAAAAAAACTAAAAACCAAATCAATAAGAAGAAAGTATGACTAAATAATACTAAAACAACAACAATAAAAATCAATAACAAAAGAAAACAAACCAAGAAATATACGAAAAAATTGAAAAAACAAGAATTAGGGCATCCCGACAAAAGAGACATAGCTCTAGCGTGTCTCCCCGTTGAGAGAGACGCAACGTCTCTCCCAATAGGGGAGACGCGCTCGAGCCATGTCCCTTTCATTGAGATGCCCTAATTCTTGATTTTCAATTCCGGTTAAGATATCAGTTAAAAATCATAAAACAACTAAAAAATAGAAAAAATAAAACCAAATCAACAACATAAATTGATAATTGACGAATCCCCTTGAATAAACCATTTTTATTATTTTTCTTTTTTCTTTCAATTATTATTATTTTTTTATTTTTCAATGGATTTCGATCCATTCTTTTGTTGAAAATGGTTGTAGATTTAGTAATAAGTAGTTGAAATGACTCATGTCGAAAAATGGACCGAATAATGGCCGTAAAAGAGCCAAAATGAGTATATTTTTTGTTAAGGATATTTTTTGTAATTACTGAAAATATTCAGATATATTTTGAGAAAATGGTAAAAAAGAGGTGTGTATAGTAAAAGGGGTGTGCGTCATCAATACTGTTAATATATCTTATCCTAGATTAAATGCATGATTAAATAAGGGGTTTTCGCTGGAATGGAAATAGAGAGGTTTCCACTACATCAGTCAAGACAAATATTAGTTGGAATATTTGACTGCATCTCTCTGCGGTTATTCAGTTCTCAAAAAGATGATGAGGACAGACTCCAATTTGGCAATTTAAATTCATAAAGATATAAGAAAAAGGAAAACTTAAAATTATAATTTACCAAAATAATTTGTAAGGGTTGTCCACTCCAGGTGAATTGCGTTGGTTTTGGTCAATTTCATATATATATATATATATATATATATATATATATATATATAATATTGTATATACATATGTACGTATGTATAGATTCTTGGCAACTACATCAGCATGCATACAATCTAATCAACGACCCAACTTTTGATCTGTGCTGAGCTGATCCAACTCAATTCCAACCTGCTAACACTGTTTGTGGGGTTTTTCTATAGGGGTAACAAATATCTGGTTCTTGGTAATTAGTATAATTGCTTTATGGTAGTTAGTGGGGTTCCAGCAAAGGACGAAGACGAGAATGTTACATTGTATTGAATTGAATTGCATTTTTAAATCTTTAGAGATGAGAACATTAAATTAGCTGTTCAGTCTGGAAATGAGCGTGCGGTAAATGAAGATGAAGGGATAGAAACTTCCAAAATCAAATTAATGTCTGGAATAACTTTGGTAAAGGAGTTGTTGATGCGGAAAAAATAAAAAACCTTGATGTTTTAACTTGGGAGACCAAAGCCAGACGCACTCCTCCAGGTATCGAACTCGTGATGTTTCAACTTGTGAGTTGACCCCCTAGCCTGGTGAGATATTGCTTGCTGTGCAACCTCAAGCTATTTAGGGTGAGGCAAATTAGTTGATTTGAAGTTCCCTTGGACCTAAAAAGAAATTTAGGGTGAGGCAGATGGCTCACTGGTAGGTCTTTGTCACTCCCATTAGCAGGTGGCGAGTTCGATTTCCAGTGGGTTGCATGAGTGACTTTGTGTTAGGCTTTGGCTTTTCATTGAAAACAAAAAAAAGCATCTTATCTATCTTCCTGCTACTAGGATCGCATACATTATTAAATTACATCTAGCACTTGATCTCGTTCTTTCATTATCTACTAATAAAAGCTAAGAAATTTAAATCGGAATTGTCAAACTTGGCTTTAAAATTGGTGTTGACCACCTTCACTTTCGGTGTATTATAAGATCCTTTCTTCCCTGACAAGGGTTTTCTCTTTTCTGCTTCCATTTTGTCCCCACTTTAGATTCTTTCATTATTTGAACAAGTTCCTTCCTGTTCTACACTTTGCCTTGATGTCATTGCAGTAACCTGTCAGTAACTGGCTGTTGCTAGAGGTAGCACATGCTAGCTTTCACATCCACCATCAAATCCGATGAAAGTTTTGTCTATTACAAAACTAAAGTTAAATCGGGTTACACAACAAACTGGCTCGCAGAGCGTGCGAACGAGTCATTAAACATTTAACTATCCATCATACCCGAAGCTTTTACAGTAATTAAGAGCATGCTTAGAAGACATAATCTTAAGGTAAACGGGCTGGATATGGGTCCCCTCATTTTTGTTTCCACATTTTTCTCTATAAAGGACAAAAGTGGCATTTGAAAAGGTGGGCACCCGTACGTGTATCAGTTTCGAGGTTGTAAGGTTGAGGTGGATGGACGGCTGGGATTGAATCAGGGGTTTTGGCCGCAGAGCTTTTCCCGTCCTTGTTCATCGTTTTGTACGTCGCTTTGGGCGGTTGAGTGGATCCCACGGCGTCTGGGGATTTAAGAATATTTAGTGAAGGGTTTGGAGTCCGCAGCGAGAAAGAATGCCCGTCGGTATCGTTTGCTTTGGGCAGTTCGAGGCGGAAATTGCCGTTAGAATCGAACGGCGGGAATGCTTCGAAGATCGTGAATTTAAAATGCTTATAGCTCTTCGAAAATGTACGGATATTTAGGCTGCTTATCATGCAATTGGTTTCATATAAAAACGTCGAGTTCAATCAACAGGAGACAACTTGGTTTTCGTTTTGGTTTCGAATAGGATCCCGTGCCCGTTTCACTGCATGGGTTGCGACATGTTATTCGGATGAAGCGGGTGCTGTATTCACAGCTCGACTGGCATCTTTCAAAACTTTGAAAATTTGAACGGAAATTCCGCGTGGTTCTTGTCACGGGGTCGAATCCCCGAGGCCACGGAGCAGGAAAGGGCAAATTTTCCAAAAGGCGCGTGCTCCGGTTGGCCAAATCCGTTTTGTACAAGCAATGCCGTTAACACGCACAAAATATGCATGGCCCCCGGCACCTGACAATTTCAATGAGATTTAAGAATGCACATTGTCAATCTCAAGAATCATGACAACATATATATTTTATTGTTATGATGGGGAGGCCAAAGCACAAGTGCATGCCACGAGCATCAAACTCATGACCGTCAATATGTGTGTCGACATCCTAAACCAGCTGAGCTATCGCTCAGATTATGAGTAAGAAAGGTGTATAAACAATTTGTTGAATTGTTAGTTCCTAATTGTGTGATATGAGAGCAAGTGCGCTACCACATGACCCGTTTATCCCCTTCACAGCTGCTATGCCAGTCCCTGTTGCTCCTTAACCCTACCGAAATCTTTGTTCAACTAATGAGCCACCATTGATATTAAAAGTCCAAACGAATATAGCCCAATAATCCTAATCTTCTTCTTCAGCTGCCTCTCCAGATTTCTCTCTCTCTCTCTGGAACTTGTCAAACAGAACCAACTATTTTCTTAACGAGTGAACTCCATTTCCTTCTTCCTCTCCTCTAATCCTTGAGTTGCCATCTTCCTTCTCTACGAATTTTATGCGACAATGGCGGAAGATCTAGATGATGGGGAGTTCTGGTTGCCTTCCAGCTTCTTGTCTGATGATATGGAGTTCAATGAGAGCAAAGTTCCCGGCCAGTCTCCATCTCCCCTTGAGTCGGTGGTAAGCTCGACGGAGACGGAGAGCGACGAGGAGGACTATGTGGCTGGATTAACCCGACTAATTGCTCACGCTACACTCGAGGACGACTTCAGAGACCCTTTACACAAGGTAGTCGTTCTTGTTTTGGGATTCTTTTCTTGTTGGTTTGTAAAATCGTTGGTGGGCTTGTGTCTGATGAGTTTTGGGCATTCCGTTAAGGTGCGCGCTATGGCGGGTTCGCCACAGTCGACGCTGTACTCAGCGGGGAGCTGGTCTGGCCGCAGTATGGACTCCAATACAAGTCAGGGTAGCTCGAATGCGCCGTCCCAGGTGTCGTCTCCACCGTCGACGCCGCTAAACGAGGAGGACTCGTGGGAGGTGCTTTACGCCGCGGCGGGTCAGGTGGTTGGGATTAAGCTGAAGGAGAATGGCTCGATCTATCACGGAAAGGGGCTTCTTGGCCCTCCCAACAAACCTCTAGCGGTAGGGTTGTCAAAGCCGGGCGCTCCGTTGAAAACCGCTGACCGATCTTGTTCTGCGGCGCTGCAGCGCTGCTGGAGTGAGGTGAACTGCGGTACGAGTGCCTTAGCCATGCAAGTATGGACTCATCTAGTGATTTTCTCCATCGTTTTTTTTATCGTTTGTATGTTCTTTGAAGTTTGTTCGCAGAAAATAGTTGGTATTCAATATTTTCCTTTTATTGTGGAGCTTCAGACGCTCACGGAGCAGCGGCAACATCAACGAAATTGGGGGTTCCAGGCGAAGATGTCCAATTCTCAGCAGATGCGGAGCGTTGCTAGAGCCAGGGCAAACGTGAAATATGCTCGCCCACTCGGTTTGCTGCCTTCTGCGTGGCCTCCTCTACAAAGCAACTCTATCAACGGCGGCATGAAAAAAGTGTTCCTCGCTAATCATGCAACTCGGCGCGAATCTATGGGTACGGGCGTGTTTTTGCCGAGAAGAGTGGGAAGTCCCTCTGATGTCAAAAGGAAATCAGGTACATATTTTTACCTTTATTAATTCAAATTCCTCGCCGTCATTGATTGTTTATTTAATCGTGTTTTGGCCTGTTCTTGCTCTTAGGTTGTTCGACGGTATTGTTACCGGCAAAGGTTGTTCAGGCGTTGAATCTCAATATTGACGGCGTAGTAGGAGCAAAACGGCCCAGCTATTACTTGGGGAGGCTCGTTCGTGACCATGGTTAGCTTTTGCTATGCTCTGTTTTCATGATTTCCCTTACATTCTTTGTTTTTTATCATCGATTGTTATCATTTGCAAATTCTTGACATTGGTTTTTCTTATGTCGCTGTATCTCTTCAGATCCTACAATGAACGTGGACCCTCTGACATTCGTTGCGCCAAGAAATGGTTTTCTTCCTCAACACAGGCGAGCCATCCGCCCACAACCACCAGCGGTTGGCAACGTGTTGCGTTTGCCACAAGAATGGACGTATTAAATTCTATGTTTCTCTCTAAAAGTTTGTTGTTGGAGGGTTAGGCTAGTTAGTGTTTGAGGAGGGGCCCTGTTTTGTAAGAAAAGGTTCAGCGTTTAGCTTTGTGCCCTCACGGGGAAAATGGTCTGGCATGCAAGTTTTTGAGAACGACACCAGGCTTGGGAAGAAACCCCTCAAAGCACCACCACCGGAAACTAATAAAGTCGGGCTTCTTTGTTTTGTTTGTACATCATAGCTACAGAAATCCAGAGGAGACGACTTGTTTTGTGTCGATAAGTATGATTGAATTGATGAAGGAAGCAAATATTACGTGTGTACCGCTTGCTTCTTTTCCTTGCTGTCAAACTTTGTTGATTATATATATATATATATATATATATATATATATATATATATATATATATATATATATATATATATATATATATATATATATATATATATATATATATATATATATATATATATATACAGAGAGAGAGAGATTTTTGTATTTGATTTGCAAGTTTGGCTTAGCTTGTGCTTGTTCGTGAAGGATTCATGTTAGGTGCACCTTCTTTGGTGGACCCCTGACCGTGACTAGCGGTGTTCGCTTGGATGACTGTCGTTTGAAATAGACGTGCATTGTCGCGTGGATGACGAAAGGAAGCAGTTGCATGATTGTTCAACTGAACATGGCCTTGTCGTTTTGATCGTTAAATTTCTTGAAGATATAACATGAGCATGGTATTCATTCTTCCATTTATTTGTAATATTACCTAGAGATTTTTGAGCTTATTTTACATATTATATTTACATAATTCTGTCTTTCTACTCGATTTTGCATGTTGTCTCCTAAAATATTTTGAGCTGTTTGTGAGAGCATGCGCAAACAGCCCTACTAACATCCCAAACGTAATTCAAAATTTTTCTACACTTGTAATTGTGATAAGTTGAATGCTAAATAACCGAATGGGGCTGCCTTCTGCAAGGGAACGATAAACTATGATTATATAATACATGGTTACCGTTGTGCGTTTTATGGACAGTGGCAGATCTGAAGAGAGTTCAGGTGGTTGGGGTGTCTGTCCCACCGCAAATTTCAACACAAAATAATATCCCCCGATTAGTCCGTGGCCTATAATACTTGGTTTTGTAGCGTATCGCTCCCTTCCGTGGACTATAATAGAGCCCACTATGGGCTATTGGACCAACTGCAGGAATATTTAGATCTGTGACAGATTGTGGACATTGGTGTAACATCTCACCTGCATTTTCGTCCATGATTCAGTACTTTTAGGTAAATAAATATATGAATCTTGGTTAGAAAGTTGGTTCTCGGAGTTCCTTAAGCGTTTGAGATATCCACATGCACGTCCTAATGACGTGATTAAGGTTGTTGTTTTCTGATTAGAGCTGGAGACGGGAAAGATCCGAAATAAAGAATGTGGGTTTCGGTAAACAATATTATTCTGAGTTATGAATTGATTGAGTGCCTACTTTTAAGATGATTTATTTGCGGTTTCTGCGAATCGTCCTTTGTCTACCTTTTGATTATCCGTTGCTGTCACGCCTTTTCTTGACCCTAACAAGAGACAATTCGGTGGTGATCACAATGCTACTCAGAAGAAAAACATGGTATATGACTTTATTATTATAAACAATCGAGATAATCATGCTCAAAAGCCTTGAAGTCGAGTGGTTTGACTTTTGATTCTTTCTTTTGTACGTGCGTCAAATTCCCAGGGCCTATTGAAAACAATTCTATGGATCAATTTGAGTCAGATCTGCTAAGCAGCCATTAATTGCCTGTCGCCTGCTTTAACTTTCTATTGATTTCATGGTATGACTTTCTCCGCTTTGCCTTGTATTCACCTGTCATTGTTGTACAGAATATGCGGATTACCATCTTGTTCATTTGCATTATTGCGACGTCAATGCTCGTTTACCGTATTTTAAATATGTATGACCACTTTGTGAATGTCGTGCTCAGTGGTGCTGTAAAAACTTACGTGAATGAGTTACTATTTTAATTGGTGCACTCGTGCACCACAACTTGAACACTCACCCGCTGAATACTTCTACTTAAAGATTAGACAAAATCTCTGTTGTTCAAAAAAAGAAGAAGAATCGAATGGAGCTGCCGAGATCGGATCGTTCAGATGATCTGGGAGGTTATGATCTAGCACCAAAGCATGCATCGTTCATGTCGTGTTGATGCCAATACATCATCAGTATCACATGGATGTAGGTGCCAGATCGTTATATCCTAGATCACCTGATCCATTGTCAATGAGTCCTAACTCCTTTTGACATTCCAATACTTTGAATCATTAAAAGAATTGGCGATCTTGCCACTGTCTTGTAGTTTTTCCCTTCTAATTTTGTTTCAATGTAAGGAAACTAAAAGTAAATAATTTTCCAGATAAATAAGTATAGGAAATCTAGAGATATAAGTCTGTTTCAAGAGTATAGTTGTTCGAATTCTACTATTCAGGCTGGTTTGATTCAAGTTCGGCACTGTGGGCACACAGATTAAACTCCATATTGCTAAGAGTGAAAGAACTTCATAATGGGCAAGATCTACTGTTGGGTCGGACAATTTTGCCTGGCCCGGGGTCAGACTTACGAGTTTCTTAGTCTAATAGCGAACCTGACAAGACCTAGCCAAGCCAAGTGCATGTGATGGCTTTTCCCCTGGCCGTCTGACTTGTTTCTTCCACCTACTCTGCGTATCTCATGAACGCCATTTTGGAATCTTTTTTTATCTTTGATTGAGGGAGTGCAATAATCATCTAGATCAGTGGGTCGAAAGAACTCATTAATTTGATTCAAACCGGTATCTTTTCATTAAGTGGTTTTAATAGGAGATAAAAAAATCGTTTAAGATGGTGTGAACACTTGAAAAGATAGACTAAAATAATATCTGGTGAAAAGTGTAAGAAATTAGATCGTGAAATTATTAAAAGAGGAAGAATAAGACCACAAAGGTATAGTTTGTCTGTGTTGCTGTCCATGAACCCAGATCAGTTGTAGAAGCTGTGGCAAGCCATGACAAGAAAAAACCCTAGATTGGTACTTGAGATGGTTCTTGTCAAACAAAATGATAAATTTGGTGCAGTTTGTCCATATTGTGTGTCAAGCCGGGTCTACTATAGAAGCTGTGCCAAGCCAAGTTGGGCTTCTTCATGGTTTGGCATTCATCAACTGTAAGATGACTCCAGCGTGAGCTAGCTTGTTAAATTTTGAAGGACGAATTAAAACATGATATGACTTTCACCAAGACGATTCCTTTTTATTTGATTTTCAATTAGATATTTAGCATCCTCTATATTATAAACAATACTTTTTATCCTTATTAGCAATGTAGTTTCTTTTTATAACATATGCATGGTTCGGCTATCATGCCTACAACATATTACGGCCTACAAACTATATGCAAATTGCTGTTGCATCAAACGATGTTCATAGCTAATGCACTGACACCAGGACTTGTTCACATTGCAAGTCATTCTTCTTGTGAACAAAAATACAGACCGAATATCTTCTTTCTGGCATTCATCCATTCAAAAGAAGTCATAGTTGTATTAGTTTTGTCGGTGACCTTCTATGGATGAATTTTAACATGGCCGACATAGATATCTGCATATTAAGCTGTCATCTCAAGTGGTTTAAAGTACGTCACATATAGAACCCGAGCCAGCAAGGTTATAATACGGGCTGTGTCATCAGCACGAATAATTGCTATTGTTCCCCATGTAACTCTCTCCCTCTCACACACACGACATGTACGACTTGAACATGCGGCATCCTCGTGTCAGAATCTATTTGTTCTTGGATTCATACCGCCTGGTGGAAATAGTTCGTAGTTTTTAATCTTCTAAGAGCGCTTTTGGGAAGAAAACCTGGGATTGGCATGCACGGTTTGGTTAGTGACAAACGCTGGTAGTAATAAACGTCTTCTCAATCGTTATTGGGGCACGTAAGGTCTGGTGGTACAAATTTAGCTCAACGAAACGAACAATTTCTCTCCCGTCTAGTGGCTGAATCACAGCTGGTAGCTCATGAGTTTGATGCTCGAGGAGTGCATCATGCTTCGGCCGGTACTCACTTACCCTTCGATTCTCTTGCCTGCACTGTAGTAGTATCTGATCTTAGAATTTCGTTTCATGGAATATAACCATGACCGCCGAGTGAGCCCCTATAGTAAGCGCCACCCACTTGACATAACATAATCCCTTTGTATTAGTGGTAGGATGAGCTTACCTATAGTGATGGGTGCGCTTATAGAACAATGACTCGCAAACGCTACTCTACGCTGTCACTGCGTTTCGTAAGGCTACCTTACGCTGTGCTGGAAGACGAAGCATACTCAAAAATGAATCAAACGCTAATGGGTAGTAACAAAAGAAAAACTTACAACATTATATTACGGATGGTCATGTCCCCTCTTAGATTATATATCATATCTCCTCAAAGCCGTAGGATGACCGTAAAGATATATTTGCATTGCTCTGATTTGGACAAAAGCTTTCACAAGTGTTTACTTTCGTCTGTATACGCCTGGTCTTTTCTGGCTAGAGCCAGTTGTGTTGATGCCACTTAACTAAATTTTTGTTACACTAGGGGGCTTCTCAAGGATGCACACAATAGGCTTGTTAAGCCTCATTTCAGTCAAACTCCCATGTATAAGCCAGCCTAACAAGTACATGGAACAACCAAGTTGAAGTACTCAAACCATTGGCAACTCATGAAGTTAATTATAATTCTCCGAAGAGGGTGAATGATCTGGTGGAGATCTATGTTTTACAAAATTGAAACTTGAAAAATCAAACTCCCATCACCATGTCAGCAATAGCTTCTTATTGTGCCTAAAGAAACAAGGAGATCACGGCAGGGTGCCGCATTCAGACTCGGCCTTTTATGTTGAATGTGATTCGGTTTGGTTTGGGTTCTTTTAGCTTGGGTCCAGATTATAGTAGTCCCAAAGTCGGTAAAAGCTGGATCGCTTTAAGGTTTCATGCTGCCCTACTAATTGAATCGTAAACACAAACAGATTGTAACAATGATCCGAAAGTGAAAACCAAAGGCTCACTAGTCGTCTAGCTCCCCATTTTGTTATCACTTGATCTACCGGTTCCAACGTAAGCTTACATACCCATACTAGAAATGAAAAGTTCGAGCCTGGCCTTTGGCCCGGTTATCCTCATGTCCTCTTTTGGTTTCATGGGCATGGATCATCTTGTAAAGGATGGCACGAAATGATTGCAAACGGAGAACCAGATAGAAAAGTACCCTTATCGCATCAATCACAACGCTTAAGCAAATCCAATAACATGATAGAAAAAGCAAAATAAACAAGGAAGTGGATTGAACAGGAACTCCATTATATACACCACTGCCAAGACATCTCCAACGAGTTCACAACGACCAAGGGACAACCGATGGCAAAACGAAGCAAACACGGACAGACGCAAACGTAGACAATATGAGACCAACCTCAAAGCACACAACAAGGGAAACCAATTCAAGGGCCTCAGACGCCAAAAGCCAGAGAATTTCGCTTGATCCATATCCAAGAAAAGGCAGGGAACGGTTAGCCGGAGATCTCGATGGACTTGACATTAGGCTTCTTGACCACCTCTTTTGGCACAGTCACCGTCAGGACGCCGTTCTCCATTTCAGCCTTGACTTGATCTACCTTGGCGTTCTCCGGCAGCCGGAACCGGCGAAGGAACTTGCCGCTGCTGCGCTCAACGAGATGCCAGCGATCGTTCTTCTCTTCAACCTCCTTGCTCCTCTCGCCGCTGATCTGAAGCACCCGATCCTCTTCAATCAGAACCTTCATTTCTTCCTTTTTGAGCCCGGGGAGATCAGCCTTGAAGACGTGGGCTTCGGGCGTTTCCTTCCAATCGATCTGCGTATTCACGAAGGCAGAAATCTCACCGCCAGAGAAGAAAGAGCGAGGGTCTGCGAGGGATCGAGTGTTGGAGGGGAAACCCTCGAATGGATCCCAAAGATCGAGGGAGAAGGGATCGAAGATGTTGCTGCGTCGGCCGAAGAAGCTTGGGATGATCGACATTCGCACGAATTACTCTTCACAGAAAGGATATATATAACGAATCAAAGAGGGAAAAATGGAACACTGAAACGATTGGACGAGGAAGAGATTGCTCGCGAGGGTTTTAGAGAAGGTAGTTTTGGTAATAGGTTTCTGTTGGATGTAGACGACGAAGTGTGAGTGCCTTATATATGCAGAGGGAAAAGGGACCTAGAGAATTCTAGTGTGTTCTACGCGGAACGGGATACTCCTGTTTCTCCCAATTCGTTATCCTTTGGGAAAAAGCAGTAAATATCCGTAGCTCTAAATTCTCATTGGTGAATTGTTATGCACGTCAGAGGAACAGTGAAGGGCTTTCCCGATGCATACAGACACGATGCATGTGTGTAGGATTCGAATCTGGACTTGGATCTAAATCCGAGTAAACGGGTTCTTGTCTAGAACTTATGTAGATACTGGGATCAGTTTTGAGTTCCAGGTTTAGGACCCAATCGATTTTGGATTGGGGTTCATATTCACATCGGTATGGATTTCTAGGGTCCAGTTTGATCAAATGATCAACACATGACCTGGCCATAATTCCAAACACCTTTATTTTCTGGCAAACTGGTGTTAAGGGGATTCCCCAACAGAAGTGCGTGCAAGGGAATTGAACTCATGACCTTTCACTTCAATTCTTCAGGATCTACTTTTCAAATCAAAGCCAGATCCAAATGAATTCATGCCCAAAACCAAATTATAGTGGGTTGAATTTTATGGTCGTACTCATGATGGGTTTTCATGACGGATGATATATCATCATGAAATTGGTGTCGTGCCCCGTGTTTGTGTGAGATAAATTTAAGAAGACAATCTGTGGCGGTTTGGAGCGGTGCGGGTCCTGATCCAATTGGATCCAGACCCACTCGGGCCTAAGGAACAACCCCGTTCGATTTGGGCGTTGCTGAAATGCAACGTTGGACCTCTGTGGCAAACCCATGATGATAAAACTGCTGTTTTGAGGTCGATTACCATCGTGGCGAGCTCTATAAGAGGGTTGCCTTGGTTAGCAGCATCGAGATGAGTCGGGCAAGCCGCTAGGAGGACAATAAGTAGTAACCAATTAAAAGGGTTTACTTAAAATAAAACTTCTCTCACCGAAAATCATATGATGCAATTTTCTAATAATACATTCTTCACAAACAAAATCTTTGTCTTTATTATTTTTCAATAATACATAATTACACAACTTGTTTATATTAAAGTGACCCAATCTTTTGTGCCAAAGAGTTGTGTCATGAATTATACCATAATATTCAAATTTTGGTACAATCAAATTGTCCATTTTGTAAAGTCCACTTTTTCTATGGCCTTCTCCCATCACCTTCTTCGATAGTTAATTCTACACCACACAATTTTCTGATAAGAAAGTTACTACAATCATTGTTACAAATTTGATCAACAGAAAACAAATTTAAATTGAGTTTTGGTACAAGGCTTACATTGGGTACTTTGAAATATTTGCTTTCTAAACTTTCAATCTCATTTACTTTAAGTTTTGTACCATCATCATAAAAACATGCTTATTCGAAGTCTTTTGGCAAGTGTTTTTAAAAAATTCTTTTTATGTGTCATATAAAAAGACACAACCAAATCTAAAAACCAAGATATAACTTGAGAATTTGTGGATAGCGTATTCCTAGGTATACTAGCTTTTTCTTTAAACATTTCTTCAAGTAAGCCTTGATGTTGGGGGTAGTGCTCCTTCATCTTTAGGTACTCGATGCATTGTATTTAGTTGTGGGCTTCATGATCATCTTACCTTGACCTTCAAAATTCTTTACAGCAGTGGCTTGTACGTCTTTAAAATTACCCCCAGTTTAGAGGTGGCAAGAATGGCCTCCTTTAAAGCATTGACTTTTTCCAATATAGTTTCTTCCATAACTAGATTGCCAAGGGACTCATCATCTTTGGGTCTCAGTTTTTTATGGATTAAAGTGGATCTTATGTTTTCAAGTTCTTCTCTTAGACCCACATAAAGAAAAAGAAATATTGATTATTAAGGTATTATTTAAATTCATTCATTTTTTGAAGTTTTCTAAATTTGTCAAAACTTCAAAGTTATCCATGTTTTCGAAAAGTCATAGTGATAATCCCTAATGCTTAAGGTTTTTTGCTTAAATATTATCATTGTTTTCATCAAATCAATTTGTAAAACAAAGTCATCTTGATAATGGATTTTCTTTAAATACTCTCATGTTTCTAATGCATTTTCAAAGTTATTGATTTCATTGCGAAGTTTTTCATCTACGTTATGACAAATAATCAAAATAATTTTTGCATTCATTTTCTCTCACATTTTCTAATTTTGTCAATAATTTTCTTAGGCCTTGATGATATCATCTTCGTCAAGCTCATCAATTTTCAATTTTAGCTCTTCGATAGTATCATCAATGTAATCCTAATAATCTTTTGATAAAAAATGTTTTTTTATTTATTTTTATCTAACTTTGATGGCAATTTGGGTAAAGCAAGCAACAAAATGCTTCATTTTCCCTTTCATTTCTTCGAAAAACAAGTTTTTGAAGATTACCTTAATCGTGAAATATCAAAGTCCAGAAAACAAAAACTTGCTTCAAGTTAGGCCCGTTTCCTAATGTAACAGTGTTCGATGATATTCTTTCAAATAGGCTATGATACCATGTAAGAATATGATTCTTCAATTCACTTAAAGAATCCTAACCAATCACCAATCATACAATCTGAGAACGCCAAGAGACCAATCCACCAAATGTTTGGTGTTTCAATACTTAAAGTCAAATAATCAAACACTCAAGAAGTCAAACCAAATATCCAAAGTACTACAAAACAACATATTTGTTAAGAAATGAATGAACTCTGTTTATAAAGTAAGAGAAGATGAAAATACATTAAAGTGAGTTCAGGAGGGAGAGAGAGTGTCAACGGTCAAGAGGGCCAAAGTCAAGTTCAACTAGCTCTTGTGACATCGCTGGACTTGCCACATAGAACAATAATTGGAGGAGCCGATGGCCTGTGATGCTGCGGACTTGGCCACAGAAGCAAAGATCCACGGCAACAGTGGACAGAATGACAAATTTTATTCTGTAGAGAGCATACTAGATCCACCAATAGTGAAGAAAGAGAGAAAGAGAAGGAAGAAATCCCAGAAATCAGCTTCTATGGATGAGGATACGGACTATGACTTTACGGTTGATTAAGGCTTTGAATGAGCAAAATGCTGATGACGGTATTGGTGGTGGTGAAAACAGTGATCAAGATCAATTAAACTACGATGGGTGCCCATGTCAGGATTCGAAGTCAATTCCTAGACCATGAATTTGGAGAGAGAGAGAGAGAGCTTTGTTTTTCATGGAACGGTCGTAGAAATAGTTTCGGTAATTCTTGCTGACTTTGGTCAGATAAATGTGCGAGCCTGTTGGGCTCACGTTTTTGTTTTCTAGACAGTGAGGAGTTGCAGATTCTGATGCTGCGAATGAGAGAATTTTGACCGTTCAGCAGCTTGTGGAGGGCGATATTTATGTTTGTCATATTGTTTGTGGATGTGCCATCTAATTCAAAGAGTTTGATATGGGTTCCTTCATTGCCGAGGATACGCGGTTCTATGCAATTACGTATGAGAGATGCCGGACTTAATGTGATAGATAAGAATGGCGACTAAAAATTCATCCAATCAGGCAGGGATGTTGGCGCCGCAGATCAAATTTTCCACTCCCATCCTCGTTTCAAAACTCCATTTCTGTTCCCGTCCCCATCCCCGCGACACAGACCAAGAAACCTCCATCTCCTTTCTCATGGGTTCCTACGAGAACCCGTCTGAAAAAAGAAAAATACTCAAACACAAGTTGGAGTCCATTTTTCATTTGAAATGAAATCCTAGTTTATATGAAATGCATGAGTCTAACTTCTTAAAACGAACGAGAAGAGTGGTCGAGACCGGGTTCACAGCGTGGGGACCTGTTATCCCTGTCCCCGATACCCTTCACAAATCTCTTTGCTCTCCCCGTCCCCGATCCCCTTCACAAATCTCTTTGCTCTCCCCGTCCCTCCGCTCTATTTAGGATGAGTCACCACCAGAGAAGTCGGGGATCCCCTCCCCATGAACATCCGTGCAACCAACCCGCCTAATGTCAATAAAGACTTTGATTTGGTGGAAAGCACATCTGATTTACAAAAATAGCTGCAGGCCACGTTCAACCCTACACAAAATAAACATGTTCTTTCGCTGGATTAGATCTGGTTCTGAATGAGTCTAATGGGTATCCAATCCATGGTGAGAATCTTCGCTATACAGCAGCGAGCAGAACGATGTTGTCTGAAGTATTTTCAAAATAAACATAATGTTTTTTTGTTGTGAAGTATTTTCGTAATTACTGAAAATGACCAAAAATATTTTTAAAAAATCAATAAAAAAGCATAGTAAAAAAAGATGTGCGCATGTCAAATGCTATCCTGCAAATTAACGCCCTTGTAATTCAGTTCCTCAACACATAAGAACTTAACGAACTCAGGCCGTTAGTGCACCTGGCAGGGCTCTCGACTCAAGTCATAGTTGGCTTAGAGTTCGACTCCAGGAAGTGCATACCTGGCTTAGGCCTCCCTTTTAACAACATTAAGAATTTAACAATTGGATGAAACCTTATATTCTGTCATTTTAAAAGTGGGTAAACTCCACCACAAGATCACCGAAGAAAGAAGAACAATTTGGCTTAGTCAACTGTTCGACATCAAGTCAGGAATTTAATACAAGACTACGGATGTAGAATGAGCAAAACCTTTTCATTTATCTTACCTTACGTGCTTTCTTGATCTTTTATTCTTTATTGTTTTGGGATTTGTGTGTGATAGAGAAGATATATTTAAATAGAAAGTCCTTCAAGGAGATGTTTGGAATTATGTTGGCACACCCTGAGATATGTGGAACAATATACATATTAGGAAAGTGGTGAAAGATGTGTTAGGGGTATCTAAGGGAGGTGTACCGGCACAAAAAGAAGCTTGGTGGTGGAGTGAAGCAGTACAAAATAAAATCAAGGCAAAGAGGACATGTTACAAATTACATTATGCTAAGAAAACTAGTGAAACTTTAGAAGCTTATAAGAAAGCAAAGAAGGAAGCGAAAAAGGTCATTAGTGAAGCAAAAGCTAAGATTTGGGAGGACTTATATAAAAAACTCAACTCAAAAGAGGATGAAAGAGATATTTTTTGGGTAGTTAGGGCTAGAGATAAGAAAACTAAAGATCTTAATTATGTTAGATGCATAAAAGACAATGATGAAAAAATTCTAATGGCAAATGATGATATAAGAAATAGATGGAAAAACTATTTTTATAATTTTTTTAATGAAAATAAAGATGTTAGTATTAGTTTAGGAGATTTAGCCAAGTCAGAAAAGTATATAAACCACAATTTCTATCGACGTATTCAAAAGATTGAAGTTAAAGAGGCTCTTAAACATATGAAGGGTGGTAAATCAGTAGGATCATATAATATTTCTATAAAAGTTTGGAAAATACTAGGAGAAATAGGAATCACTTGGCTCACAAGACTATTTAATGAAATATGGAAAAACCAAAAGATGCTGGAGGAATGGAGAGCAAGTACACTTATACCCATATATAAAAACAAGAGAGATATTCAAAATTGTGCGAATTATCGAGGTATCAAGTTAATGAGTCATACTATGAAATTATGTGAAAGAATTATCGAACGTAGGTTAAGACAAGTATCAAGTACAACAGAGAACCAATTTGGATTCATGCTAGGCATATCTACTATTGAAGCGATTCACCTTTTGAGACGTCTTATGGAACATTTTAGACCAAAAAAGAAATACCTTCACATGATATTTATTGATCTAGAAAAAGCTTATGATAGGGTACCGAGGGAGGTTCTTTGGAGAACTTTAGAAAAAAGAGGTATCCCATTGACATATATTAACCTTATAAGAGACATGTATGATGATGCAAAAACATGTGTGAGAACTCATGAAGGAATGACGGACTTCTTTGAAGTTAATATTGGGTTACATCAAGGACCAACTTTAAGTCCATACTTATTTATAATGGTGATGGATGAGTTAACAAAACATATTCAAGATGAAATACCTTGGTGTATGTTATTTGTGGATGACATTGTATTAGTGGAGGAGTCTAAGGAAAAATTTAATAGAAAATTGGAACTATGGAAAGAACATTAGAAAGCAAAGGCATTCGACTTAGTAGAACAAAGACAATATATGGAATGTAAGTTTGATCATTTGGTTACTTTAGAGGACATAGAAATTAAAATTGGCACACATTGCATTCCCCAAAAGGAAAGTTTTAAATACCTGGGGTCAATTTTTCAGAGTGATGGAAGAATTGATAGAGATGTTACACATAGAATTAATGTTGGTTGGTTAAAATGGAGAGGAGCATCAGGTATTCTTTGTGATAAGAAGATACCATTAAAATTAAAAGGTAAATATTATAGAGCAACAATTAGGCCTGCCATGTTTTATGGTTCTGAGTGTTGGGCAGTTAATCATCAACATTTACAAAAGATGTTTGTGACATAAATGAAGATGTTGAGATGGATGAGTGGTCATACAAGAAAAGACTGTATACATAATGAGGTTATTAGAAATAAATTAGGAGTGACACCAATAAAGGATAAAATGAGAGAACATCGTTTAAGATGGTTTGGACATATAGAAAGAAGATCAAAAGAAGAACCGATAAGAAGGTTAGAAAAACTATATTTAAAAAATATTAAAAGAGGTAGAGGATGACCACAAAAGTGTTGGAAAAAAACAATAAAGAATGATCTAGCTTATTGTGAGTTAACTGCTAACATGACACACCATAGGGATCTCTGGAAACAAAACAAAGAATCCATGTGACCGACCCCGTCTAGTATGAGAAAAGGCTTAGTTGTTGTTGATTGTTGTGTGAGAGGCATAACCATAAAAGTCTAAGCCGTGTTGAACTGCCTTGCAAGTCTTCAAAAGACATACGTCGATCGATAACTAGAAAAGTCTACGTCGCCAACTAAGGTGGCTAGTCCTACAATAACTCGAACCCGAAGCGTAATAATAATACGAAATTTTAACAAAATAGAATTTATAAATCCTGCTACAATTTGTTGGTGAACTGGCACGATAGGACTCCATGAGTATAGAGCTTATGACAATTTGTAATACGTCGCCGCCAAGCCGAGTTAGCAACATAACTTCTACATTTAGAGAAAAACGGTGGCAAGCGGGTTTTCTGGTAGAACGTGGCGTTAAAGTCGCCTCGAAATCAATTCACAGGCCGCGGTACAAGAGGAGCCGCGAAAATTCCGTCTCTCTCTCTCTCTCTCTCTCTCTCTCTCTCTCACGCACACACGACTCGTGGTCCGCGTACAACCCGCGGGGTGGATTGGATCGAAGAAATCGGGAGTATATATTCGCCAAGCCCACGTTCGGGGATGGTATCAGTTGCTTCTCTCTCGTTCAATCGCGTTCATCATCGGGAATTCCGGCTTTCGGTTCGCATGGTTGAAGAGATCTGCTCTTTGATTGGGAGGGTACCTTGTTGCAGAAGTTTATCCGTTCGAGGAATTTTGTTTTTCGCGGTTGAGTTTGGGAAAAGGATGCCGACTTTAATCGGCGAAATGTGAAGTAATATGGCACTGAGTGACGAAACGAGGGATGACGTTTTACGTTGCTCGTCAAGCTTCCAAGGCACGCTTGTTCTTTCTCTGTCTTTTCTATCCTCTTCTGCTCTCTAATATTCTCCCTTTTTTCTTCTTGATTCTTCGGCTACTTTGATCTGTGCGACCAGAATTGGAGTTTGTTTTGACGTTCTTTATTTGTTTCGCTCGACTAAGTGTGAATGTGTACCGATGACAGCTATGGAAGAGGATTACCGCGGAGACATTGACGGAGTTGGGAATGCTGGCCGAGAAATGGAAGTTTCTTCTTCTAGGGATCATTTTTCAGGTTCTTTCTCTATTCCTGGCTTGAAACTTTCTTCATATGGGAGAAATTTAGCGATCTTTTTGCATGCCGATCGTCTCATTGTACTTTAAAATCGTCATTTCCATTACTTGCGGTTTCAAAATTTCTCTCGTCTTTTAGATAAACCTTTTCTTTGTTTTTGAGAGGAATTACACCTTGTTTTTGTTAGGATGCTAAAATGGAATCTGTATACTAATTGGTGTCATCAAAGGGTTTTTCTTCTCTGTAAATAGTTATCCTATTCGCACCGCTGTTGCCAAATGCATGGATGTTCATGTAAGTTTTTTGACCAATTGCATGAAATGCATGGACGTTCATGTAAAGTTTTTCATGGAGCTACGCTAATTGCATGTTGTTGGTTATTTTCTCTCGATTATATGGTAGGGCTAAATTTTCCTGTCTTTAATTGCCCAGGTAGTTCGCTAATTGAGCTGCCTCTTTTATGCATTTACTTATTTTACCCCTGCTGATATATATATATATATATATATATATATATATATATATATATATATATATATATATATATATATATATATATATATATATATATATATATAAAATTGGCCAGGTAGTTCGCTAATTGAGCTGCCTCTTTTATGCATTTACTTATTTTACCCCTGCTGATATATATATATATTCCCCATTAGCAGTATATTCACGGACTAGCTGCCCACGGAGTTCACTATTTTCATCTTCCTGGTCCGACACTTCAGGATGCAGGTTTTATGATTCTTCCGGTATGTGATATGCTCTTGTAGATTGATTTTATTGGTTATTTTTTTCCTAACAATGAGTCTGTTTTCTTGCAGGAACTTGGACCAGATAGAGGATACGTCAGCGAAACTCTTTTTTCTGTCATTTTCTTCTCCTTCTTCTTGGTAATCTCTGACACAGTCTTTAGCTCTGTGAATTTTTTGTGCTTGTATCTCCCTCTTCTGTCTCTCTCAAACACCAAAATTCTCTCTCTCTCTCTCTCTCTCTCTATGTCTCACTCACACGCAGATGGCTATGTCCCTCTATCCCCTAGTTTTGTAGAAAATCTTGTCTCTTTCCTAGCATATATGTTGTAAGATATTCATTAGTCTGTTGTGTTTCCCTCATAATTTTAAAGATAAGAGTTCTTAATCTGAAACCAAAGCACCCTAAGAACAAGATTTGAATAACCATTCTGAATTGTTAATGATTGCATGCGGTAAAGATAGCTTCTACAAAAATAGAAGTGTCGATTATGGATAATTAATTTGTCTTTATATGGAGACAGGGGCATCAAGAGGTTGCACCCGGTTCACATCCTGGCACGCCTAACCTGGGTTCTTTTTTGAGGAGCTAGACCGGTTTACAGTGAGAAACCATACAAATATCCCACGGAAATATGTAAACCATCCTCAAACCTCAACTATACTTGGAAACTTTTCACATTGAAAATGTTGTCTAGTTGGAAGTTGAGTTGGATCCAGGTTTGGTTATATTTCGCAAACTATATTGGGTTCCATATATTAGTCAGGTCCTGACCTAGTAAAAAAACTAATGGACCTGCTCTGATGTTAGTAATTCCTGCTCCCTAATGTGTTCGGGTCAAACCTGACCAATTGATGCCCCTAGGTATATTGGTATGTATTTCCATCGGTGGTGTCTGGTTTTTTCTTATGGGAGACATGCTGAGTGAAGTGTACATGTGAGATAGGTAGTATGGATGTCTTTTGTGTTGTGGCAAGCTCATAATTTTCCTACTTCAATGCTTATTATTAGTTGAAAGTTGAAACAATATACAGAACAGACTTTTATTGGTTAGGAAATCAACTTCACGTGGTATGGTTTTACTTTCTTTTGTTTGGACTGCTTCTCTACTTTCCATGGTCTGAATGCTTTATTGCTGACAATGTAATGCTGTTTGGTGGCTGTGGAGCAGTGTTTTTCATTGTCCACTCTTTTAATGACAGTTGTCATCGTTTCTGTTTGCTTTTCATTGCAGTGGTCATTCAATCCTTTTGTCTTCCACGGCAAGCGATTCTACACTGTGGATTTATGGTGTAGGGTTTTGGCATTTCTAGTTGTGAGTGGAAAACTCTACCTCTTCTTTTCTCTCTTGGGTAACATGTTATGGGGGTATTTTGTTGGAGACTTGCGCCAGACCTTTTCTGGGCATGTGTCATCTGTGGTAGCTTTCCAGTACCCAAACTGGTACGCAGATTAGATGCCCTTAATCATGCTATTGATTTCTCTTTCTGCATAATGGATTTTGTCGAGTAGTCTACCAGAGTTTGTCCACTTCTGGTTTTTCGTTCACATTAAAGTTTATCTTCCGATGATGTCTGAATCTGTACGAACAGATTCTTATTGGTACCTGATGTGTTGTCAATGTTTCATATTTTCCTTTATCCTTTCTTTTGAAATGTTCTGGAGATTCTCACTCAAACTGCTTTGTAGATCTTATGATGAGAATGCTAAATGTATCTATGAACATTATTATTCTGCATTAGTTATGCTTCACTAGAAAGAACCCTTTTTAGTTTTTGGTTGTCTTTTACAGGTTTCACAATTTTTAAGAATCGTGACTTTTATGTCAACACAACTTCCAGGCCCTAACTATCATTGTCGTGAGGTATGTATTAATTACTTGCATCTTCTTTGCAGTATGTTTCGTTCATGCATAAGGCCTTTGATCCTCAGCTGATTCAATTCCTGCTATTGTTGATTTCTTTTGTTAAACATATTTATTTTTGGTCTTCTATGAGTTGCATACTTAATTGATGTGAAATCATCCTTTTACGTGCATACTTTTGGTTCAGGGGTCAAAATTTGCAAGATTGCCCCCTCCAGAAAGTATTTTTGAAGTGCTATTAATCAACTGTATGTCTACTTCATAAAATCTATGTTTCCACTATTACCATTAACTTTATAAGATAATTATGTTTGACTTCCCCCCATATGTTTCATATGCAGTTCCTAGAGGTGTGCTATTTGGTTGCGGTGACCTGATATTTTCGTCTCACATGATCTTCACTCTTGTATTTGTAAGGACCTACCAGAAATATGGCGTACAAAGGTACAGAGGTTTCACCCCAAGAAGGAAAACATGAAGCTAATTTTAGGATAGTTCTCTCCCAAATATGTTTCTTTTTTAGTTTCCATCACTCTTTCACCTTTTCTTACCATGAACTTATGTGAACTCACCATGTTGATATTGTTGTTCTCTGAAAATCACAAATTGTCACACTATTGCAGGTTGATTAAGCAACTTGCATGGATGTCAGCTGTCATTCAAAGTCTGCTGATAATAGCTTCCCGTAAGCACTATACAGTTGATGTTGTTGTTGCATGGTAGGTTCTGATTGAACTTTGTTCTCAATCTTTTAGGTTTTAGTGAATGATTTCTGACTCTTTACTTGTTTTGAACAAACAGGTATACTGTAAATTTGGTGGTATACTTTGTGGATAAACAATTGCCTGAAGGTCTGTGCAGTCAAAGGACAAATCTTTCTTTTTTCCGTTTTTCTATTGGCACTCTAGGTGTAGTAAGACCCTTACCACGTGCATGCCCCATCTATTGAACAAATGACTTCCTTGAAGGTTTTATGAGTCAACCCATAGCCAGGAGAGCTATGACTGTCTGTGCTCAAAGCAGAGAAGTTTGCTTTTTCATGTCGTATTGCCATTCTGTTATGATTTTATGTGCTAAATACCTAATCTTTCTCATGCAGATGAGCGTAGTGTTGGAAACCAATTGCCATTGTTAACTATAAATGGAAAAGAGAAAGATGCTAGGACTAAGGAAGAGCTCCACTGGCTGGTGAATGGGAATTCTGGAGATAATACTGATTGGGTATGATTTATAATGTAGTATGTTACAGATTCTTGCATGCTGGATGTGGAAAGAAATTGTAGTTAACAACATATCAAAAGAAATAGGAACTAGTAATTATCCATTGGAAAATTTTGCTAGTTAAAAAGAAAAGCTATTATGAGGATACTGACAATATCTCAGCCCTTTCTCTCACTAAGGTCTGATGAATGGATCCTTAGTTACTATTATTTATTCTAATTTTTCTAATAATATCTTAAAACATCATAAGGTTGGTTATCAATGGGATGAAACATAGATGTAGCTCCAAGCTTGCAATATTAGGTTTTCTGTCTGTTGAAGTTCGAGCAAAAGAAAATCAAATTACATTGTGGAATTTAACGTTTGGAAAGTTCCATTTGCAGAGGCCAAGGGGACAGGTTAATGGAAAAATTATGGATGATGGGAATCAAGTTCACATGAACTCATCAACGAATAGCGTGTGATACAGGCGGCAAGATGTGCTATTGGGGGTTCCTCCTTCCTGGGCTTGATCTGTGTATTTGCAGAATATGTTCTTAGACAAGGCAAGCCTTGCCTCCCAGATTGTGATTTATAAAGGAAGGTGAGGTTGGTTTCACAATTTTGAACGTCTCACTGTCTTGTATCATGGAGGTAAATAGTTTCTCTTCAAGTGAATAGGTTGATCTTTTGAATTTTAATGGTGAGATAATTTCCTCATTTGTACATGGAGACATCTTCTCATATTGTATTTGAGTGCTCTGCAATCTAATAGTCATAATTTAGTAATTACTGTGTTGAGTAGGGTCAGCAATACAAGTCTCGAAGTGAAAACCCTACACAAGCATGACCTGAAAAGTATATCGTGTCCACCCAATTTAACGCAAAATGAAATGGGCTTATGTTCTTGTCGTCACTTGTCAATTGTTGGCTAGCTTTTGAAGGACATGAACTAGAGAGGGTCAAGTTCAGGTTCATATTTTAGGCTGACCAAGTCCAAACAGGACTCTTACGCATCCACTGTTTGAGGCCATTTGAGCTTTTGAATACTTTTGTAGCTAAATCTTTGAAAATCAATAATTATGCTATGGGGATAGTGGGAAGCATAAATGTCCCTCAACTCTTCAGTAGTTCACACTGCCCTGGCCCTCGCCAAGAAACTTCTAAACTTGCTTATAAACGGCAAAAGAAACTTCTCCATACTGGGGCCCACGCAAAGATGTCATAGCTAATGCCATGTAACACATTACGTCATTTAGACCTTTATACATGTCTACAAACTACGTCCAAATGACAGAAAGAAGTCCATCGAGGAGCAAGTATTAAATGATATCTGTTTATGTCAGGAATCTTGGTGGCACTTGGCAATATAGGGAGAGAAACACTACACACACGTATGAAAGGATTAACGTAATTCTCTCTTTTGAAAGGAGTGAGATGGAAAGCGGCAACAGGGACGTGCATTGGCATGGCATATCGATGAGGCTGTCATCATTCTGCGAGAAGCATCTTTATCAAACAGTTATTATGGTGGAGATTAAGAATTAATCCCTCAAAGATTCAGTAATTATAATGGGAACTTAAATTAATTCCCCTGTCCCATCAGTGTGAAGGTGAAAGTTGACAGCAAGCATCTCCCTTATCCTTTCACCAAAGTCCACCATATGTGACTCAGCTCCACTGCCAACGTTCCTTACAGCATAATCTAACCAGGAGTCCTTTGGGTACAACCCATATCCATAATATCCGTTTTTTGGAGAAATTAATTAGTAAATTATGTGCCAGTTAATAATACGAAGGCAACCCTAGGTTCTCTTCATTGGAAAAGATAGGAAACTCTAGATATTTGGCAGGGCGCAGAGGATTGATGTGTATTTCAAAAGATGGATATGTGCTAGCTTAACTAGTAAGAGTTGGTGAAAGTTGCAAGTAAACGACTCTATTGCATGGCATTAGTTCGAATCCAGCTCAGGACTTCTGCTGCTAGATGAGTCGTTAGGCGTTTTTGAATCCTATTGTCTCTGCCCTTGTGAGCGAGTCCTCACCTACATAGGCCACGACCAGAGGTCCTAGCCTTGAAATTTTATGCTAGGTTTCTTAAGCATTTTAGAAAAAAGTTGAGCTAATTTTGTAGTACCTAAAAGGTTCTTGGTTCAATCCAGCAAAAAGTCAATCATCCAGCTTGCAATCCTAAAAGATGTCAAATAAACTTATTCTGAAGGACTGGGCTTGGTGGTTGATTGGTCTAGCTGGATAAATGTTTAGAATTCTCATGTTCAATTTGATTTGACTTTGCCTTGTTGCTATGGTCTTGGGTCATGGGCACTTGACAGAAGCTCCTTCTCTCAACCAAAAGCAGAACCAAAATCAAGCCTTCTCCCATGCTAAATGGGATTGATTACATGGGGTTTAGCTGCCATTGTGCTCGATC
This sequence comes from Brasenia schreberi, assembly GCA_036023115.1. Taxonomy (NCBI): domain Eukaryota; kingdom Viridiplantae; phylum Streptophyta; class Magnoliopsida; order Nymphaeales; family Cabombaceae; genus Brasenia; species Brasenia schreberi. The sequence goes on along the minus strand of JAYKKT010000059.1, from coordinate 470,401 downwards.
ATGTGTCGTGTTAGCGTTTAACTTCAAGAAAACAGAATCATATATTTATGAGTCTAACTCGATTCATTTGGATCACAATTAGTTCTTTGGAATCTGTTGCAGCCCACATCCAGCTACTACATTGTGCTGATTTAGAATAGCAGCAATCAGTAGCTCCCTGCTGCTTGAAGGGCATCTGCATTCTGGCCTTGGCAACGATTTGGCTATTGTCGTTCAGGTCCAATATTTGATAAACCTGTAATAATAGACCAGATCGGGTTTAAGTTCATCGGGATTCCTGTGAAATATACTGGATACAATTAGAATACCTTTTGTTATGATGCATGCAAATTTAACCTTAGCCACCAAACACTGGTGGATCTACATTGAGATGAGTTCAGCATTCAAAACCAACTTAATCAATCTTGGACCAATGCCAATTGGGGAACCTAACTAACAAGAATCGGGTGCAGCGTTTCTAAACATGATACAGACAAGCAAAATCAAAACCCGTTTAGCAAAAGATTGGCCTCAAGGAGTTGCCAGATTGAATACGTGATTCCATTTAGTTGGATTTATCCAACTACATATCTAATTAATGATCCTAATCCAAGGTTGAAGCTCCAGTTAACTTAACGTGGTTTCAACAAGCAGAAGTTACCACTTAAAGTGAAAAGTGGTAGCATCAACTTACTTTGAGAAGCAAGCGTTGTTTTGGGTTTGGATCCAGTACAGGCTCACTCCTGATGGAGCCATATCCAGTAGACCGTACCAGCCACTAGTCTGTGTGATGCCCTTAATTGACCCGAATCCAATCCATCTAGCTATCAAGCATGAAGAACACTAAAATAACTCGACAAAACAAGAATTTCTTTGGAAGAGCACTGCTCAACTTTAGGAGTGACAATTTCAGGCACAACACGGAAACCCCATATCCATGTTCGTAGCTCCTGAAGTGACAAAAAAAACAGGCCGTCTTCAAGTTAGACTTGTCCTTTTCACGAAATGGCAACCCGAAATACGAAAACAGACTTGTTTCACACACAGCAGGCAGGTACCGTGCTTGTGTCCGCTCAAAGTACACGAAAAACATTGATCCCGGTGATGGTCGGCACGTAACGTGTCACGACACGACGCGAAGAAGGGATTGCCACCCTGCGAAAAGTTTGACTACAAAACGAGAAGGTTAAGATTTTTCACAGGTAAGCCAATGACAGAGGAGAGAGTGACAGACAGCGACGAAAACCTCTCTATTTAACCTCATCCTACCCCTGCCCAATACTTGATTCCTCTTTTTCCTCTTCTCTCTCTCTCTCTCTCTCTCTCTCTCTCTCTCTCTCTCTCTCTCTCTCTCTCTCTCTCTCTCTATTGCAGTCGTGCACTTCGTATGAATCGTTCTCTGTTAAAGGCCGTCCTGGTGTGGTTTCCCTCGGTCTCTCTATTGTGGTCGCGCTCTTCATTTGGGTCAGTCTCTCTCTGCTGCAGCTTTGCTGTGTCAAAAATTAGTTGACACGGTTAACAGAAGAGGTGAAGTAGCCCTCATGCTTCAAAGTTCTGTTCTTCCTTATGTATTTGGTGAGATTACTACTTATTTGTTGAATCTGGTGCTGATATTTGGAGGTATAATAAAATCTATTAATCGACCAAATGGACGTATTAGGGTTGCCTTGAGACTCGTTACAACGTATATGCATTTGATACTCAAATGTTAAGTATAAATTTCAGCTGCATTTGTGATATTCTTGCATCCCACTCCATTTGATATCTCATTTCATTATGCTATTTTCTGTAGATTCTTGCAGCTATCTGTGATCTTCATTTTAAAGCACCCCAAAAGATTGATCATTATGCTATTTTCAGGTTATTGTTGTTGTCATTTCACAATCACTACCATCCATTAGAAGCTTTGTTGGATGACATCTATTAGAAGTTGTCAAACTAATTCATCTATAAAACGAAACAATCATACCAAATTTCTTTGTTCGGTTTAATTTGATTCTATAGATAAATCAGTTCGGTGTCAGTTTGTTGACTTGATAGAAAATCTGTTTTCGGTCTATTCGTTTCGGTTGAGTTTTTGAACTGGAACAACTCCCTCCTAAAATAGAGGATCCCCATGCTCTTCTGGCAATTGGTGGATACCAGTAAAGGACAAAACATTGAGGGCATGAGGCACGATCAATTTGTACTCATTCCTTCATTTTCAAAGCAACTTGGTTTTATGTGTACAAACATCATAATGTAGACGGAGTTCTGTATCAAATTCGGGAAAAGAAGAAACTATTTGCAACAGCAGGAAGAAGCTATCATTCTTCATGACAAATCATTCAATCACATGCCAACATTGCCATGAATAAGAAAGTCCAAAAAACATGTCAAATTGACCTGATGAATGCCACGTTGACAGTTTGAAATAGACATGCATATCTGTAGAAAACTTCAAGACCTCGAGCACTGACATGCGTGTGTGCGCGCGGTTGTGTTGGAATACCGCTAATTTGGTACAGTGCGACAATCAATAACCACAATTTCCTGAATGACAACAGAAAACCAAGAACGAAAGGAAAACCAACAGGTGAGGCCTAACTTAGGTTGCCGTGTTCCTCACGTACATAGCGTTCATTTCATGAGGTGAAGGCCACCACATAAATGAGATTCTTGATCAGAACAAAATATAAACGAAGTCCTTATCTTTTGAGCTTGCATAACATGTTAACATCACAAGAAACTAGGATTCATATAACATCGAGGCTGGTTTGAATTTCCATTACATGGTACAACGTAAACAAAAGCCCAATCGAAGTAACGCTGCGTTGTAGGCACGCGTTCCATCTCCTAAATTTTTTTGTTTTCATCTTTTTCTTGCTTTTGCTTTATTGTTTTTTATCCTTTTTTAAAGCTAAATGTGACGGTAGATACATAGATAAAGAAAATGGAAGCAAAGGCGATCTGATGCTGTAAAACGAGTGGTTCGAAAAATCGGAGTGGAGTCAAGAGGGGACGTTAAAGTGGAAAAGCCAGGAAATAACAAAGGCAAAAACCATGCAGGCCAGCAGGAAATTCAGGAATCGATACCCGCGCCAGAAACCCCTCTGCTCTGGAGGAGGTTGAGGGGCAGCAGCGGTGGAAGCAGCAGCAGTGCTTGCTTCATTCCATTGCTCCAGGAACTCTGTGTTGTCTACTCCAACAATATTGCGCGCAGTTGAACCGCATATCTCACATGTCCTGAAAAGAGAACAGCACGTAAATAGTTGCATTCTGGCGAAAATGTGTCTCGGCAAAAGAAAAATCAAGTGTAACTGCAAGATCTCAAAGATCCCTACCGAGGACATTGCAACAGAAAGAAATAATAAAGTATCTTTTGCATGCAAAATATCAATTGTAATTGTAAAATAAAACTTGAACCATATTCAGTAGCATCAGTATTAGTGTGACAGCATGCCCATCGCCTTTTTCTTTTTGTAGAGTGGCAACCATAACTTTACAGAATGGTGCAAGATGTAATTCTTTTATCTGCATGCTAACTGACAAATATAACATCAAAGAATATGAAGATGACGTGAGCATGAAAAAATGATTTGTTAACACTAAATACTGTCTAGATATTTCACATCAAATCATTCGATCATCCATAGTTCTCAATTGCAACCAGCCAAATATTTCCAATGTAAATCAGATCTAAGAACAAAATGGCACTTCAAGACACAATAGGATTGAATTCCGTTCCAAGTATTCACTAGTATCAGCACTTGAGATAATTACCAAACTATACTACTGATACATCACATGATGAAGTTCCTGAATTTCTGATTGCATCCTGGATCAGTAGCCCATTACACCGTATCTGTACTTCACTTGAATGAAGTTGTATAGTTATTGGATACCTTCAGCAATTCACTAGTGGAACAGATTAGTAAATAAGATGAGAACAGTTTGCAAGGAACAGCATCAACCCTTTCTCTGGCCCCATCTCACATCAATAACTCAGCCTAATATGAAGGGAATCTCTCAGGCAACCCACACACAACATGCATGCTTATAGCTCATACACCAAATGAAGTGGATGCACTATGAGAATACACCCTTAATGACCAACCTTTAATAAATTAGAACTTCAAAAGCTGCAAATTCCCAGAAGACTTCAAAGAACAAGGAAAAGGTAACACTGAAGCTCCACACATGGTTGCACCCTTATGAAGCTATTATTCACTTAAATTTTTTTAGCAAGACTCTTTTCTAACTTAATGACATAACCTATTCAGAGGCACCTAAAGGAGCTCAGCAGCTTGTGGAGCTTTCATTGCTGCTCCTAGAAATGCTTAAAGTAAATGAAAGGAGTGACATGCACAAGCGTGAAAAAGGAGCGACTTAAATGCACAAGTGCATTAAAAAATATTTGTACTTGAAGAACAAGGGATGCCACTGTTGTTTTTATGAACTCTTGCTTACATGAGAGAACCCCGGATCAAGTTCTCTCTGTATTCTTGGTCGCATAAATTTAATATTCATGAAAAATAGCCACCAAGATACTAGGAGAATAGCATTAAGAAGTTACATGACACGATATCACGAATGCCAACCAGATGTAACCTAGATTTCTTTGTTCCATCCCTAAATGAAACTTGGAAAGCATAGGTACATTACCTTCAAGAATTTTAAGCTATGTTAAATACAAAGTGGATTTAACCAGTAGAAAATGCATGTTAGAGAAAACTTGCTTGCATACTTTCTTTTCTTTTTCATACTATTTCTTCTGTTAAATTAACAAAGATTATCATCAATACTTCACATATGACACAAACCTCCAGCTTTGAGATGGGTTTTCCCATCCATTCTTATCCGTTAAAACCTCTGTTGTTCTTCTAGTTGCGGCAAAAAGATGAGAATAAAATCCATTATCCTCATAGTGCACACAGAAACTTTTTTTGTGATGCGGAATGGGATGTGCTCGATGGTCCTTTCATGAGAGAGAGGGTGGTGGCCCGTAGCAAAGTCCAAGTTAAAGTTTGTAAACACCCAAAAATTTTCTTAAAAGATTTGATTTTTATAAATTTTGCCTTTTTAAAGAAAAATTAAGGTTTTGGGTCTTTTAAGGGTTTTCAAATAAAGACACTTTAAACGAACTCATTTTCGCACCAAAATTTTGTGACAACCTCAAAATAAGGGTAAATTGCACCCGTCTAAAAAAAATCCAATTTTAACAAAGAGCCAAAAAAAACGATTGCTTTGCCCTCAAGCCCATATTGGCAAGATTCTGCCTTTTCAAATGATTTCATTTAAAGAAATAATGGTTTCAAACAAGTTTTAAAATAAACAAATGAAAATGAGATATTGGAAACCAAACCCAAAAATGTTTACAAAATGTCAAATTTACCAAAAACCTTTGAAATTAAAATCAAATCAAGCCTTAAAAACTCGCACAATTGAGGATAGTCCTCCTCCGGGACTCTAGACCCATCAAAGGGTTAAAGCGGTCGAAAACCCTACACTCAAGGTTTAAAGAGGTTCAAGACCCTACACCCATCGAAAGGGTTAAAGTGGTCTTGACACCCTACACCCAACAAAGGGTTAAAATGATTGAAACAGTGAAGACTACCTCCATAGGAATGTAACTCAGTTGTTTTCAAAAGTATTTGAAAAATTCGATAAGAACTCGTTGTTTTCAAATATACCTAAAACAAAATGGTTTTAAATAATCAAAAGAAATATTTGAAACCATGAATCTGAAACGAAGCGAAGGATTCAAGTCTGATTCAGGGACAATTCTATAAATCAAATCAAAAGCAGGGATAAGAACGAATCGTCCTCGTCGAAGATACATGATGAGAGCGAGGATCAAGGTAGCGATCAAGTCAAGCTCACTTCAAGCAAGGACCGAGCTCATGTAGACCAAGACGAAGGACCTCGCCTTCAACGGGCTAGGGAGGTTGAAACGAAGATGTGCTAGGCCAAATCAAGAGCCTAATGTCAAAGGCAAAAGACTCGATTTATAATCAAGTCGAACAAGTTGATGTGTGAACTAAAATGAAGACATGAACCAAGCCAAGACTCCATCAAATATGGTACAAGACTGCCCCAAGTTGAACTTAGCCGGACCACATCCACTTACATCCAATCAGTTACACCAAGGCTAGACCGAAGCACTTGACTGTATCATGCTAGATCGAGCCACTTGACCGTACTAAGGCTAGACCGAAGCACTTGACCGTATCATGCTAGATCGAGCCACTTGACTATACCAAGGCTAGACAGAGTCACTTGGCCGACCTAGCCACATGGAGTTGGGCTAGCATTGACCAAAGGGGACCATCAAGAAGGCCCACGTGATTGCCTTGGGTTCGGCCAAAGAGTGGATCAAGAGGGGGGCTCCAAATACCCACCCAATCCAAACCATGGAAGGCTCTAGGCCTTCCCCTCTTGAGGCATATAAAAAGAAACCTTGGGAGCTGGTTTTCAACATTCACAAGATTGAAGGAAGAGTGTAGAGAGTTTAAGAGAGAGAGTGAGAGCTGCAGCAAGAGAGAGAAAAAGAAAAGGAAAGAAAGAGAGAGAGAGAGGAAGAAGAGGAGAGAAGGAAGGAAAGAACCGATCCCTTCCTACCCCATCCAAGGCCGACGCCCATTAAGGTCCGATTGTAAGGTTAATTTTCATCCTTTACTTTCCTAAATCTCTCTTTATTCCCATTCAATTCAAAGGGGTTGTATTAATGGAGCATTTGTCTTCTCCCATGATGTAATAGTGTAGTAATGCTGTCCATTTCATTCCTTTACATTCACGCATTCTACATGTTTGATTTGGAGTTTCTCCTAACTCTTTATATGATATATCCTCTTATATCTTCTAATCCTCTCTATGCTTAAGCTATAAATATATTTCATTTCATTTTCTTTCAGTCATTTACTTTAAATTTGGTATGATTAGTCTTTTAATTTTGGACAAATGCATTCACGTATGTTTTAAACACAGAAATATGTTTTCAGCATCCTGCAAACATCTGATGTTTTATTTTTCATTTTCGTATCTCTGATACAAATAATCTGAAATTTGGTATACCGAAGCCTCACATACAAGTCCACATATAATAAAATTTTCAAGAATTTTAGGGTCGTGCAACCACATAAATTAAATAGGAGAAAATCATACAAATTCGGATCCAAATCTATCCGGTCTGTGTTTCCTGCAATAGAGGTTAGATAATCATCTCATAACTTTGACTGCAGTGAACCAAATCTATTGAAACTAGTTTCATTGGAAAGATAACATCCATAGCTTTCTAGCAAGACTAAATTCATAAAAATCGGAGTTCTGTGCACTAAAATACAAACATTTCTTTAAACTTCTGTATTTTTGTAACAGATCAGTTTCAAACGCCTGAGCGAAGCACTTCTTAGATTTAATTCTGTACAATCACAACATACAGAAATAAAATAAAAATAGTTTCAGGATCTCCACATTTTTGTTTACATACTGTAAAATTTTCATGAATTTTGGAGATCCCGAAACTGTTGAAAAAAAATCTGAAAACAAGCACTTAAAACATAACCAATTTATGTTTTTAAGAACTTAAAGTTTTCCCTAGATTCCTTAGATCAAGTGCACGTTTTCGTTGATTCAAATTGTCTCTAAAGTGAATTTTGGAAACATACACCTTGTCCAAATCAATCCTCAAAGCGTCTAGATTGATCATTGAGTGTTGGTTCAAGAAAGCCTAAGAAGAAAAGATCTCGCTTCCCCACAATTGCTACACGAAGTCAGAAAATACAACTTTGCTAGTTTAAGTGAAACTAGCTAGCACGCTTGGGCACGACGTAGTGTGTGAAAGATTATTTCGGGAAGTCTCTACATAGATTTTGGAGTAAAATTTTCACATCTACAAAGTTAAGATCAAATTATTCACTTGCATTTAGTTAGTGCAAGTGAACACGAGGAATCTGGAAACAAAGTCGCCTTGGTAACTTTCAGAAGTTTATGCACGTTACTTTTTGACCCTTGGTTAAACAAAAAAGAATGGACTCCTGAAGCCGGTTAAACTCTCAAAAAATCAAATTTGAATGTTCCATTGAGTTACAATTGGATGTGATATAGTACTAAATCGTGCAGATCAAGGACTGCATATCCCTACCTAGGGGATGGAACCATAAAACAGTCAGCGGAAGGCACGATTTAATTCTGAAATAACTTTAACACAAACAGATTAACATGTTGATTATGGCTCTCTGCTAAATTTGCACCTGCTAGTTTAAATTATAGTGTAAAGAAAAGGAATGTCATCAGATTCCTGAAGAATTAGCCCATTTGTGTAGGCAGCATACAGAAATCTACAGGCAATAATGAGAAAAAGAAAGTTAACAGATTCCAGTCCCTTTTGCTCTACTCTATGAAAAAACACGGTTTACAATTTGCTGTTGAGGGTGCTAACCCTCAACTTCTCCACCATTCCACTCTTTTAAACATGACTGAAAGATGACGGAAGCGTAGGAAATCCAAAATTCTACAGTTTGAAATGATCATTCTCAGAAAGAACTGGGGCATGGCATCTAGCAAAAATATTGAACTAACTCAAATTTCAAGCAAGCTTGGTTGAGATTCGTATTAGTGCAATAGGATAGAGTTTGTCTCCAATTGTTGTTTGATGACGAGTTCCAAGATATTCCGAGATTTACACGTATTTTCCAACTTTCACTGTCCATAGTGGAAAGTAAAAAGTGTAAAGCTGAAAACTTCCAGTAGAAGACTGTCACTGGAAAAGCCACTGGACCAACTTCCACTTATGCAAACATCTCAAAAGTACATGATAAAGGCACGCGTAAGTTCCATAACATTCATAAGCTTGAGATTCACCTCAAGCACACCAAAAAGATAGAGCACAATCAAACCCCCCAACAAGGAGAATACAAAAGAATCAAGGAAGATGAGAGGACAAAGTAGAAAGATGTCACATAATGGAAAAAGAAATGTAGACACCAGAAGAATCAAACAACATGCTGCTGTAACCTATGACATGTAAGCTCAATGTAGGAGAACTCACTTATTGCCTTTGATTTTGAACCAGGCTTCTGCGCATTGCTTGTGGGCAGCAGCAAGATCGTCCTTACAAGAACACCCAAGCTCAATAGGCATCCCAGACTCCCGATTCCCACTCTCCAAACTAAGATGACAAATTCTGCAATCCCTTTCTGCTTTCACCGAATGCACCTTAATCTTACAAGCACCGCGGACAACAACACCATCCTCCTCATTCCCTAAATCCACATTCGAGCACTCAGAGACGGAGTTTCTTGGTTGATGCACGCCAGCACCCGTCTCAAGATCAGGCACATCCGAATAGGTAGACTGATCATCACAAGTACCGGCGCTGGAATCAAAAGGGTTCAAGGGAGAGTGCCAAGAACGGTCATCTGCATCGGAGAAACTCAGGCTGTCCTCACTGGAATCATCAAGAGAATGCAACCCTTCTTCCAAATCTTGTTCACATTTCTCCTCGGCCATTGCCTACAATCACAAGTGGAAAAGAAAGCAACGCCCCTGAAACAGAAACTTCAAATATGGCAGATTTCAGGAGAGGGAAAATGACTGCTTTGTTTGGTTTTCATTAAAAGCGACCGAAGAGTACCTAAAGTTGTATAAGGTGAGTTGCTTGGGACCCAACAGAAGGCAGGAGTTGGTAATATCAGTATGTCAATGTATCAGACATCGAATAATAAAAGAACAGATTCTGCAATGAATAATATAGTGGTATTTTCAAGAAATATAAAGCAGGGAGCTGTAGTTTTAATGACAGCGTGAGTCCTTTCCCATGCCTATTTTACTCGGCAGAGATGGAGAAGAAAGAGAGATAAATATATATATATATATATATGTGTGTGTGTGTGTGTGTGTGTGTGTGTGAGAGAGAGAGAGAGAGAGAGAGAGAGGTGTTGAAAGAGAAAAAGGAATGGCAATTCCAGGGTGCTTAATTTATAGTTTAACATTACATGCTTTCTTTCTCAGAGAGAGAGAGAGAGAGAGAGAGGAGGAGGAGGAAATAGCAAGTGGGGTAACACCATTACTTTTTGTTTGTTTTTCTGAAAAGAATAGCATACATGGATCCTTACAAGATACCAGAAGAAAAGATCATGAAGAGCCGCCTCAGTACCACAAGAATTGTCTTACAGAAGTTCCAGTTTTTGCTTACCAAAACCGGCACCTCTATTTCCTCTTTAACCCCTTTTATCTTAACGTGTGTTCATGTACGCAATTCGCAGTTGCTTTCCTGCCCTACAACAGCAACAGTAACAACGGTTTGTGTCTTCAAATAAAAAACGAAAGGTTTTGTAGTCTTGATTCTCTTTGACTAGAAAACCATGTGTGCGACACCCATTTGCTCTCTCTCTCTCTCTCTCACACACACACACACACACAAATCTGCACAATACAAAATTGAAACCGATGAGGCATTACGTACCGTAGCATGCATAGCACTTCAGTGCCGAGCCGTTCCGTTAGGTTAACGAAACTTAAACCAAGTAACTCTTCACTTCCACTTGTAAATGGCTTTAATCATGTAGGGGTACTTGCAAAAGGCTTTAGCCAAGGAACTCTTCTCTCTGTGTGCGTGTGTTTCGGTGACTAAAGAAATGCTATAAAGTATTTTCATTGAAGAGTGCTTGAATGTCACTAATTCAAAGAAACTGCCAAGACGTCCCCACTTAGGCTTCGGTCTCAATACGTTGCTGAATCACCCCTCAATCTGTGAAAGAAATAATTGTGTGTTAGGAGACTCAGGCACAGACGTCACCCCCTTTGAAGGGAATTATTGTGATGGGAAAAGCGAAGATATTTAACCGATGCTTTTCTGTGTGGTTCTAGTGGGGAGGTCGAGTAATATCTTAGGGAAGGAAAAGGAGAGAATTGCTGTGCTGTGGGGACACCTTAACATCTCAATATATGAACTCAAAGGACATTTATGTTTAGTGGGTCTTGACGTAGAATGTGGGTCAAGTATTTTTCAAGATGCATTCCGTCTCCAGACCCCGGAGTCAGATCAGCTTACTTGGTTTGCTTCGATTTATTTCGCTTCTTCTTTATCAACCCTGTTGCTTTTGTTGTGCCAAATACACCGATGAAATTAAAATTCTCGACTCCGCGTATACCATGGTTTCCGCCAGCTATTGAATCGAAAAAGCTAAACGCTCACATTCCACAACCTTTTACTCGGTCTTCTTTCTCTTGAGTGCGGGTGTGGGTGCAGGTGCACGTCTATGTCTATAGCGTCTCTTTGAATGCATACATATGATGGGAGAGAGACAGAGAGAGAGAGAGAGAGGGAGACCATGTGTATCATAGAAATATTATGTGAACTCCAGTTCAAGGCACTCCAGCTCTCATATTCACGGTTGGATAATTTCTTTTATAGTCATAGATATGTGTATGCATTACTGTAAAACCATGGGACCAACTATTCATATGCTTGTATTTTGATGTTTTAACTGAATGCTATAAGCTAAGAATGAAAATTGAACATTATAGCCTTATGGGTTATGATGTATTTATTCAAATAGACAATTCCAAGGTTTTTTGTTGAAAATCATCCATCTTTTATTCTCAAAAGACATCCACATTCTCTCTCTCACACACATAGGCGCCGTGTGTGCGGGGCCTGGAGTGGCGGACCAATTAATTAAGGTTGCAATCACAAGTATGGGTCCAATAAATAAGGTAAAACGAGGACCACCATGCCACTCCAAGAGCATGATTCCAGGCGTCCCTCGTGATCCCATTAGACAGTGCCTTCTTGTGATTGGCCCCATATGGGCGCTCAAACTTGATTGCATTTTCCCTCTAACTTTCCATTTCATTGTATATATATAAACTACGCCTTTGGATCTATCAGCCAAATATTTAGAGAACCACCTCGAGAATTGCAAGCAAACGACTGACTGCTAGGATCGAATTCAACACGAAAGATTACGACCAAGAACATCCCCACCCACCAAAAGGAAAAAAGAGGGAGAATATGACCAAGAAAAGGGATCCTTCCTCCCCATTAAACTAAAAAATCTCTGAAATAAAAAGAATCTTTCTAATGAAACGCGGCAAAATGCACTACACCGATGCTCATGTGGTCATATCCTTTACCTTGATGGAAAAGAAACGCCCAAATCACAAACTTGATCGTTGCCTCAAACCAGCAACTACATGTGTGTGTATGGAACGGGTTTATCAATGGGTCACACCCTGTTTCTATCCAAGAATGTCTGGGTAAAAAAAACCCAAAATTGGGATGTCAGTACCAGACCCTGTTGGGAGCAGGACTATCACGAAAAAACCCAAGCCTATAAGAAAAGTATGCAACGGTTCATACAAATTGTCCAACCAAAACCAATACTAAGCATTCTCCTTACCAAGTAGAGTCATCTATATGGACAAACTCGCAATCTTCAACTTGAAGTTTTCTGGGTACACCCCAGTAGCTCCTAGTGCGAAAGTAAATTGATTCACTACCAAGAGAAACTTGCTTCCTTTCTGCTGATTGTCAAAGCTGCTAATGCAAACAAGTGCCACATAATGGAATCTTATCCAGTGTTACAAATCTCAAACTTGCAAGAGAATATGTACAATATTTCTTTCGGGGTCTCAAAACGTAACATAAATACTGTTAAAAACATGTAATAGGACCAGGGCCAATAGGACACCTGTTAGTGTGGTAGGACCAAGCTAGAAGGGCTAGGACTACCAGGGCCATTGCTGGCCCTGGTACTCCAACGACTAGTAAACAGTATTCTCTCTCTTAAAAGTCTGTTTATAAAAGCACATTAGTGATATTTAATAAAGCAAGCCTTTGAAGTGTTTTTCAATTGTGATGGCTTGTATTTGGTGGATTTGAATTGTGGAGAAGTGTTTGAGACACTTTGTGGGAACCGTCAAGGTTATTGTGAAGCTGTTAAGGCATGAATTTCATTATATGGTATTAAAGCCTAATCAAGGATACTCATTGAGCAACTTTTTCTTGAAAAGCATGCCAAGAAAGCTTGGAGTGGGTGAACTTATTTTCATCACAAGTATCGATTTCTTGAAAATGAAAGACAAGTTTTAGTTTTTGCCTAACAAACTCAAACTACAAAACATGAGCACTAAACATGAAAAATTATCTATATTTCAAAAAATTATGGGGTTATATTAGCAAAACAAAAATCGAACCTTCCATTGATTTAAGTCTAAAACTTAAAGAGGAATATTAAGGAGGTAATAAAACTATTCTATTGATCCTTATGAATAATGTTAGCGAACATGTAAAAGATACTTTAGCGAACTTCACCAATACCAAAAGATGTACGAGAGTATTTGAAAAGAGTGAATGTTCGGAGTGATGTAGCTCACCGAATGACATTGAGATACAAACTTATGTCGTTACGCCAAAATAATAAGAACATAAATGAATACTACATGAAATTTGCAAACATTTTAAATCAACTTTGTATATATGGAAAAAAGTGTACACATTGTCTAGACTCAAGACAGTGTAAACAAAATGAGGATTTTGTATATCAGTTTACGAAGATTTTGTATATCAGTTTCTCACAGGAATGAGAGAAGAATTCAAAAGAGTTAAGTCAAGCATTATTCATCATAAACCATTTCCCTCAATAAAAGAAGTTCTAGATGATTTGCTCATGGCAAAAATCATATTCCCTCAACAAAAGATATTGTACTTGCAGCCAGTGTTATCTTAATCACATTATATCATACAATATGGTACGATATGATACAACCGTTAGTATCACCCAACCACGTGTATCGTGACCGAACAAAAACCTGTATTTTTTGCAGATTTTTGGCGTTCACTCACAACTCCCCAACACTCCTCAAAGCTTTCTCCGGTGGCTCTCTCCCTCCTTAGTGTTCAAGGCTCGAAAAACAGTGTTCTACAACGTCTGTAAAAAACTCTCAACTCGTATTGTGGTATAATTTTTGCGTTTTTCCAAAAAAAATTCTTTGTATTTGGTGTTTTTTGTATTTTTTTTAATGACAAAATATGAAGTTATGAAGTACGTGGATATGATTTTTATTGCATTTGTGAAGTGAGGGACACTCTATTTGAGTATTAAGTGAAGATTAGAGATTTTTGAAGTGCTTTTATTTTCAGGTTTTTTATTGAATTGAAGTGCTCAATTGAGATGGCAAGAAGGGGTGTTAGGGACACCCAATTTTGGTATGATGATCTAGCATGGTAATGGGGTACAACAGTTGAGGAAAACATATTGAAGATATGTAAATGTAAATGTATGTAAATGAAGATTATTTAGTTGATGATCTTAAATATAAATGTATTTCATTTTTTGCTATAAAATATGTAATTTTTTTAATTGTTGAATGGTGAATAATGAATATGTACTAAGCTTTGCATTATATGAATTCTTTGCAATTATCATATTTTTTCCATTTTTTCTATTTTTTTTTATTTTTACTAATTTTTTAGTATTAAATTATGATAATCTACGATAAATATGTATCGTATTGTGGACCAAAACGATATACGATACGATACGCGTCGAACAACATTGCTTGCAACCTCCAAACTAAGAACAAACAACTGACTGTACTGTCCTCCACAGTTCAAGCAAGATGGATCCAATCACGAGGTAACTAGCTTTTATTGCCGAGAACCATGACACATATAAAAGAATTGTCAAAAGTTAAAAAGAAGGATTGCAACTGCCAACGGGGAAGAAGTTCAAAGCCTACAACTTCAGGAGCTTGAAGGTAAGAAGAAACAATTAGAGAAACAACTAAAGGAGAAGGCCTCTTTATTAGTGTAGGATGCTCCACCTTCGAAGGAGCAAAAGGTATGTCTTAGCTTCTTGACTTGGGTGCATCCTTTCATATGACATGTGAAGAAAATCTTTTAAAAAGTTATTCGAAAAAAAAACCTAATTCGTTAATGTTTGTTGATTATGGGACTAAGTTAAATATTGATAAACTTGGAGATCTTCAAAATAAAGTTTTCTATTTCAAAAATTAGTTGGGTCCCAAAACTGAATCTAAATATGTTTTCAGTTTATCAAATATCTGATAGTAACTGTGTAGTCACATTTTCATCTAAGGGTTGCATTGTACAATATCACCTCTCGAAGAAGGTAAATAGGCATAGCCATAGGGAATGAGGAGTTTATGTCATGGACTATTTACACACGAAATATTTTGGTTAATGTAATGCTCTTTCAAATGATATATTTTTGTGGCACAAAAGATTAGGTCATTTAAATGTCAATCAAATGTATAATTGTTCTTTAATTAGAATTAAGAAAGTTGATGAATTCTATTGCAATGACTGTCATTTCAAAAAAGAAAAATCTTCTATTTCCAAAAAGAATAATGTGCACTGACAAACCTTTTGAGTTAGTTCACTTAGATGTTAGGGATCCATTCCATACATTTCTAAGGGTAGAGTAACATACTATGAAGTTTTCATTGATGATTTTACCAAACATACTTCGATATACTTATTGAAAACAAAATTTAAGGTCTTTAAAAACTTTGTAATCTTTAATAATATGGTAAAAACCAATTTAATTCAAATATCAAAGTTTTTAGATATGATTTTGGGGGAGAATTCATGTCAAAAGAATTTGAAACTTATCTACAAGGAAACGTTATTATTCATCAAACTTCCTTTACCAAAACCCCCAACATAATGGTGTGACGAAATGAAAACATCAACACATCATGAAAACTACTAGGACACTGGTGATATCTAGAAAGGTCCCAAAGAACCTATGAGCAAAAGATTTTATAACATCTGTCTACTTAATAAATAGAATGCCTAGACCTGTCTTACAAAATATATCACCCATAAAAAAATTGTTTTAAAAAACTCTTTGTTATTTGCACCTGAAGGTGTTTGGATATAAGTGTTTTGTATTTACTAACAAAGAAGATAAATTCTCTCCTCGTGGAATAGAGTGTGTGTTTGTGGGATATGGTAAAATAAAAAAGGTTACAGGTGCTATGACCCAAAGATGACAAATTATATGTCTAGAAATGTAAAATTTCTTGAAAAAAAGTTTTACTTTGATAATGATGTTGTCACTTCTTCTATTAACAAAAAATAACATTTTTTGATGGATATGCTTGACGGTGAGATGAACTTAATAGAAGAGGAGGAAAGGGAAACTACTAATATATAGTTATCCAAATCTACACATTATTTCACCCTATGATCAATATTATACTAGAAGAAATCATGAAATTGTTGATCTCTCCTTGAGAAGGTCCAATAGAGAATCTAGACCCCTAGAAAGATCTATATCCTATGAGACATTCTCTTCAACTCATAGAGCTCTTGTGACAAACCTAATAGCTATCAAGGACCCCAAAACTTATATAGAAGTTCAAAAATCTCAACAATGGATTGAGGCCATGAACACTAAATTAGAGGCCTTAACAAAGCTCAAACATGAGAAATAGTTAGGTGACACAATACTAAAAAGCTCATAGGATGCAAATGGATTTATAAAATCAAAACTAGGAGTGATGAAACCCTAAAAAGAAACAAGACTCATCTTGTAGCAAAATGATACTATAAAAAATATGACATAGACTATGAAGAAACCTTTGCTCCTTTAGCTAGAATAACAATTGTTAGGATGCTCATTGCTTTAAGTACAATTAGAAAATGACATATAGTTCAAATGAACGTTAAAAATGCTTTCTTAAATAGGTGGCTTAAGGAAGAGATTTACATTAAACCCCCTCCTAATCTTAATGTGTCAAACAATCAAGTTTTGCGTCTCAGAAAAGCTATTTATGGTCTTAAATAAGTTCCCAAAGCGTGGTTCGACAAAATGAATGAGTTTATGTCTAATCACAGGTTCATTGCATACTACACTAACACTGCATTGTTTGTAAGAAAGGTTGTGCTGCAAATATTGTGATACTTCTACTATATATGGATGATATGCTCGTTACCGGAGACGATGATAAAGGTATCTAGGATATAAAAACAGTTCTAGAAAAAGAGTTTGAAATAAAAGATCTTGACATGTTGCGTTACTTCAAGGATAGAGGTAATTTGAGATAAAAGGTATACACTCTTATCTCAAACCAAGTTTGCTACAGATATTGTTTGCAGATCAGGAATAACTGATGACAGGACAATTGAAACACCAGAGGTGTTGAATTAGAAATTGAGACTCACAAATGAAGAAACACGGATAAACCCTACTCTTTATGGGCAAATGATTGGGGCGTAATTTGACAATCACTCATCATGGATAAACCCTACTCCTTATGGGCAAATGATTGGGGCGTAATTTGACAATCACTCATCATGACATCTTACATGCACTTCACACTGTAGGTCAGTTTCAACATGCTCCAACAACACCTCATATAGGGGTTGTAATGAGAATTGTTAGATATGTAAAAAGTACAACTGATAGGAGAGTTTTTCTTTCTTATGCTTCTTTAATTCTAACTGATTGGGGAGGTGTTGTCAATGACAAACACTCAAGTACATGTTTTTGTATATTTTTAGGTGACTCATTTCGTGGAAGTGCAAGAAACAACAAAAGATGTCGCTCTACAAAAGCTTAATATAGAACGATGACAACTACCACTTGACATGGCTTACCCAACTATTGAGAGATTTACATATCAACCTTGAAGTTTCACCTCTGATCTACAAGGACACCTCAACTTTACGTGCAAACAAAACTTGCACACATCTTCACTAAGTCACTTCTACCGTCTCGATTTCAAGTATTGTCTAACAAACTATCAGTTGTTTCGTTGTTAGTTTGAAGAGAACCTATTAGTGTGCTGGGACCAGGCCACAAGGGCCAGGACTGCCAGGGCCATTGCTGGCCCTGGTACTCCAACGGCTGGACAGTCTTCTGTCCGTTGGGGACAGCCGTTGTCTTTTAATGATGCTCTTTCTCTTTCAAAAGTCTGTTAATGTGCTGTGTAATAAAGCAAGCTTTTGAGGTGTTTTCAGTTGTGCTGTCTTTTTCATTTGGTGGACTTTATTGTGGAGATGTGTTTGAGACACTTCGTGGTGACCATCGAGATCATTGTGAAGCTGTTAAGGTGTGGATTTCATTATAAAAACAACCATTACTAAAGACAGATATGATAGGCGGAAACAAAAACAAAATGTCTGAAACGCTCATCCTATCATGACATAAGAATGTAAGAAACCAGAGATGGAAAAACTTCTCCTGTGGAATCTCCCCATCCGATTGTTTTCACAAGTTGGACCCATAAAATCCCAATTACTCGTCAAATTATTCAAAATAGTATCAAGGGACAGGATTGGCGTATGACAGGAATCCATCGCATCTCATGTAACAATGTAAAAGTTGTTTGTCATTAGCTACAGCTGACATGAATGAGTTCATAGATTACCGAAGGATTAAACATCGTAGCTAGTCAAAGCAAAAGTCTGATACGGGCATTGCGCTTATCATTGTTTTCATCAATTCCCAGCTTACGCAGAAAACAAAGTTCTTCCTAACAGAAATGGCAAATCTATTTTATGAATTTCAAACACACCAACACCTGCAAATACTTAATACAGAAAAATCTGGCTTCTACACTGCCAAGGGCTGCACGTCATCATGCTAAATGCTCAGCGAGAGAGAGAGAGAGAGAGAGAGAGAGAGAGAGAGAGAGAGAGACGCCATAAGAATTGAAAATATGATTCAAGATCCAAGGCGAAAGTCTGAGAGAAAAGGGTCACCTTTGTGTTGGAATATACTTCTTGTCCTCCGAAGTGTATCAGGTTGGGAAGCCAGTTTGCGTCTTCAAGCTGGTACAGATAAGGTCAACTTGTCCTCCGGAACATGGAAATGTGATGTCTTCAAATGATAAAAATTTGGTGGTCCTCATCAGCATTTGCAAGTTCAGTTGATAAGTACAAGAGGATGCAAGGAACAGAAAGATTACAAAACAACTGGTTTCCGACAATTTTAGAATTTTGACAGTGAAACTGTGGTGTACATGCACTTAACTCTTGATCTTCTGATACTCCACTCCTTGGTAAAATAATCTATCAGGATCATCAGATGATGCATTCATCGATGCAAGATTACAGAGTTCGGCCGCAATTGATGATAGTTCATGACCAAGTAAGGGTGGTGTCTCCACAAACTCAACAAACTCTGGTCCTAACAAAGAGTTTCTATAATGGAGACCACCATCTGCACCACAGCATCCATGGCCACACCGTGGTGGCACTTGTCTGTCTGCCAATGTTTCAGATTCGTGAGTATGGAGGGGCAATAAACAAGGCTTGAACAGTGGAATGCTGGCACAACCATCTTTAGGATTATACAAGTTGAATGCGCTCACTCTTGCAACTGGTCGTGAAATGTTGCTTGGTTTCTTCTGTATCTCATCGTTGGCTCTAACTTTCTCCTTTGATTGGCCATCTTTTTTCATCAAAGGGCTAACAACATCAATATCTTCTTTCAAGGGGACAGAATCTACATGCCCAGATGACGGATTTTCCTCTGGCAACTTGTCTTTCTCTCTGTCTCCTAATGCATCACGAGATGATGGCTTTAACTTACCAACGTCAAGGCGCCTACGCCTCAGAGTGGAGTTCCAGTGGTTTTTTATTGCATTATCTGTTCGCCCCGGCAGCAACCTTGCTATAGATGCCCATTTATTACCATGGATTGCATGTGCAGCAACAATGATTTGGTCCTCTTCCTCTGCAACCAATTAAGAAATCAGCATAATAGTGACTGTGTTCCTCGTATTCTTCACTTAACCAGTATCAAATAACCACACAGATGCATAAGAATGTGAATGCGGTTTATGAAGTTGGCACCTATGTATGATTTCAGATGATTGAGAAAGAAGAATGTTGAATTAGTTATACAGCTGAAGCTTCGCTTTTGGGATCCAGAATGCTAAATCCATCTCCCTACATTGACCTCCAATGGATGATTCTGCGGAAACGTTCGAATCAACCACACACCAAGCTCAAATGCTGAAAGGGTTTTTCCTGTCACCTAGCTGATCTTTGTTGAACAGAAAACGTTCAAATAATTTAGCATGGAAAGCAAAACTTTGGTTCGATTTTGTAGTGGGGAGTGTAGAGGTGACTATTCCCTTGGTAAAGCATTCCTTTTGTTGCAGCTGTAAGAAAAACTTCCATCGATTTTCACTGCACTTTCAAACTATGAAAAGAGCTATCTGTGTCATCAAGTTGTCTGAGAATCTGATGACACAGAGATAGAACAACTTTCACAGATAAACAACAACAACAACAACAACTAAGCCTTTTCCCATACTAGACGGGGTCGGCTACATGGATTCTTTGTTTCCACAGATCTCTATTGTGTGCCATGTTAGCAGTTAACTCCCAATAAGCTAGATCATTCTTTATTGTTTCCTTCCAACACTTTTGTGGTCGTCCTCTACCTCTTTTAATACTTTCCAAATTTAGTTTTTCTAACCTTCTTACTGGTTCTTCTTTTGATCTTCTTTCTATATGTCCAAACCATCTTAAACGATGTTCTCTCATTTTATCCTCTATTGGTGCCACTCCTAATTTGTTTCTAATAACCTCATTATGTATACGGTCTTTTCTTGTATGACCACTCATCCATCTCAACATCTTCATTTCTGTCACAGACATCTTTTGTACATGTTGATGATTAACTGCCCAACACTCATCCAGAACTTTCACAGATGAAAGACCAAATTAAGATCAGTGCCAAAGAAATGCAAATAGAGCTACATAGTGCCCTTGAAACCATTTGCAGCTCCATAGAGAATTTAGCAGAAAAGAAATAGAAGGGTTTTCGAGGGGTGGAGAAGCCTTTGAGGGAAATTTTGGATAGTCGGTATATTCTCATCTTTTTGGCATAAGGGAGTTTTTTTTGTCAGATTGTTAAAATTAAAACTTGTTGGAAATTTTCTCTTCATGTATCTACTCGTATTTATCAAAGAAAAAAAAGGCTAATTCAAGTTCTTTGCTGACAAAAGGAACGAATCACTGAAGCAAATTGCTGCTGTACAAATGCACACTTCTCTCAAGAATTGTTTTTTTAAAAAGTTGCTTTTCCCTGCTACGTACATCCAAATGCTTATGTTTTTACTAAACAAATTTGATTTTCTGAGGCGTTAGCTTCTTGTATCAGAGCTAGCGCAAAAGACAATCCCAGAAAAAGTAGTGGTACCTCTCTTAAGGAATATGTTAAGCTCATCAACTAAACAATGTAACAATTCAAGATATTACCTCACGTAAACAAATCAAGAAAGAAAAACAACAACAACAACAACATGTAATGAGCAGCAGCACAGCAGAAATAGAGACCTAGCAACACAAGTAGGTGACTGAAAAATCAACCGAGTGCATCAAAAGCGAAACCACTAAAGAATAAGCGAACACGGGCCATCATTTTATCACAACGAAGCTGACACCAGAACATTCAAATCAATCTCATGCAGTTTGATAAGGTTCCCATGTGCATCATCAATACAGTTTTGTATCGGCATAAAAAACGCAATGCAATGGTACATATTGTTGGAAGCCTGGAACTTTATTTAACAAGAAGAATATGCCACACATCTATCCTCTATTATGTAGGTGACCGACAGACGAAAATCATGTGGGATACACATTTTCAACTCATTTAACCCCTTCAACCAATGAGAAGAATAGTAGCAGCGGAAGGAGTGGTATAACCTAAGTATCCTCAAATCCCCAAATAACCTTATCCAAATCTAACAATAGCTAAAAATAAGAGAGTTAGTAGGTTCCACAGAGGTTTCCCAATCAATAACACCCACTTAACTAATTTTGAACTCTATATGCTTACCATTGTGGCATAGTGTCCGCAATTACAACGTTGCCTACCAATTGTACTTGTCGTCATCATTAATTGGAGTACATAATGTATTTCATGTATCTATGTTGCGGAAGTATGTTCCTGATCCTTCGCATGTCATTGAGGCAAAACCGCTACACATACGCGAATATTTGTCATATGAAGAGGTGTCCATAGCAATCTTGGATAGAAAAGAACAAGTCTTACATCATCGAGTTTTGAGAACAGTAAAAGTATACTGGAGTCATCATTTGCCAAGCGAAGCTACTTTGGAGCTCGAGAATGAGATACGAGAGAAGTATCCACGTCTCTTTAGGTACTTTCTAAATTCTGAGAATAAAATTTCTTTAAAGGAGTAGAATGTAATGAGTTGGGGGGCTTTGATCCAGACTTCATTGGATCCAAACCGCCCGAGCGTTATTGCACAACAAGGATTTAAACAACCTTTAAAAGAGGCCTCCACAGTATACAGCGTCGAGACATATTAGAGAAGCCTCGGGAGGAGCCGCACGAGTCGGAAAAGAGGAACGGTCGCCGGAATCTGATAAGAAAAATCCAATTTTTGTTTTTGTAAATTTTTTTCGTTTTTAGTTGCTAAAACTGAGTTACATAATAAGGATTTTGTTTGGTTCATGCTAAACCTTCAAAAACAAGCCTTAATACGTGAAAATCAATTCAAAACAAGCGTAAATTCATGAATTTTTTCTCAAATTTGCAGTAAAGAGGCATCCCTTGGCCTATAAAAGGGGCCTCAAAGGAGTTGCAAGGCATCGATCCGAGTGCAGCAAACCATTCAACAAAGGGGGAGAGAAAGAGAGAAAGAAAGAGAGGGAGAGAAAGAAAGAAGGTTGCTGCCCGCTGCCAACCACGAGTTGCAGATCATCCTCCACCTTCTATCACAGGTTCTTTCTAGTTTCAATCATCTGCTTTTTAAGTAAATATTATGGGCTTTTAATTAGGAGCTTAAGTCTCCATGAAGATGTATTGATTCATATTCACAGGCTACCCCATCTTTCTTTCATGCGGTCTTTGTTATATCCTTTGATATTGATTCTTTCGACTCCATAACACAACTTAAGATCATAAACCTCTTAATCTCCCTATGCTCACATGATAATTAGGATTTAGTTTGTTATTTTATGGTTGTAGGTTCGATTTTAATTCGGATTAAAACACAAGCACAGTTCTGAAAATCTAAAATCTGTTTTTCAGCACTCTGCATGCCATCGTTAAAAGATTTCTATTTGATTATCCCTTGCTCTAAATATGTCAAAAAATTTCACGTCTAATATAGACATATATATATATATATATATGCATTTCTCATAAAATTTCTAAGATTTTTGGGCTTGTTAAACATCACTAATAAAACTGAAAAAGTTTTATAAAAATCAGAACAGATTTTAGAAAACCAGAAGTTCTTGTGACATAGGTCGGGTTATTCCTTAATATCTTTGTGCACAGTGAACCAAATTTATTGAAAATGGTCTCTTTAGAAAAGATGAAATCCATAGATTTCCAACAAGACCAATTTCATAAAAAAATTGGAGGTCTGAGTATGAAAATACAATAGTTTTTTTAAGTCTGTCCCGAATGTCTAAGTGAGGTCTATTTTTGGATTTAATTACAAGAATCTATAGCATATAAAATAAAAATAAAAATATTTTTTGAAAATTTTAAGAAATTTTGAATACTCTGAAATATTTCAAAAAAAATTAGAAACAAGCCTCTCAAAACATAACCGGTTTCTGTTCTTGAAGACTTAAAATATTTCTAAGTTAAGAACCAAAATCATGATTTTATCAAGCTTTTGAAATTGAAATCTTGTTTTTCAAAATTCACCAGATTTTGAATAATTTTCAAAGTGTCTAGGCTGACCCTTGAGTATCGGTTCAAGAAGGCCTACGTCGACAAAAGTTCACTTGTTCACAATCGCTATACGAAGTCACATCGAGAATTTCTTTTCGAATGTCCACGTACACTTTGAAATAAAAATTCACGTCTACATATTTGGCACGCCTGGTGGGATTTGAATCTTAGGAAATTATTTGAATTTGGTATAAGTTTACAAAACAATTCACCTTTTAAAATCGTGATTCTCAAAATAAATTTTTTGTATAGACATTGATGATGTCTAGTTCACATCGATCTTTTGAGGTTTGAAGCCAAGCCTCACCCTCTACAAGTCTTTGAAGAAAATTTTCAAAAGAAATTTCAAAAAAGCAAGGAGATATGCTTGCCTCCCTAAAAAAAGGAAGTAAAAGAAATCGAGGAAAGAATCGCACCATTAAGCGAATGTGGCCCATGTGGTGGAATCTTGCTCCTCTCACGGCAAGAAACCCAGGGCTCATAGAAAACCGAGTCCTTCACCGTTAGGGACAGAAAGGCCCATACCAATGACACCAACAATCCTATCTTCAAGAAAAACTAAACCCAACATCCTCAGTAGTCAATATGAATATCAATATCATATACGCAAACGAAACACACACACACACAGACCGGTGAAGGGTTTGCGGGTGACGGCGGGGTCGAGCTGATTGCACCACCGCAGGCGGCAGGACTTTCCGGATCTTCCGGGTATGCCCTTGGCGATAAGGCTCCAATTCCTTGCACCGAACTTGGCGACGAGTCGTCCCAGGACGGAGTCCTCCTCAGGAGTCCACGGCCCCTTTATTCTATCCCTTAACTCTCCCTTCCCTCTCTTCTCCTCCTTCAAATCCCCACCCCCACCCTTCTCTCCTCCTCTCTCCGTCGCCGTTGTCGCCATCCTTCCTTCCTTTCTTCGTCTGCTCCTCTCCTACCTGCCTAACTAACGGCAATAAACGAATCCCCTATTGGACTTTGCCCTTTCCTGCTCCTCGGTAGCGAGGCGGCTTAAATTTTTCCTAGCCCATCCAAACCGATCTGTGACACTGATGGTCCCACTTTGGGACGGCGTTCACAGGTGGCGATGTTAGAGTCTTTCCGCAATTGATTACTCAACCGCCGCCTCTGTGGTGTGTTTGGGCGTAACTAGGTAAGAACTAACAAACCCGATGAGGAACGGCAATTTGATTTGATTCCACTTGAAAAAGAAATTTTTATACAGTTCGACTGACGGAACTATAATATTAGTACCTAACTTAATGAGGTTAAGCTAAAAACAAGGAAAAGCCTTATTTTTTGAATTTTACAAAACAAAAAGTACAATGATTTTGTTGCTTTTTAAATTTTCAAATTTACTGCATCGATGCAACGGTGACTCATGGTGCACGAAATCAGTCTTTCATTTCAAAATTTTGCACTTTTTGCTTGCTCTCCCCTGTTATACATTATATCCATCGTATATTAACATAATAAAATGCAAAACGCCACATTTTGAAAAGCGAATCAAACCAAAACCCATGGTCTGGTTTGGTTCTCCAAACATTAAGAACCGAGTATTGTTTTGGCTCGAGGTTAAGCCAAAAACTGAAGCAAATCATACCACGGAAAACCCGTGGTGGAATTATAATATTAGTACCTAACTTATAGCAGCCTGTAGTCGGCGTTATTTTCCCGTTTAAATGTTGTTCTCTGTGGTACGTCTAGTGATATGGCAGACAACTGTGACTAGGGCTCGGAAATGGAACCAAATGAGTGAACCCTTAATTGTTCATTGCTCGGTTGGTTTTCTATACGTTAGGCCTAAAACTTCTATTTGAATTTGTTCACCAATGGCTCACCATTTTTTTATGGGCGAGGCTGAACACAGTTGAGAAAGCGAACTTTAGTTTGTTTTAGTTGAAAGTACGCACTTTAGCATTTTCATCGAGCTGAATATACTAAATACTTTCATGGTCAGCTCATATTATTTATTGAACCGAACACGAATCGAGCAGATGATGTAAACTGAGTGGAACTACAAGCAGCTAATTGGTTCCTTAATTTGCCAGACCTACCTATGTAAACCCAGATGCCTTGGCTCGGTCTGCCCAGAATTTAGATGTAATGGACTGGATTCAGTTCTAATTAGACATGAGGGAAAGCCCTTGATTCTACTCTAAGTGTCTCTCATTATCCTACGGGTCAGGTAAGTTAGGGATCAAGAAGAGCTTGTGGACCTCCGACTCTAGAATCGAAGGGAGGAGGATCAAGACCAAATCCATCTTCAGGAAATATGGATACAGGATCAGATATATGTAAGCAAAGCCAAAGCCCATGAGAGTTTTGGATGAGATACTCCAACTTAGGATGTGAACGATTAATATGGTATCAGTTAGAATATGCTGAACCCAAAGTTCCTCAATACATGTATACTACATGCAAATACAGACATACTTATGCTGATATATGGATACGTGTACGTATGTGTAAACTGGTATGCAGCTATAAAAAATGCTGAAATTCTAAAGTGCACCTGGTCTTTGCATAATCTCCAAGTTTTCTGAAGCTAACTTCTTAGGAGCCTAACAACAAATGCATCGTTAATTTATGATTCACCCTTATTTACATCAAACACTTGTGTAAATTTATGATGTGTGCATATGTTTATAGGATTTAGAGACTAAGCATTTGGACCATCGGTGTATATAGTTTAAGAGGTTATGAAGCTTTTGAAGGGTTTGAGAATGGTGACTTGTCTAAATTCTCACGGTTTTACAAGGTAGGGTTAGATTGTAATGCAGAATGGTCGTTCTCGGGTGAAAAACGTTACATAAAGAAAATGTATACATGATTGAATGTATAACGTTACAAAAATAAAATAAAAATTGGCTTGTAACGGAAAGCTCAAACGTGAAAACTACAAAGATAAGTTGGAATCGCTCTATAAATATTGTACATAAACATACAAAAAAATTATTTATGGAGAAATCTTTTCTAAAAAAGTCGTTAGTGAGAAACCATGTAAACCAATCCATCTTCTTCCTTCTCCCGATATCAAAAGAAGTGAGAACCCTATTTCTACACAAATCTAAGCTCCACGACATCACCGGCGTTCCTGATAAAGAACCAAGAGCAACCCTTCAACCGCTATATTGGTATTAGAGTTTAGTTCGTCTAGCATCTACAAAACATGTAACACAATATTAAAAAATAATAATAATAATAGGAATAAAAGAGAGGTTGCCAGATATTTTTTGGCAAAAAGGAACAAAATAAGCATAAGAGAAAAGAGTGGCAAAAAGAGGAGAGAGGCAATGATGCCCAAAGGCGAGAGGTACAAAGAGTAGATAGGCAGAAATGCCCAAAGACGAAGGAGGCTCGAATGTAGAGAGGTTAGGTCAAGGCAAACCGACGAAGCAACACCCTCCTTCTTCCCCCTTTATCTCTCTCCCTCCCTCTCTCTTTGCCTGTCCCTTTTCTCTCTCTCCCTCTTCTCGAACCTTGGAAAACCGTCCAACGATTTTCAGAAAACCACGTTTTTTCGAAATCGTCTACAGTAAGGAGACAATTTTTTGTTTTTCAAAACTCCTACTTGATAAAATTATGAAAAAAGTCTAGATATTTTTAAGCAAAAAACAATTTTACCCTTAACGAACGAAAAGACAATTTTCCTCTAATAGTTGATGAAGACTGTGAAATTACGTTGTTACCCTTGAAAGAACAAAATTTCACAGTTTTGCCACTATCTAAAAAGATGATACTGCTCCTATATTTTAAAAAAATTATAAATATGGGCTTAGGAGGAAAATTATGATATTACCCTTGATCAATCACAAATTTTATAGAAAAACTATGTGTCATTTTACTATTTTACCCCGAGTCTTTTTAAAATATTATAAAATCAGACAAAAGGGTAAAATTTTTGGAAAATTATAGTGGAGGATAAAGTCGATGGGACAATCAACAAGTTTAAGTCAAAGTTTATTGCAAAGGATTTTTTGCAAAAAGAGGAAACAAATTATATTGAGACATATTTTCTTTTTGCAAAATTTGCATCCATAAGGATAATCCTGGCAATGTCACCATATTATGATTTAGATTTACATCAATTAGATATAAATATTGCTTTTCTAAGTGGAGATTTAGATGAAATCATATATATGCAACAATGCGAATTATACAAAGTTAAAGGCTAAGAAGATAAAGTATATAGGTTCAAGAAATCCCTATATGGCCTTAAACAATAACCCCGCCAATGATATTTGACTTTTCAAAATAGTATTATTGAAACTTTACCACTATTTATATGTCTAGAATAGTGAGAGCCAATTTTACATCTTATCATTATATGTAGATAATATATTGTTGAATGGAAATGACAATGAGATAATTGTCAAAACCAAGTCATGGTTAAACTAAAGGTTTGAACTGAAGGATATGGGGGAAATATCCTATGTCATAGGTATAAAGATTTCTCAAGTTAGAGAATCTAAACTCCTATGCCTAAGTTACGAGAGATATATTGATTATATCCTCAAGAAATTTAAAATGGGTGAATGTAAGTCTACATCTACACCCGTTATGAAAGGAGCCAAATTAAGTAAGGTTGATTGTCCTAGTGAGAGACACGATAAGCCTAATATTTCTTATGCATAAGTTGTGAGCAGCTTGATGTATGCTATGTTGTGTAGAAGATCTTATATCAATTTCGATGTTGTTCTTATAGGTAGATATCAAAGTAATCTTGGTTGGATCACTGGATAGCTTAAAAAGGATTCTAAGATCTCTAAAAAAAACAAAAGACTTAAACTATGTTTTCAATCAGACGAATTGAAAGTGGGAGGATACTAAGATATTGACTTTGTTGGGAACAAAGATGACAACAAATCAACCTCGAGTCAGGATAGTTGTAAAATGATTCTAAGATCTCTAAAAGAAACAAAAGACTTGAAACTATGTTTTCAATCAAACGAATTAAAAGTGATAGGATACTTAGATGTTGACTTTGTTGGGAACAAATATGACAACAAATCAACCTCGAGTCAAATATTTTTATTTAGAGGTAGAATTATCTTTTGGACTTATAAGAAATAGGGTTGTCTAGCATTGTATATACAGGAGGCTGAATATGCGGCTTGATGTATGGCTGCAACTAATGTCATTTGGATAAGCCACATCATACGTGATTTGAAGGTGGATATAGCCAACGAACCTGTTGTCATTTATTGTGACAACAATCCAATAATTACTGTGATCAAGAGTGAAGTTGATAACACCAAAAGCAAGCATATAATGGTGAAATACCACTATGTTCATGATATGGTTACGAGAAAAGAAATATCTATCTCATATATGTCAACTCATGATATGTTGGTGGACCCCTAACTAAATGCATAATAGTGGATATTTTCTCAAAACATATTATTAACATAGATTTGAGATATGTTTGATTGTTGTGTAGCTAAGAAACCACATAATGAGTAATGATTACAATAATAATCATAAATGATATAACTTTAAAAACCTTACAAAAGTAGGAGGCAAAACAAATATGTCATATTACTTGACTCAAATGGAAGTGCGAGATGTAATGCATAATGGTTATTCTTGGCTATAAACATTACATAAGGAAAAGGAAAACGTATACATGATTAAATGTACTTAAAGAAATAAAATAAAAAAATAGATTGTAACGAAAAGCCCAAACGTAAAAACCAAAAAGAACGTACACAAATTAATCGATTCATACATAAATAGAGAAATGTTTCCTGAGAAAGTATAAACCAATCTATCTTCTTCTTTCTCCGGATCTCAAGAGAGAAGAGCACCATATTTGTGTATATATATGAGTTCCGCTGCATCACCGGCATTCCTGGCAAAGAATCGGAGGGCAGCCCTTCAACCCCTACATAGATATGGTTTACAGATGATGATGTTGAGGAGCTTTACAACGAACACATGCCTATGTGTGGTCCACCCACCGGTTGTCCATGTGTTGGCTTTCGACTCTCTTTTGGGATTTTCCTCTATACCTACTTTCCCTTTGACTGTATCAGTTTGGCGTTATGGTTATTTACTTCAATTTCATTTTTCTTCTTGATGATTGTGGATACCTGGGATTATGGATATGTGAATGTGATCGGGTTCGCTATTCGTTGCCCATTTCTGTTTATGTTGCTAACAACTATTATCATATGAGATGGCATTGAAAATTTTGATCTTTTGAAACACATTAGCAAGCATAAGCAGGTAATCGGCAGAAAGAAAACGTCCTTGTCACCATTGCACATCCAGGAACTCTTGCATGGAGATGATTAATCTTCAAAGACAATTGGATAACAAGCTATAATGGTTCTCCCGTAAAACAAGTCCAATGCATGTGATGCTGTTGAAGAATCGCAACTTTAGTGGAAGAGTTGAAAGCTTGACATAGAAATCAAAATGTTAAATGCCCAAAGCCAAGTTTTCTTGGATTGCGTACATGATTTTTAGTATAAGAATGACAGGAACATTTGTGGCTAGTCGTTTGGCATTGTAGAATGATTTATCTAATTTAATTTTGAAGATTAGATGCTACAAATGAATGCAATGTGCGCAACACTATATCAGATTCTGAAAGGAGGCCAAATCTAGGCCTAGATATTACGAGTACATCGAAAAGGTGTGGAATTATGGGGACACACATTTAGTGATGCAAATCAGTGACACTTGTGTGGGGTCACGACATATTACAGAATTTGATCCAGCGATCATGTTTAACAGAATTGAAGCTCAAATGGTGAAAGCAAGCTGCATTCAATCCTTATGAGATTCACTATCTAATGTTATTTACACAATTGTAATTAAGGCTTCAGACCCTCCTACTAATTTTTTCTCACCAAATCTCTCCAATGGGTAGGTTGGATACCTAAACAACATACAAACAAACAACCAAAGTTAGGATTTTGTGGTTTATATCCATCCAATTTGATTCGACTGTCTTAAGAATCCTATAAATACCAGCCCTCTTGACATGATAGAATAGAACAAGAAAACGAATGCTCATTCACATATAACAACTCAAATGGGGTATTCTCATAGCCTAATATAGTCAGGTAACTTTCATCAACATAACTCAATTCAATCATTTCATAAAGTTTCAAGGAAAATTTTCTGTACCAAGGCCATATACCATTTACAAGACACAAAATGCCATTAGTTAACGATTGTTTCCGTAATCTGGTTAACGTGTGTTTGGTTGGCTTACTTAGCAATCAACAAACGCTGTGGCTCTGGTTTTTCAAAGGTAGAAGAGGAAGAAATATGGGGGACTAGATTACGTCCATAAGATCGTACAACGAACGGCTGAAATAGGTTCACCGCTTCCACTTAGGTTCCGTCTAATCCAATTTCTATATATATATATATATATATATATATATATATATATATATATATATATAGAGAGAGAGAGAGAGAGAGAGAGAGAGAGAGAGAAAGAGAGAGTTTATCGTACAACCTCTGCCACATGTTTACTCATGTATTTCTTTTGTTTTTAAGGAACATATTGTCATTTAAAAAGTTGTAAGCACTTTTAAAAAGATATAAAAACTATGATTATGCTCTTCAAAAATAAAAGAATGAATAAATATTCTTAAAGCAAAAGGAATGCTAAGTGTCAAATGTTATAGGGTGTAGTTTTCAACAGAGAGAGAGAGAAGGGGGGGTTGGGATCATGTGCAAAAGGGTGTGACAACGTATGGCCTGTTTTGGGTGGTCTAGGAAGATTGTTTTACCATGTGAAGTCGGTGACTATGCCTTTTTGATTATTTGTCACGGCATGGAAGTGTTTTTTTGTAGGACATAGAAAAGGCATTCATGAAATAAATTATATGTACTCTTTTTCTATTATTATAACCTCAAGAAATGCTTATCATCTCGACGCTGAACAGTTCTGAAAACTTCTGAAGAGTTCTGGCTTCACACCACAGTGAAATCAGGGCAAATGCAGTGAGTGAGGAAGGCCCATGTCATCATGGGGCACTCAGGATGCATTAATACCTATGCACTAAGACCACGGTAGGCCTTTAAAGAAAGTGAGTGGGGGTCCAAACTCCCCAACCTAGGCAACAGAAGAAACAGCAGAGAGGCTTTTCAGTTTGCAGAAAGGAAAAGAGCATATATTTGGGGCTTGAACATGAGCCGCGGTAGTGCTCTAAATGTATTGGGTACATTTGGATCTGTTAGTGTATTTTCACGCTCAACAATGATTAATTGCAATTTAAATGTTTGGAAAGAGAAAGAATGGAGCTTCATTGAGAAGGTGCATGTAACTAAATGGTGAACATCTTAAAAGAAGCAAAAGCAGGCCTTAAATGCAAATACGAAACTAGCTCTAGATAGGGCATAATGGCGACCGAGAATCCATCTGCCCAACCCTACGATAAGGCTTGATTTTTAGCATCAGAGATACGGTTTTCTTAGTAGCAATTATAGGTTCCATTTTCTGTCAATCTGTAATTAGCAATTTGAATTCAGAAGTTGGTGACTAACATATTGGGCATGTATGTCAACCAATTTTGTACTAATAGAGGACCTCGTTTGGCACGCTTTCGAATCAGTCCCTGTCGTTGCAACTAGTGGAAGAGTTGCTAAATGGAGCAAAGATCTTTTTCAGGTCAGCTTACAGTACCTAAGTTATGCACTTTTAGTTGAGTGGGATGACA
Organism: Brasenia schreberi; assembly: GCA_036023115.1. NCBI lineage: Eukaryota > Viridiplantae > Streptophyta > Magnoliopsida > Nymphaeales > Cabombaceae > Brasenia > Brasenia schreberi. The sequence continues at coordinate 438,048 of JAYKKT010000059.1, read as the reverse complement.
TAAGTTGAGCTCTTCAAAGGTCGATATTGCAGCAATAATCTTTTCAGGTCTGTTTACTGTACCTATTATGCACTTTTAGTTGAGTGGGGTGACCTAAGAGTCAAGGGAAAGGCCTTAAAAGTTTAATTGAGTTCTTCAAAGGTCGATATTGCAGCAATGATCTTTTTCAGGTCAGTTTACAATACCTGTTATGCACTTTAAGTTGAGTGGGGTAACCTTAGAGTCGAGAAAGGCCTTGCACGTTAGTGAAGTTCTTAATAGGTCGATATTACTCCCATTCTTTTTGAGTAAAAATAAACTCTTCTAATGATACCAATTACTTTTAAACGCATCGAGTGTACATATTGAGGTTATGAAAGCAGAAGAAGACAACGGTGAAGGTTTGCTCTGCAAATTCAGCGGCACTTTATCTGAAGCAAATTAAAAGGCTGACAGCAAATTATGGAAGAAAAAGAGGAGAAACTCATCCAGCAAATCACTAACATTACCATAAAAGTATAGTGGGGGGGAGCATGAGGAAGATGCAACTCAAGGACATTCGCTGTCCATTCTCCTTGTCTTGCTCATCCCAAAACTTGGCGTGTTCAGGCATGATGATGGCATTACTACCACTTAGATTGTTCGAAACTGTGCGCGCGTGCGTGAACATATGCATCATCAGAGAAAGAGAGAGTTGATGCATGATGAGATGAGCACAGAGTCCGACTAGAAACAAAGTGGTGCGGCATGTGGGTGAAGAATTGGCCATGCAGAATGGACGGAGAGAGGCATGTTGGTTACATGAAAGCCTATCAAGTTTTGCCGAGTCGTGGCTCCACCAGCGGGAGCAAAAGCGTACTGCCCTCCGTCTTTTCTCTCCACAATCACGCAACTCGGTCCCCTTCCGTATCTCAATCGATTCCATCTTCCTTCCAATAATTCTTTCTTGATCACTCAATTAGTACAATCGCAAGGTCGTCTCAGTAAACTCATTTGGACCATCAAACATTCGATTCACCAAGTCAGTTTTGGCGACTCGGTTGCTCTTCATGGGCTAAGAACTCAGGTTCACCTTAATAGAGACAGAGATGCTAAATGACTTGACCTGTTCACTCTGGTCAAGTTAGCAAACAAACAAATAAATATATATTCAAGTGGTTATCAGGGTTTGCTCTTCGATAGCCAATTCCAAGCTTGGATAAAGAAGGAAGATTGCATTAGTTAGTTGCTAATCATTTAGAGCCATCGGGATTTACCATGAACATGATCTAACGCTAACATAAAACTCTAAAGGTTTAAGTATGGTTGGACCAGAGCAAAACTACAATGAGTAAGCCCCTATGATGAGCAAGCTTTACATTGTCCATGTAATCACAATGTTTTTAAAGCATCAGCTACACTTGTGATTTTGCTATAAAGTCGAATGTATGAAAAAGGATAAAAATTGGTGTATAACAAATAAATTGAAAATTAAGCAATCAAAAATAAATTTTAAGTTCGCTTCCCCTTACAAACTTTCCTAGGTCCATGGTCTATGATTGATTGTATGCGTGTGTGTGTGTGTGTGTGTGTGTGCATTTAACTAGATGGACGGCAGGGCTGGCAGGGCTGGCATGGTACTCCCCAAGAGAGCCAGTCTTTGCGCACATGCTACCTTCGCGTCCGCTAGAGGGTCAGTGCCAAAAAGGAGAAACTACGCGTTGATTGAGTACTACCATGCTTCGGTTCTCCACGTGTCCCCGTTATTTTAGTGCCACAAAATATGGCTTCTTCTTAATCGTCCTGCTAATCATCATTTGCTTGTATGTAAGATTGGAGATTAGTTTACGTCCAAGTTCATGATTGGCATCTAAGATCCTGGCAAAGTGAAGTTTTACTAGAATCATTTAGCAACCAAAACACAGCGGATGCATGCTTGATAACAAAGCAGAGTGGCTTGAAAAAGAAAAAAGCATGAGCACTAAAATTGCAAGATTATCATTTTCTCACAACATAATCAAGGTCCCAATCCAATTCATTCAAATGGGACGCCAAACGCACTTGCCAGGGAGTGCGAGAGAGCACATGCTGCCACTCGTGGCGACGCTACGTGAGACCGTTCTGCAGTCATTTAGCTAACTGGGCGATGGCTTAAACCAGAGAGTTGCAGCTTCTGAACTCATGAAAAGAAGGATCCATGCGAACCATCAGTCCGGTTTGCGAGTTGAGTTTCATCAAATGAATCGCAAATCAAAGATTTGAAGAGCAATGAGCACCAAGACAAGCAGGGAAATTATAGAAGTGGACATAAACTTCCGGTTAGCACCTGCTGACTTCCTAAAAGATTACTGTGAAGATCTGATCATGTCAATCACCGTCGAAGGAGTTCTAACTGATTGATGATGCAGCAAGAGAACTCTGTCCGGAACTTGATCTTCTCAGCAAATGCTCGTGTCTTTCTCCCCCATAGCAAACAGATCTATCCTTTCGTTGTATCATTGTCTTATCACCACGAGAAAAGTTATATGATGAAAGTTTGTTACATTTATAGACCCATTTATCTTCTGCACAAAATCTATAAAGTTCGGCGACCATCAGGTCTCAAACTCTACCAACATTCAGAAAAACTTCTAACGAAAAGCTAATAATGGTCTAGGCGACATTTAACACATCAAAGGTCATGTACATTAAGAAGAACTAGGAAAAGCCAAGCAAGCAGCTAATTTCTGCAAATCAAAAGCTTACCTGTGTGTGTTTGCGTGTGTGTGTGAGAGAGAGAGAGTTATGCTCAATAACGAACAAATAAATGAAGCGTGAGGAGGAGGAATCCAAAGGGATCGCATGATCCAGCGTGAAAGGTGGAAGGGATCAGCCGGGATCAATGCGATCCCTTTGGATGCGTCAACCTCTCTTCGTTTCAGCAGCTAGCTTGCCTTTCTATTCTCCCCCCCACTCTCACCCTATACCATGCCACCTAGTTTTATATCTCCAGAGAGAGGAAATTGGGCGGCGGACTCACCATTGATGCTTTCCCTTTCAAATCACAACCGTTTCTTTTTCTCTTCTGTGTCAGAGACTACACTACACCCCAAAAGGCACCCTCTTCTTGTTTTCAGTCAAGACCATGATGGCCCTTTATCTTTTCAGAATGGGTCCGGTTGCCCTACCATCCTAGGGCTCCTCTTCTTAAGTTGCTCCTTGTATATCTGAAACAATGTATCTGGATTAGAGGCATGGGCTCAATGTAGAGATGACTGAGTTCCCAGTTGATCCAACGCAAACTATCTGGCAGGACGTTTATTACAAAGTTGGTTTGAACCGTAGTTGTAATCTAACAATACGTGTTTAAATTTGGCTATTTGAATCCGATGCGTTAGATTTCGTTTCAATGCAGGCCCAAATATAAATATTTTTTGTAGAATCAACTACATTGGCTGATTTTGGATGTTACTTCCGTTTTCATTTTGGACATCAACTTCCAAAACTAGTCAGTCGATTGAATGTCAAAAGAAAAGTGGTGAAATTCAAACAGTAAATCAAAATGTAGGATCTGTGACACGCAGTAAACATTTTGATAGTGGTATGACCCTTAGGTGAGAAGCAAGAGGGGGGAGAAAGCACATGATTGCACCGTCGAGGAAGTTGAGGTGAAACTGTGACGAGGCTTTCACTTGCGAACCGGACCTCCCTCCCTCACCTTTCTTGATGATGTCACATATTTTGGCTTTGGTTTTACTGGTTCGTGTTAACATTGGTTTGAACTTCTAAGACCTTATCTAATATATAATGATCCAAAAACCAGAAGCAACTAAACTAGAAGGGGTCAATTGATCGGATCAATTGTTATGCATTAACCATTATGTTAATGTAGCTTTAATTTGTAATGGGTACGAATTGTGACTCCGAACCAAAAAGCTCGCAAGATGATCCAAATTGGACAGCAAAAATAGGGCACTGTGTTGGTCTTTAGAGGTATGGGTACGTGGATTAGGATTTAAGAGGCCAAGTAAGGTCATTGTAACTGCACGGTGCTTGGAAAATCTTCTTTAGTTTTCTGGTCTTCCCGGTGGAGCAGATATCTCCGGCAATCCACGTAAATCTTGAGTTGTTCTTGACTTTGCATGTTCAGTAAACTGGTTTTATGTGACTGTGTGCGTGCTTCTAAATCGTATATCTGCAACACATTAAGGATTAAGGAAGAAGAGCCCGGCAATGCCTGGTTTTGATTCTACTAACCATTGAAAAGTAATGGATCCAAATCTGCAAAATCTTGGCGCCGAATGTTCAGTGTGAGGATGCAATCATTCCCACGTTCATTGGATTCCATACCCACTTAATTCTCGTGGTCCAGATTGCTTGGACTAATCATCCCCTATTGTTTAATTAATCATTTGGTTGCAGAATGAATGAGGTAAAAGTGTGGCGATTATGTTGTTCTTGTCGGATTCTGGCTTCTGTCGACCTCCTAGTTTTCTACCGTCAACCTCTGGTTTCTTTCTTGTATAGCTTTCAAGGTACGCCTGCAATGGAAGATTAAAGGTATGTGGTTTTTTGTTTGAGGTTTTTACACAATGGGTTTTACCTAGGAAGGTTTGTTTCAGTGTGTTTTTGGTAACGGTCCGACGGTTTGTCTAGTTCGGCTTTCCTCTTCACTGTGTATACTTATAGAGCAGCGCATACTCCTGCCATTCTGGTTTGTCTCGCTGGGCTTTCCTCTTCAGGAGTCCCTTTAACCAGACAATTACCGAGTATTTTGGTTACGGTCCGGCGGTTTCGATTTTATGGCCGTTACGATCATTCTTTCCGTAACCGTGACCACAGATAAAGGCTGGATGTCCAGTCCAACCGTTTCTGTGCTGGGTTGCCGAGAATGGCCACATCCTTACATCTCTCATTTAGCCATTCGAGTCAAGTGTACTGACATATTGGTTTTCTCTCACTTTTACAGGATTTTCCTAGTAAGGTCATTTCATGATTGTTATTGCAATCACTATCTATTGTGTGGTTATTTACCTACACAACAATCAAACACATCTCAAACCCATGTTTGCAACATGTTTTGAGAAAAGCTCCTCTGTTATGCCTTTAGTCAAGGGGTCTGCCAACATATCATTTGTAGGCATGTATGAGATGAATATTTCATTTCTCATAACCATATCATGAACATAGTGGTATTTAACCATTATATGCTTTCTTTTAGAGCTATCAGAGTAAATGACAAAAGGCTCATCTGCTATTTCTAGCTTCAAATCACACATGAAGCGACTTATCCAGACAACACTCGTTGTAACCATACAGCAAGTCACATACTCAGCTTCTTGTGTATTCAATGTTATACATTCCTGTTGCTTATATGCCAAAGAAACAACAACACCTTTAAATAAGAATATTGCCATGAGGTAGATTTGTTATCATTTTTACTCCCAATAAAGTCAGCATCTGAGTATACTACCACTTTCAGTTTATCTACTTGAAAACACACTTTCAAGTCTCTTTTTCTCTTCAAATATCTTAAAAAATTTTACAACTATCCAATGTTGCCATATAGGATTACTTTGATATCTACTCACAAAACCAATAGCAAAGTTGATATGAGGTCTTGTACACAACATAACATATATCAAGCCACCCACAACTTGTGCAAAATGAATGTTAGACTTATCGTCTCCTTCACCGAGACAATCAACCTTACTTAGTTTAAACCTTTTTGCAACGGGTGTAACAGCAAACTTGCATTCACCCATTTTGAACTTCTTCAAGATATAATTAATATATCTCTCCTGACTTAGGCATAAGAGTTTAGATTCTCTATCTTGATAAATCTTTATACACAAGATATAGGATGCTTCCCCCATATCCTTCATTTCGAACCTTGAGTTTAACCATGACTTGGTTTTGACAATCATCTCATTATCATTCTCAGTCAACAATATGTCATCTACATATAATGATAAGATGACAAAGTGGCTCCTACTATTCCAGACATATACACAGTGATCAATTTCATTAGCCACAAACTCAAGTTCTATAATGGCATTTTAAGAAGTAAAATATCATTGGCGAGGTGACTGTTTCAAGCTATATAGGGATTTTGTCAACCTATATACTTTATGTTCTTGGCCTTCAACTATAAATCCTTTGGGTTGCTGCATATATATGATTTCATCTAAATCTCCATTTAGAAAAGTTGTCTTTACATATAACTTATGTAAGTCCAAATCATAATATGCAGATATTGTCAGGATTATCCCTATGGATGCAAGTTTCACAACTACGAATGTCTCAACATAATTTATACCCTCCTTTTATGAAAAACCCTTTGCAACTAACCTCGCTTTAAACTTGTTGATTAAACCATCAACCTTATATTTCTTTCCAAAACCCATTTACAGCTATAGCTTTCCTTCATTTTGATAAATTAATCAATTCCCAAACTTCGTTTTTCTCAATGGATTCAATTTCCTCATCCATGGCTTTCCCCCAGTCTTGCTTTCGATGAGTTCACAACTTACTAAAAAGTCAAGTTATCAATCAACTCATCTAAATCCACTGAATTACACAATTCTCCTAAAAGATAAGTGTGATAATCCTTTAAGTAGGACGAAGTGGTCCTAAGCCTTTTATATCCACTTAAAGTTCCGATTGTTTTAGGAAGATCTTATATGGGTTCAAATTATGATAGATCTAGATCTACTAGATATTCATCATTATTTTCCAAGATATCATTCTTATATCTTCTAAGAATGTAACATCTCTGCTTTCTATCAGTCTGTGGTCCTTATGATAAAACTGATATCATTTTCAGCCTTTAAGATATCCGATGAATATACATCTCAAGTACCTACTGTCTAGCTTATCTCGAAACTGAATAAGGATCTTTACATATGCAATAGATCCCCACCTCCTCAAGTGACCTAGGTTGAGTTTTCTTCTAAATCATATTTCATATGGTGTAGTTAACACAACTTTATATGGTACTCTATTGAGTATGTATACTACTATACTAACTGTTTATCCCCAAAATATCCTTGGTAGAGAGGCATCAATCAATATCGATCTTTACATATGCAATAGATCCCCACCTCCTCAAGTGACCTAAGTTGAGTTTTCTTCTAAATCACATCTCATATGGTGTAGTGAACACAACTTTACATGGTACTCTATTGAGTATGTATACCACTATACTAACTATTTATCCCCAAAATATCCTTGGTAGAGAGGCATCAATCAATATTGACCTTGTCATATTCAGTAAGGTCATGTTATATCTTTCAGTTACACCATTCTGTTGAGGTGTCATAGGTATTGTATTTTGCTTTGTAATACGAAAGTATTTACAAAATTCAAGAAATTCTGCAGATGTATATTCACCACCTCTATCTTATCTTAAGACTTTGATTGAATACCCTAATTGATTTTCGACTTCTTGCTTATATTCTTCAAAAGGTTCTAGTGCCTTAAATTTATGTACCAAGAGATATAAAAACGTATATCTCAAGTAATCATCGATAAATGTTATAAAATGAATATTTCCACGATATGACATTACCTTAAATGGTTCACATAAATTCGTGTGAATGACCTTCAACGGGATTGTTGTCCTTTTTTACTCTTTCGGAAAGACTTTTCTTCTCATTTTTTCTTGTATATAAGCTTCACACTTGTTGAAAATATTTTTTTCAAATTTAGGGAGTAAGTAAAAGTAGGATAATTTCCTAAACTTCGCCAGACTTATATGCTCGAGGTGTTTATGCCATACATTTACATCAAAATTAAAGGCATAGTCATATTTTCTTCACATTTGTATTTCATTATATCTATTTCCCCTTCCTTTGTCTTCGAGATATGTCTAATAGCTAAAGAGTCGATCCACTAACCAGTCATCGGGCGGTCCATATAGAAGCATTCGAATATAACGCAGAATATGTCCTGCTTCTCTTATTGTCCGTATTATTGGTTGTTTCCTCCATCTTTCTAGTTGAGACAATCCCTCTTTTAGTGTCTCATCTTTCAACAACCGAAACACTTAATCTGAGAAGTAGCCTCCTGCGTTTTAAAAATTTGTCTGTCCTTTTTATTATTCTTCCCAAACTTTTTGTTTGATTTTATTTCTCTTTTGGTTGTGTTTAAAGCTAGACCTTATCTCATCTTATACCACTAACAAATTTTCTTTCTTGTTTTTGCTCACGTGTTCTTTCTTTATTTCTAGTTTTAGAAACAATTCAGAAAGATTAATTTCTGACCCTAATTTAAGGGTAGTGGTGACAATGTTACATGACAGGGGAAGATTGTTAAGGATAGTTGATATCTGCATTGGTTTTGAAATGACTGACTTTGGTAGTTGTGTTTGTTAAGGATTGTTAATGTTACATTAATTTCTTGCTATTGTGTTATCCTTTAAAAATGTTTTATACATTTCTATCTATTTCTCAGTTGCGTCTGCCACTTTGGTAGTTGTGTCATATTTGGTTGTTATAGAGTTAAACAACTCTTTTGCGGTCTTTTATTCTTTGAAGACCCTTATTAAGTCATCCTCCATGTAGGTCAACATGGCAGTTCTTGCTATTGTGTCATCCTTTAAAAATGTTGTATACATTTCTATCTCTTTCTCAGTTGCGTTTGCTGGTGGCGAACGCACAATTTTCTTTAATACATAATCAATACCTTTAAGTGTTAGAGCAATCGGGATTATTCTCTTCTATGTTTAAATGTTTAGCACATTTAACTTTTCGATTTTTGTCAGTTCCGACACATATATTCTAGAGTTCATTTTTATATGTTTAGTAATCGTAACAATTAGACAGTCTAAAAATGAAACATTAAATAAGCAACAAAACACGCATAGCATGAATCTGATTAGAATGATATAAAATATGGAAAAAATAAGCTTAAAATAACTCATTTCTAATATATAAACAATGTGCGATAAATTTGTAATTTTTCCCAAAAAACTGCATTTAATAATTTTCCAAAAATACCAGGGTATGGAACTATAATTTTAACTGTTTGTCCGCTTTTGTAATTTTCAGAAACACCCAAAGACATACCCGTAAAATTAGTTTTAGTATTTATGTAAAATTCATAACTGATCGGGGATAAATTTGTGATTTTGTCCCTCAGTCCAAATCTGGAATTTTCTAAAAAGGAAATGGACAAATCTGCCTTTTGACATAGTAGTAGTATTGTAATAACCTAAACCGAGAAGGGTAGTAATGTAAAACAATAACCCGATATTTTATAATTTTTATAAATTGTCACAGAGTAAAACTGACTTTTCGCTTAATATGGGTAAAACAGTCTTTTCACTCGAAAATATATGGATATTTTCGTAATTTCATATGGTGGTAATCTGTAATATTTAAAAACCGACCGAGGAATAACAAACTTTTTGGTTTGATGCCCGAGGCGATTTTTGAAAAACCACTGATTTTAGCCCACGGTTTTCTGGGCATTTAAAAGCCTAGAGGGGAGAGAGTGTAAAGCCGGAGAGAGAGAGAGAGGGGTAGCCGGCTTTTCACTTTCTGGCCTTTGGCCCTCTAGGGTTGTTCTCCTATGGGTGATCTTTGCATTTGGCCATCCGTCGCCTTTGTTGTAGCTCTGCCCTTTTTTTCTTGTCGATCTTTGTCTTTTCTTCACTGAGGTAGGGTTTGCCCTCTACTCTGTCACGACTCTAACAGAGGTCTTAGAAAAAACAAGAAGTTATTTCTTCTTTCATTTTTTCTTCTTTCATTTTTTCTTCTTTCATTTTTTTGTAATACTAATCGCGTATCTGTTTGCAGAGTCAAGAACAAGGCCCTGATATCAGATGAGGCAATTATATTGCCTTCTTGCCGAATTTCGGCTTCTGTCGACCTCTTGATTTTCTGTCGTCGACCTCTGGTTTCTTGCTTGCATAGCTTTCAAGGTACGCCTGCAACGGAAGATCAAAGTGGTGATAAGACAATGTGTGAACGAAAGGATAGATCAAGTTTGCTATGGGGGAGAAAGACACGTGCATTTGCTGAGAAGATAAGTTCCTTACAGAGTTCTCTTGCTGCATCATCAATCAGTTAGAACTCCTTCGACGGTGATTGACATGATCAGATCTTCACAGTAATCTTTTAGGAAGTCAGCAGGTGCTAACCGGAAGTTTATGTCCACTTCTATAATTTCCCTGCTTGTCTTGGTGCTCATTGCTCTTCAAATCTTTGATTTGCGATTCATTTGATGAAATTCAACTCGCAAACCGGACTGATGGTTCGCATGGATCCTTCTTTTCATGAGTTCAGAAGCTGCAACTCTCTGGTTTACGCCATCGCCCAGTTAGCTAAATGACTGCAGAACGGTCTCACGTAGAGTCGCCACGAGTGGCAGCATGTGCTCTCTCGCACTCCCTGGCAAGTGCGTTTGGCGCCCCATTTGAATGAATTGGATTGGGACCTTGATTATGTTGTGAGAAAATGATAATCTTGCAATTTTAGTGCTCATGCTTTTTTCTTTTTCAAGCCACTCTGCTTTGTTATCAAGCATGCATCCGCCGTATCCAGAGAGAGAGAGAGAGAGAGAGCATGACTGTGTTCAGTTGTTACCAAACCAGGTCTACCCGATGCCGTGTCAGATGTTAAGACTCTTCATATGGAACTAGTATCACAAAGAACTACATCTAAATCCACATCTGGAAACCAACTCAAATATGGCATGAGGTCAGGAGACGCCTAACACGTCAACGTCCATCTTACTCTCTTAATCCTAATTCTTGAATATCATCAAAGAAAAAAAATCCTAATGTGTGAACGATGGAGATTGTGTGTGAGAGAGAGAGTGCAATCATTTGAGGCATGGACTAGCATAGGAAAAGGCAAACTGAATCCGGTGATGGATCTATTTACAGTTATCAGGTTTAGATTATGAGCACATTTAGAAGAGGATTCAGGTAGCTCTCATAGCTCCTTCCTAACGTCAAATTTTAATCGGATACCACATTACTTGCCAGTGTTGACTGGATGGGTTGATGGGGTTAACTTCAGTCATTGTGTGTGTGTGACAGAGAGAGAGAGAGAGAGAGAGAGAGAGAGAGAGAGAGAGAGAGAGGGAGGATAAGAAGGGACCATGCGCTGCTCCAAATATCCTAAGCCTCATTTTCCATCTCTCGTATCATCTTCACCGCAAAAAAGAAAATACAACAGAAAGTACTGAAAAGAAAGATGAGATGCAAACCTCGCCTTGAAAATATCATCTCACCAAGACCAAGTGAGCAGCAACACGAAGAGAACCCACTGTCTCTCTCTCTCTTCAATGGTAGCCATGGCAGCCAGCAGCATCTCATCCACCTCCCACTTCCTCTTCACCAATACCCGCTCACTCTCCCGCCTCCACCCTACTTCTGGTGATCAGCAGCAGCAGCAGCCAGCTTCTCTCCAACCAATGGCTCCCTTACATACCAAGAAGCAGCGGAGCGTGCGGGCGTCATCTGCAGTCGGCACGACAATGACGGAAGCAGCAACAACGAAGAAGAGGAGCTCCTACGAGATAGAGACACTAACAGGGTGGTTGTTGAAGCAGGAGCAGGCCGGGAATATAGACGCTGAATTGACGATAGTACTGTCTAGCATCTCCCTTGCGTGCAAGCAGATAGCTTCCCTGGTTCAACGGGCCGGCATCTCTAATCTCACCGGGGTCCAGGGAGCCGTTAACGTCCAGGGAGAGGACCAGAAGAAGCTCGACGTCGTCTCCAATGAGGTCTGTGTTTGTGTGTGTGGCATCGATAATTATGGAGAGACTACCTGTGAATCTCTACGGTCAAGCTGCCAATAGAATTCTTCAAATTCATATGGGATAAGACGAGTTCTCCCTGGGATCATAACATCCCAGTATTAAATGAAAGAAATTGGTTTTAGACTGTATTAAATGAAAGAGATTGTTGCTCGTGAGGCGAGAAGGATGGGATTAGCCAAAGCGCCTACATGGACATCCGTCCATCTTAAAAATGGACAGAACCCAAAAGGCAAAGAAATGGCGGACCCATTAACTCCCGAATCCGATCCGTTGATTCAGAGGATCGACCGCACTCAGAAAATCGTTGGGTCCATTCACCCGCCCATTTGGGTCGTTTTTATCAAAGAGAACGTTATCTTGTTTCTTCCCTTAGTTGAATTGCTAGCACGACATATAGAGTAAAATGGCAACCATAGATCAAGTAGCCAACTCCCCACCTAGTTTGACATGGCATTTGCTTTTGGTTTTATTGAAGGTCCTTGGTACTTATTTACCAAATTCATATATTGTATAGATTTTCCATGAAGATCTCTAGAAGAAGTGTTCAGTGCCGTTGCTTATTTGCATGAAGCTGTTGTAATGCAGGTCTTCTCTACTTGCTTGCGATCGAGTGGGCGCACCGGAATCATTGCTTCGGAGGAAGAGGATGTGCCAGTGGCAGTAGAAGAGAGCTATTCAGGCAACTACATTGTGGTATTCGACCCGCTTGATGGATCCTCTAACATTGACGCTGCAGTTTCCACCGGATCAATATTCGGGATCTACAGCCCAAATGACGAATGCCTTGCAGATGTGGGAGACGATGGAACGGTAACTTAATTCATATAAGTTTTCCAGAATTTTATCTATCAACAAATCTAGTTATCACACTAACCAGGAAGCTTGGTCTGCATGTCTCTTTTTGAGTTTTCCTGTCTCTGACTGTGTCTGCATGTGCAAGAGATTCAGCTTAAGGCGCTGGGCTGAAGCTCAATAATATCTCAGACTCAAATGGAGTTAAGCTTAAAAAGGTTGACTCAACTGAAACTGAAAATAAAAAATTCTGACCGAAACTTGTCTCAAGTGACCCTTCAATCCAAATTCAAGCTGGATGAACCAACTTAAGGCATGATTTAGAAGGCCCAAATCAAGTTGGATGATTTAAGAACAAGCCCATCTTATTGAATTGCCAGATTTACTAGCTTGTGCAGCTCTAGTTAAGATATAGTATCATGCCTAACAAGAGAAAATTGACTCTGGCAGCTGGGAACGGCACAAGAAAAGTGTGTTGTCAGTGTCTGCCAACCCGGATCGAATTTACTGGCTGCGGGGTATTGCATGTACTCAAGCTCGATCATCTTTGTGCTCTCAATAGGGAAGGGAGTCTATGCTTTCACGCTGGACCCTCTTTATGGAGAATTTGTGCTCACACAAGAAGACATCAAGATACCCAAAGCAGGCAAGATCTACGCATTCAATGAAGGAAATTACTTGCTGTGGGATGACAAGCTAAAGAAGTATGTGGACCATCTAAAAGACCCAGGCCTTTCGGGCAAACCATACTCGGCACGTTACATAGGAAGCCTTGTAGGCGATTTCCATCGGACTTTGCTCTACGGTGGTATTTATGGATATCCAAGAGATAAAAAGAGCAAGAATGGGAAGCTAAGGCTTTTGTATGAGTGTGCGCCCATGAGTTTTATTGTAGAGCAGGCTGGTGGAAAAGGATCAGATGGCCACAAAAGAGTACTGGACATCCAGCCACAAGAGGTAAATAGACGAAAGATCTGCTGTTTCTTATATCAAGACCAATCATATATCGTAACTATCAGTAGTTTTAGATGCCCCCCTCAGGATGATCACATCATAACTTCAATGCCAATAACATTTTCTTTCTTGATGTGTTTTGACAGATCCATCAAAGAGTTCCTCTCTTCATAGGGAGCGTGGAAGAAGTTGAGAAATTGGAAAAGTTCCTGGCATGATTCAATGGTACAGCAAGTCTGTATAATTTATGGAGCTGGAGAATTCGTTCCAAGCGGTCAAAAACTTAAGATGCAATGTGTAGATTTTCCCAGAAAATGTATGTATTGTACTTGGATTTCAAGGGCGTCAAGAAACATTTGATTCCTCTAAAGCAAACAAACGACACAAAGCAAGATGGTATCCAGTTTATTGGCATCAACAAACGTGCCCTAACGACAATCATAACTTGAGCAGATTCCGTAGTTACTAATCGCTTATAAATTATTCCCTATAGCTTATGGTGGTCGTTGCAGTACAACCATTATCATAAACAAAAGATGCCAGTGTAAGCTTTTCCAGTTGAACCAAAGCTGTATCCGCTGCCAGATGCAACATACCTTTATATTTGTTTAAGATGAATACCATAAGCATCACCAAGCAACCAAAGTTTTTAAAGGGATCTTCACAAACCGCTATTTTCCATTTGCTTATCAAGTAGATGATTAGCAGCTAAAAATCTACAAATTAACCCCTCATGAGTCACTATATTCAGGATATACATACCATTGTAGCTCAACAATTTGAAGCAGGTGATGTCGGATCACCTCATTTTCTTCATTCTGCCCTTATCATGGCCACTCATCCCAAAGAACATTAACGGAGCTACACAGAAAGGTTAGTGCAACTTACAAGGAAGACTAGCGAGGTTCTCATCTGCAACATCAGAAACATGTTCCAGAAGCAAGTTAGGACATATGATGAGATCTCCGTTGCAAATTCTGGTGGATGGGATAGAAGTACACTGAAATTTTTAAGGTAGATAATAACCACTAATCACAATTGTGGCATGTTCTCTCGACCCAACGCATATTTTCTCTCCCTTTTACCGGCAAGTATTTTCCATATGGCGCTCAATAGCCTAGGTAACCAGACCATGCATAAGCATTAAACAGACAGGAATGCAGGCGTAAGTAAATTGTGAGCTACCTGGATCGTCAGCATTAATACATGTAGCTGTCCTCCTAGAACGTTGTTTATCATCATCACATGTTTATTCCAACAGAAGGAGCAAATAACTCAAACTTTAAATGTTAAACTGAAAGGGGATAATTACCCGCATATATATGTATAAACGTAATTATTCCCGCTCCCATTCACTGACCTTCACGGTTAATATCTTTCTGAGACAAAACATTATCTCCACTTGACAGCATATCTGAACAGGATCCACTGAAATCCAGAGGCAGCTCTCCTACCCCGTCAGTTGTACTGAAAGGGGACAATTATCAGGATGGACAACATAAAGGAATAAGATATACATAACGTGAATCAGTATGCACAAGTGAAACAGCACTTTGAGAAAGGATTGAGAACTTGATCTAATTCCATATGTCCAGAGAGAGCTGATATTTGAGAATCCCTATCAAGATTGATGAGATATGATAACGAGACATCAGCATCAAGGATGCTAAAGTTTAGTATGTCATCCATATCAAAATTCTTCCTTTCTTCACCATCAGTACGGCAAATAGAACGATTAGGGACACATTTCGCAGAGCTCTTAATCATTTCAAAATCACCAAAATCCAATCTACCATTTATGTGCTCCTTTCTTATTGAAGTTTTTGCACCAACTTTTGAAGGTGACATGCGATACTGGCACTGAACAAGGTAATCTGAACATTTTGAACCGTTTTCACTAGCATGAGGAGAATACTTAGGCTCATTGGCTGGAGTAACATATAATGATGGGTCGGTTGTTTCCATCATGGATGACATGTCCAATGGAGAAGCAGATGGAGCAGTTTTCTGGATAGAATTGCAGCGATGGTGTTTGGGGAGAGGAGAGGAGGATGCTCGCTTAAAACCAGATGATTGGCCAAGCACACTGCTTGGAATGGGTAAATCATGAGTACTGAAAATCTGCATCGTCCCATCATACCCTGTAAGGGGAATCACCTCTCCAAGAAAGACAGCCACCTTGAGGTCACACTAGAAGCAGGAAAGATTTCTCAGGAAAATTGCACATCCAATGTCACTCGGAATATTCATGGCTACCAAAAATTGTACCATTGCCGAGAAATTCTTGAAAATGTAGATTGGAATACAAGGAACAGAACTTAGTTCTGGTGAAAATCTTCATCTTACAACAACAACTAAGCCTTTTCCCATACTAGACAGGGTCGGCTACATGGATTCTTTGTTTCCACGGAGCCCTATCATGCTAAGTCACACAGACACTTCTAAGGGGTGGAGTGTCGACCTCGACACTGGTGCGACACCGACACCGTGTCGGGTGCGGCATGGCAAAAAAAAAAATTGCAATTTTTTTTTGTAACTCACGGTTAAATGGGTCCGGATAATGAAGATTGATTTGTGTATTATGATGAAATTAGTAGTTGCTTACCATTTATATGTTTTGCTTTAATATAAACTTATAAAGTTGTGTACTTGCTATTGTAGTTGTATATCATATTAGCTTTAATGATTTTGGGTGCGAACAATTGGTTTCTTATTACTCAATATGATTGGATTCTTGACTCCATACGGTATGCCTTTGCACAGAATAATCTTTGTCACCAAACACATTTAAAGACCAGGAACATTACCTGATCAATAGAACAGAAGATTATGACATCACTAGTGGATCCTAGCAAAAATACTAGTATATGTTATATCCTACTAAAGATCTCGAAACTCTTTGAATCCATAACTTCGATATTTTGTAGCTCATAAAATCATTGTAAGTTTCATATCATTATGTGAGAACTTGCTAATTGATACCTATGTGCACCCAAAATTAGCAAATACTAGTTGTATTATGATTGATTTATTTAGGTTGAATATTATATATAATATATAATATTATATACCCTAGCCGTGTCGCCGCACCCAAAATTTTTGAAATTTGCCGTATCCCGCACCCGCACCCGTGTGACATAGCTATCATGTGCAATGTTAGTAGTTAACTCACAATAAGCTAGATCATTCTTTATTATTTCTTTTCAACACTTTTGTGGTCGTCTTCTACCTCTTTTAATACTTTTCAAATTTAGTTTTTAATACCTTCTTAAAGGTTCTTCTTTTGATCTTCTTTTAATATGTCCAAACCATCTTAAAAGATATTCTCATTTTATCCTCTATTGGTGCCACTCCTAATTTGTTTCTAATAACCTCATTTTGTATATGGTCTTTTCTTTTATGACCACTCATCCATCTCAACATCTTCATTTTTGTCACATACATCTTTTCTACATGACACTCAGAACCATAAAATATGGTAGGCCTAATTGTTGCTCTATAATATTTACCTTTTAATTTTAATGGTATCTTCTTATCACAAAGAATACATGATGCTCATCTTTATTTTAACCAACCAGCATTAATTATATGTGTAACATCTCCATCAATTATTCCATCACTCTGTAAAATTGACCCTAGGTATTTAAAACTTTACTTTTGGAGATGCAATGTGTGCCAATTTTAATTTCTATGTCCTCTGAAATAACCAAATGATCAAACTTACATTCCATATATTCTATCTTTGTTCTACTAAGTCGGAGGCCTTTGCTTTCTAATATTTCTCTCCATAGTTCCAATTTTCTATTAACTTTTTCCTTAGACTCTTCCACTAACACAATGTCATCTGCGAATAACATACACCAAGGTAATTCATCTTAAATAAGTTTTATTAACTCATCAATCACCATTATAAATAAGTATAGACTTAAAGTTGATACTTGATGTAACCCAATATTAACTTCAAAGAAGTATGTCATTCCTTCATGAGTCCTCACACATGTCAATGTGGATCCTTGATGTAACCAAATGAAAATCTTCATCTTGTTTAAAATTTTATGGAAATTCTGTTTTAGTCATTTTGCATGGGATTGTCTCATCCAGTGTTGTCCGTATCGCACCGTATCGTACGATACGGTGCGATACGTATCGTATCGTGGGCCACCACGATACGATACGGGCCCCCGTATCGCAGGTGCGGGCGTATCGCACCGTATCGTGCGATACGGCCCGTATCGCACGATACGGTGCGTATCGCCCGTATCGTACGATACGGGCGATACGCCCTGGGACCCTTATAAAGGGTCCCGGGCCGAGGGAAACCCGCGATTTTTCGCGGGTTTCCTCTCTCCTTTTGGGTTCTTCAAGCTCCCTAAGAGTCGGTTTTCGCCTCCTTGGTGTTCAAAGCTCTAAAATCGTGCCCTACGGTGTCCGTCCAAGCCTCCAAACTCGGATTTAGGTATATTTTTAATGTTTTTTTCCTTTTTTTCCTTTATATTTATTGTTTTTTGTGTTATTTCGGGTTTTTTTTTTTGAATGACAAAATATGAAGTTATTAAGTGTGTGTATACGATTTTTATTGCATTCATGAAGTGGGAGACACTCGATTTGAGTGTTATTTGAAGATTGGGGGATTTACGAAGTGCTTTTATTTTCAGGTTTTTGTTTGAATTAAAGTACTCCATTGAGATGGCAGGAAGGGGTGGTAGAGACTCTCATTCAAAGTCTGATGATCCGGCATGGCAGTGGGGTATACCAGTTGAGGGTTCAAGGTTAAAAATCAGATGTTTATTTTGTGAAAAGGTGGTTAGTGGTGGAATTTCAAGGTTGAAACACCACCTAGCAGGAACCAGGAAAGAAGTTGCTCCATGCACAGGCAGAGTTAGAAGTGTGCCAGAAGGTATTAAATGGCAATGCTTGCAGATGATTAGAGCATACAGGAAAGGAGACAACAAAAGGATGATTTCCAGATGTGTGAAGAAGCTGATGATGCTACTGCCACTGGAGTTGGATTCACTGATAGTTTGCCTTCAGATGCTAGAACAGATATTGGTAGTAGCAGTTCGCGAGCACCTAGCAGAGGAAAGAGGGTTGCATCTGAAGACTTTGGAGGTGGCAGAAGAGGAAGTTCAGGAAGGAGTAGAGGAAGAGCTTCTTCTTCTAGCATACATTCGTTCTTTCCTCCTTCCACTACACCTGGTGCTCAGCCAGGAATTCGTGCTGCTATGGCTTCAGAACAACTGCACGATCAAGCAGACCTTGCAGTGGGCAGATGGTTTTATGATACATGCATTCCATTTAATGCAGCAAACAGTTTTCATTTTCAAGCAATGGCAGATGCAATTGCTAACATTGGTCCAGGATACAGGATGCCCTCTTATCAGAAGTTGAGAGGGAAGATATTAGATCAGACCGTGATTGAAGTGCAGCAATACTGTTCGACTTTGAGACAATCGTGGAAGGAAACAGGATGCACTATCATGGCAGATGGATGGACCGATAGGCGAAGAAGGACATTGCTAAACTTTCTTGTATATTGTCCTAAAGGACTCATGTTTTTGAGATCTCTAGATATGTCAGAGGAGAGGCACACTGCAGAGATCCTACGAGAGGAATTTGATAAGGTTATACAAGAGGTTGGGCTAGAAAATGTAGTCCAATTGATTACAGATAATGCAGCTAACTACAAAGCAGCCGGAAAGGAGTTAGCTGATATTTATGGGACTTTCTACTGGACACCATGTGCAACCCATTGTTTAGATCTCATCCTCGAGGACATCGGTGAGATGGATGAAATAAAGGCAGCAACTGAGTGTTGCCAAGATATTACAAAATTTATTTACAACCATGCATTTATTTTATGTATGATGAGGAGATACACAGAAGGTGCAGAGCTTCTTCGCACAGCTGCAACTCGGTTCGCAACAAACTTCTTATCTGTACAGAGTATTGTGAGACAGAAGCAAGCTTTAAAGAGAATGTTCTCCTCAGATGAGTGGCAACAATTTGCAGAGTTGCCACAAAACAGAAGGAACAGAAAGTTAAATGAGATTGCAGAAACGGTTTTTAGAAGTTCATTTTGGAATGCATGTATCAGATTATTGAAAATTACTTGTCCTTTAGTGAAAGTTTTGAGATTGGCTGACAGCGAGGAGAAACCATCTATGGGCTACCTTTATGAATCCATGGACAGGGCAAAAGAAGCAATCAGAAATAACTTTAATGGAAAAAAAAGAGATTATGTGCCCGTGTGGAAAATAATTGATAGTAGATGGAATAAACAATTGCATCAGCCTATTCATGCAGCAGCCTACTATCTAAACCCATCATTGAGGTACTCAGCAACCTTCAAAAGGGACGGTGAGGTTAATCGAGGAATCATTGAATGCATCGACAGATTAGTCCCTGATGAGAGCATAGTAGATGCGATACATCGAGAGATGGAGATATATGATAATGCTCTTCACTTGATGGGTTTGCCTGTTGCAATTCGCAACCGCTCTACGATGCGTCCAGGTACATTGTTTATTTTGATATTTAAGTTCCATCTTACATTACTGTGGATTATTATGTCTCTAATGTTTATATTTTCTTTACAGATGTTTGGTGGAACAGGTTTGGAAGTGATTGTCCAAACCTTAGAGATTTTGCAGTTAGAGTCTTAAGCCAAACCTGTAGTGCAACAGGTTGTGAAAGAAATTGGAGTGTTTTTGAACACATCCATACAAAAAAGCGCAACAGGTTGGAACACAAAAGGCTTAATGATTTGGTTTATATTCGTTGTAACATGCGCCTTCGTGAAAGGTAATGTTGTATTACTTTCAAATTTTCAATTCGATATTATTTAACTTCAGTTTTGAATTGTTAATATTACTTACTAATTGTTTATCTTTGTTTGTGTCGTAGGCAATTAAAAAAAGTAAATAGAGAAGAAAGTCAGTTCGATCCAATAAGTTTGGATAATTTTGATATATTAGAAGATTGGGTTATGGAAGACACTGAAGAAAATGCCCTCCTAACAGAAGAAGACGTTGCCTGGATTAATTTGGAAGGAGCGCAACAACATTATGGAGATGAAGAATTTGATTTTGAAGAAGAAGGTGTGGGCGTGGCTGATGATGATGAGGATCTGCAACAAGGAGAAGATGAAGATTATTTAGTTGATGATCCTGATTACAATTTGTAAAATGTAACATTATATGTAACTGTAGACTGTAGTGTACTGTAAAGTGTAAACTATGTCTGTATTTTATTTTTTGGATTCAAAATATATAAATTTGGATGCAATTGTTCAATGTTGAATGCTCAATCTGTACTAAACTTACATTATATGAATTTAAAGCAATTATCAGATTTTTCCTGATTTTTTCTTGATTTTTTTTCGATTTTTTATTAATTTTTAATTATTTTTACATTATTTTAATATTAAAGTACGATACGATACGATACGATACGATACGATACGATACGCCCGTATCGTGGAGCCCAGCGATACACGATACGATACGCGTCAGACAACACTGGTCTCATCCTCTCTCGTTACCATGTGTTGCCTAAACTAGTAGTGTAAATTAATCTATGAAACATGAATTAATTGCTGAGAACCAAACACCAACAATGTCTTACAAGGAGCCACATTGATTTAATGTTAATTCAATTGGGTTAATTAAACCCGTGTACATTAATAACATTTCATTCATCTTGATATCTCAAATATTTAATTGATGCATCATTGATATATGTGAAAGTCCTAAAGTATAAGAAGTCATGTGAGATTTGTGCATGTGCTGACCAAGAGGAGACAAAGTTTAATTCCATACTCAAGAATGAGACAAACCTATATATCCTTAGTAGGTCATGGATCTTAGTTTAAAGAGCTTGGGGCAGACATGCTAGACCACATACGTGTGTCGAGCATGGGTTTAGGTTTGGGTTTGGGAATTATCTTCGGTATATCTTTTTACATTAAAAACTTTTGATCTAACGATCAAGAATGTTTACGTGAGAACAATTATGAGATGAGACCAAGAAGTGTGTAATTTGGATCAAATCCATGATCCGTGATCCAACACATTGTCTATAAATAAGAGATTTGGGCTCTCTAATTATCAGTTTCTGCGTAAAACTCTCTCTCTCCTCTTGCCTCTCTCTACTCCTGGTATTCCATGCAGTGTGATTGGTCCTTGGTGTCCTTCACCTTCAGTCATAGGTTACTGAGGCGTGGTCGAAGTCAAGTACATGTATTTGAGTTGTGTATGCATTTTATCGTTGGAGGAAGGCACAGATACATGTATGTACTATACAACAGAGCATTGATTCTCTAAGACAAGTCCATAAGAGCGACCTATATAGATAAGTTATTTTGATTATTGCTTCTACTTTTGTTTTCCGTACGATTTGTTTATGGCTAACTTTGGATCTATGGTTGTTATTGATTGGGACATGTTTGTATTTGTTGCATATTGGTTTATTATACATGTATCTCTAAGGATTTTACCAACAACAAGGACCTTCATCACCAACTTGACAGGTTTGTTAAACTTCAAAATCAAACTAAATCATTCCTAAACACCCACTTGTAACCCATTTCTGAAGTAGCGTTCCAGTTTTCAAGCATTGTTTTATCTGAGCCATTAGAGAGGTCTTTGGGTGCTTGGGCAAAAGATTTCATTGCAGACAGGGACAGTTTTGAAACAGGTCCAGAGGTCTTCCACTTATTGTTGATGGGAGCTATAGAAACTAGAGATTGAACTTCCATAGACGATGTCATGTTAATAGGCGTAGATGTTGAATTCATGAACCGAGAATTTGCTACAAAACAAACCAAAGAATGGTAAGAAAACGAAGTAAGAAGAGGAAAGCTTTTCCTATGCCTCATGTAAATTCAAAGAGCAAAAGTACAACAGGTCTTCTCATCAACACCAAATCCTTTCCCGCTTACCATATAAGGACACATAAGGCAAAGGAAATGACGTAGCAGCTAAGAGTTGACTTTCATCTTACCTCCTAATCAGTATTGTCTGACACGTATCGTATCGCGTATCGCTGGGCTTCACGATACGGGTGTATCGGATCGTACTTAAATATTAAAATAATACAAAAATTATTTTAAAAATCAAGAAAAATTAGTAAAAATCCGAAAAAAAAATCAAGAAAAATCTAGAAAATCTGGTAATTGCTTTAAATTTATATAATGCAAAGTTTAGCACATATTGAACATTCAACATTGAATAATTCCATCCAAAATTACATATTTTGAAGCAAAAAATGAAATACATTTACATTTTACGTATTGTAAATTTGTATCAGGATCATTAACTAAATAATCTTCATCTTCTCCTTGATAAAAATTCAAAGTTTCTCATCACCTTCTGCTTTAAAATGAAAATCTGCATCTCCTTCATGATGTTGTTGCACTTCAAATTAATTTATGCAGTGTCTTCTTCGGTTAAGAGTGCATTTTCTTCGTTATCTTTCATAATTCACTCATCTAATATATCAAAATTAACAAACTGCTACATTTGTACAAATAGTTGTCATATTTGCTAATTTTCATATGTGAGCAAAACAATGTGATCGATTTCTTTGATTATTGAGTCTATGACACCTCAGTGATGTGATATTATTACTTGATGATATCACCTTTTTTTCTTACTGGAGACTAACTTTTTAACTAATGCTTAAGCTTCATTTCTCACTTCACTGACTGAGTTAAGCCTCACATACGTTGATCATATTCCACTCAATGGAAGTCATGTAAGGTAAACCCTAAAATAGTGAAGATGCCCACTCAATGAACCAAGACAACCAAATGTTTTTAATTGTTTGCGATCTCATGAAATTAGAAATTGCTAGCAGAAATATACCTAAAAGTTGGCAACAGAAAGGGAAATGATTTTGTCACAATTTTTATTTATTCATAAATTATTCTTATTTAATAAATGAAATTATAAACCCAAATTACAAGCATATCGAAGGATGCTGTGAGGGAAGTGAAGAGAGGCGAAGAGAGGCCAGAAATTTGCAAAAAAAAGTATTGCATGTATCGTACGATACGGGCCGTATCGTACGATAAAGCACGATAACCTTTATCTTACGAGGAAGGTTGTCGTATTGTATCGTGGCACGATACGATACATGTCATACCGTATCGTACGATATGAATAACACTGCTCCTAATATAGGTGGTCATAAAGAACATCAACATAACCAATTCCACCCCCATAAAATTTAAGCAACACGTCATGTTTCCATGTTACAAGTTCAGAGGTTGGTGGTTCGTAGCCTTGTCAAGTACAAATATTCACACGCATACACTAAAATGAGTCACACGAAGGGCGAGTGATCATTTCTTCGTTGTCACAAGCAAGAAGCAGCACTGCAGTGCTCGGCCCTGATAAACTTTAATGAAGGCGCATAAGAACATGAGAATTGAGAAAATGGAATGGCTTCGAACAGTTTGAAGGATAGAACACAAGCCTAAGTTAACCTAATTATTGAGGGGATTCATATACTTCGTATATTTCTTAGATATAAAGAAAGTACAGATACGAACTCCATCCTACTTGAAACATCCAATGGCTGGACGAAGCAGCGTGTCTAACACATCCTAAGGAACAATACCTGCATGAGGTTATAAAGCGATCCTGCCGTCGCTAAGAAAACTAAAAATTGCACAGAGAAAAAAGTTATACTTATCTGCATCGGCATTGGTTTCTCAAACGCAATCAAATGTTGCAATTAAGAAGTACATTGAGAGAAAAAGCCTTTTAAAGGACTATTTTCGCTTACCGAAGATATAGGATCCAACGGGGAAGAAGCGGAGATAATATCGGGAGACCGGTATGCGTTGATCACCTCCTGCATCCCCTGCAACAGCTTCTCCACCCTACATCTCTGTTGATCAACGGCTACCCTTTCCTCTTTCAACCTTATATACTCGTTGAGTATGTCCTCCAAGCTCAGCAAACTCTTCGGTGCCTAATCCTGAGAAACGGAACAAACAAAAGAAGATTATTAAATCTGGACGGATATGGAGGAAAAGAGGAACACTGACATGATGAGAACGAAAACCCGCGAAAGATTTTGAGTGATTAACTTGCCTGTTTCAACTTCGCTTTGGAGAGGAGAGAGGAAGTCTCGGATCGAAAGGTAGAGAGGGTTTGGGTGTAATTGTTGTCGATGAGGTACCGATCGACGATGAAGGCTACTTGGATCGCAGCCACCTGACCCTTCCCCAAATTCTCTGGCTTCTTCGGCGTCTTCGGGTTCTTCCCCATCTTTTCTTCGTCAGAAAGCTCAAGTTGGAGAGAGAGAGAGAGAGAGAATTTTGCTGGTGGTGATTTTGGCGCGTTGAGTACCGCTATTTCTTTTCAAATTTCTGAAGTCCTTCCTGGCACGAATACGGCAACTTCACCTAGACACGAGATTCCTTGCCCCTTTTCGACCTAACAAAGAACTGACACGATGCGACGACAAGTTGGCGTTATCCAGTAACTGAGACGGTCGAAAAGCACAAGAACCCGAACGAATTGTGGACACAACTGCATGTGTTAGTTTAGATCAGCACCGCTCACGACGACACAGAAGAGATTCTACATGACACGAATCTGGATTTTGCCAAACTTAGACAAGAGACTCTGTTGCTCATCAATAATGGCATTTTTATAGGTTTTCTTGGGCCTTTTCTTTCTGTCCTAGGAGGAAGGGATTGAGCATTACTCTTTCTCTCTCTCACACACAGGGTATTCGAAAAACACAAACTTCTGATGAGCTTAAGAGTGATGGAATTCGAGGCAAGGATCTCGGCAGAACAACCATGCAACGTTAGTAGCTGAGACATCCTTCATCGACCAACTACGCTGTTGCTTCAACAATTAGCTAGTCAGCCACGAGCCCAAGCCCGAGCCAAACCAAGGTGCATTCCTCCTGTTGCACCTCAGTCTAACTCAAATACTTCCCTAGCTCCTTTAATGAAAAAAGTTGGAAGGCAAAAATTTGGCGAATCTGATCTTCAACTGGAATAATTAAATCTGGCCTGAGATACCAATCCAAGTCCAAAACTGAATCCACACAGCCAAATTGGAGACAATTCTACTCTAAAAGCACGGAAATTGAAAACTTCAATTAGATTTCGGAACAAATATCCGAATACGTGATCCATTGGCAACATTATGCGCAAGCAAGAGCATTGCAATCGGCCAAATTGGTAATTGGGTTCTCGCCCATACGACCAGCCTCTCTTGTAATATAATCACGCCGACGAACAATTGCATGTCCCATCAATCAAAGAATTAAAATATGTAAAAAATAAAAAGAATATCCATCTTTTTGCCTCTTTCAATTGCCCTACTGAATTGCGGAACAAGACAAATAGAAAGAAACCAACAAGTTCCACCCATACTGCTAAAAGGTGTTTATTTGCCTGACCTGATGTTTACAACATAAGCCAAGAGTCGGCTAGACCAGCTTTCAGGGTGGAGAAGATCATGATTTTGATCGTCGGCATAGTTGAGGCCGTAGTTTACCTGACTAGGTTTTTTTGTGGGATGGGGAGAACTGCCTATTCTGCCCTTTACAGTGGGGCGAACTATGTATATGTCATCCATCAAATAGGGCTGCTAAACTCATCTGATCGTCTGTTCACGAGTTCTCTAACTTCTTTCTTTTAAATCATAAGCTAGAGTGAACCAAAGCGTCTGGCTCGAGAGATTATTTAGAGGTGAAAATGCACGTCTATACAAGTTGAAATATACGTCTCGCTGTGAAATATGCGTATCGTAAATGTACAATCACGAGCTAACTTGTATAAGGAATGAGCCGAGAACGAGCCAGCCCATGTTCAGTTAGTTAGCCGAGCATTTGATGCGGTAGCATGGTAACTTCAAATGAAAAGAGGTGAATACATCGATGACCAGATGCCTACAGATCGATTTGTAACCCATTACAGTAATCCACAGTATCAAGGAAAATTAAATGAAAACCAAAAGATGCTTTAGGCGATAGTAATACTAACAACTTGCTTGTTTTCTAAAGATGCAATATGGATTTCGGAGCAAATTTCAACAAGCAATTCATGAAACATCTAACCAACAAAAACCAATTCAAGTATTAAAGCATTTCTAAAGCAGAAAGCAAGCAAGTTGTTAGCATACAACAACAACTAAGCCTTTTCTCATACTAGATGGGGTCGGCTACATGGATTCTTTGTTTCCACAGAGCTCTATCATGTGTCATGTTAGACATTAACTCACAATAAGTTAGATCATTCTTTATTGTTTCTTTCCAACACTTTTGTGGTCGTCCTTTACATCTTTTAATACTTTCCAAATTTAGTTTTTCATACCTTCTTACAGGTTCTTCTTATCTTCTTTCTATATGTCCAAATCATCTTAAACGATATTCTCTCATTTTATCCTCTATTGGTGTCACTCCTAATTTGTTTCTAATAACCTTATTATGTATACATTCTTTTCTTGTATGACCACTCATCCATCTCAACATCTTCATTTCTGTCACAGACATCTTTTGGATGGTTAACTGCCTACACTCAGAACCGTAAAACATGGCAGGTCTAATTGCTGCTCTATAATATTTACCTTTTAACTTTAATGGTATAAATTGTTAGCATAAAACAGGAAAAATTCACATCAACGAAACATTAAATTCCAGGAATGGGCAAAAAATACACCCAAATAATGTGACAGAATTATCTGCAGTACTTCCTCATTGAAGAAAATAAGGATGGCAACCACAGGCACCACCAAAAAGATAGAAAATCGATTGAAAGATCCAGTCATTTTCAACATCTACCTATCAAACAAAACAAAACAGCTCCCTGACAAATATCCACCAGGGTACAAAGTCTACTCATAACATCTCAAACCTATTATTTTTTTTAAAGACTTTGAACTGGGTAGAGATTCCCCTAAGTCCGATCATTCACATCATGGAGCTGCAAGAGAAGAAAAGGAAGAAAATAAGGACACAGGATACCCAAAAGTAATACGGCAACTAAAATTTAAATGATGCCCAGATTGAGAATAAATAGCATTTCTTGCTGACTAATTTTATCATTTGTACCGAAAATAAAGCGCAAAGTTATATTTAGTAGACAGAAAAAGAAAAAAGAATAAGTCACTGCAACTCCACAGTATGACAAATGGGTCTTGTTGCAGGTGCCACAATAGGTGCAAGTGCAGGGCATGACAACTTTCGAACTATCATATGGTTGAGGGACACCGCTATATGAGTATAATTTTTGTATATTAATGTATGTATTGTATGATAGTATACTATCTCATAAAACTAAAAGAGAAACATCTTCATAAATTTATTCATCAGCTAATACTCAGAATTACATTACTCCGGGCCAATGCTGTTGGGATGGTGAGCCGCCCTTTTCCAAAACTCCATGTTGCCATCAACCAGCCGTGGTAAGACGGGGGTGGGTGGGGCAAGTGTTCTTCGGAATGACTGGGCATTAATGGCACGTAGGCATAGGCTGGCCACTCACACGGCAGCCGCCCTAACGCTCGGGAACGCGTGTAAGATGAGAGTCACACCCGGGGGTGTGTAATTGGCTCAGTTTGAAACGTAGATGAGGTTGAAGGAAGACGAGATTACAAAACATTTCAAATAGATGGTATTGAATCAGAAACAGGACAAGTATGGATGATGGACCGCTTGACTCGTGTGCAGCACCCTCGTAGTAGTTTCTATGTGGAATAGACTTCACAAAGTGGAAACGAACATGGAGTGACAGCGTACCTCAAATGTTGCTTGGATACATGAAAACCCTAACCCTGTTTCCCTGCAAAAATAGAAGTGAAACCACCTCAAACTCTACACCGTTGTTTTAAAACAGGAGGATTTTCTAAGCGTAAACAAATCCAAGATCTGACAAATGAACAAAAAGCAAAGAAAACCATATACGCAACGAGTATTCAACGAGATATGGGAAACGAACCATAGATCGAGGGGGCAAGTTAGACTTGAACTTGGCGCGAACGATGCCACTGTTTCCATGAGGGCGAGTGACTTTACCCCAAACGCATCGATATTGGGACCCATTCTTCTTCACCTTGGCCTTGTAGATGTAAGCCAGCCTCTTCCCGCAGTACCAGGCGACCTCCTCCTTAGTGTTAACCCCTTCAATCTGGATCAACGACGTGTTCTCGTACTGGTTCGACTTCGACCTACGCAACAAACGTAATAATCGGATCTCAAATACAAAATCCCTAGAAATCATCAAGCATACGATTTCTACACCGGGAAGAACTTCACCTCTTGTACCCGAGGACGGTTCCCTTCACATACAATCTGTAAAAGAAGGCAATGATCAGAATATGAAAGTTAAACCTCGACGGGCAACGAAACCATAGAAAACGAAGATGAAAAATGGAAGGATGGAAAGAAGGGATTAACCTGATTCTTTCTCCTTGCCTACCCTTCACCATCTTCGCCAAATGCTTCAATCACCAGATGGACGCCGTAAAGCTATGAAGGCGAGTGAAGCCCTGATCCTACAACAAAAAAAACCTAGCCCTCAGAGAGAGGCCCCTTCTACCCTTCGCTGAATGCTTAATTGAGCTGATGGTTAAAACTATTCTCAATAATGCCACTCCGTCGGTCGAGCAGGAGAGCTGTGAAGTGTCTCAAATGGTCGGACCCGGTTCGGATTTCCGATACTTTTAAGTCTGGATCCAAAATTGGAGTCTTACTAGCATCAAGCTTGTATAGTGTAGGTATAGCATGAAATAAACCTTTGGCCAGAATCCTATCAGAGAAAATGTTAACTGTGGCCAAAATAATAATACTTTTTTCTTTTTGGTGAAGAAGGGGGCAGAGCCCAATCATGAGTGATTGCTCAATGTGATACTTCTTCGAGGGGTGGTGTGCCCCATACGTATCATGTAACACCAGAAGCCTGATCTCGATCCGACCACTCTGCAGTTGTTGGCATCTGACTTGTTGAGAGAGGCAACACAACTAAGATTTCTTCATACTAGGTAAGTTAGCTACATGAACTATTTATTTTCATAGAATTCAATAATATTAACTTAAAATAAACTAGATTAATTTTTATTATTTTCTTCCAACACTTTTGAATGAACCCGAATGTAGTGAAAATTTTTCAGAGAGGGTCTCCGCATTTTGATTATGGACGGATGCGGGGGGTAAGGAAGCTAGTCCTAGATAATAAGATTCGTATTGGTTCTTGGAATATCGGAACATTATCGGGTAAGCTAATGGAGGTGGTAGATACTATGATTCGGAGAAAGATTCATATTCTATGTTTACAAGAGACAAAATGGGTTGGAGAAAAGCAAAGGAGATAGAGGATACAGGTTTTAAATTATGGTACTCAGGTAAAGAAAAGGCCCGAAACGGAGTTGGTATTATCATAAATAAAGATTTAAAGGAGAGTGTAGTAGACATACAACGATATGGTGACCGAATCATGACATTGAAATTAGTGTTAGGAGTAGAGGTTTTGAATATAGTTTGTGCTTATGCACCCCAAGTAGGACTAGAAGATAGTATAAAGACAGTTTTTTGGGAAGAGTTAGATAAGGTGTTTCAAAAGATTCCACAAAGGGAGATGATTTGTTTAGGAGGAGATTTAAATGGACATGTCGGTAAAGAGGCATTAGGATATCAAGGGATTCATGGAAACTTTGGTTATGGGGATATAAACGAGGAAGGTAGGGAGATTTTAAATTTTGCTATGTCATTTGATCTCTTTATAGTAAATACAATCTTCAAAAAACGAGATGAACATTTAATTACTTATAAGAGTGGCTTATCACAAACACAAATTGATTAAAAAAAGATAGAGCGTGTTGTAAAGATTATAAGGTAATTCCTGAAGAAAGCTTAACCACCCAACATCGACTTTTAGTTATGGATTTACAAATAAAAAAATGGACAAAGAAGAAAAGAGTGCATCGAGCTATTCGGACTAAATGGTGGAACCTCAAAAGTGAGAAAGAAGATATATTTAAACAAAAGGTCCTTCAAGGAGATGTTTGGAATTATGTTGGCACACCCTCTGATATGTGGAACAATATGGCTATACATATTAGGAAAGTGGCGAAAGATGTGTTAGGGGTATCTAAGGGAGGTGTACCGGCACAAAAAGAAGCTTGGTGGTGGAGTGAAGTAGTACAAAACAAAATCAAGGCAAAGAGGGCATGTTACAAATTACATTATGCTAAGAAAACTAGTGAAACTTTAGAAGCTTATAAGAAAGCAAAGAAGGAAGCAAAAAAGGCCGTTAGTGAAGCAAAAGCTAAGATTTGGGAGGACTTATATAAAAAACTCAACTCAAAAGAGGGTGAAAGAGACATTTTCAGGATAGCTAGGGCTAGAGATAAGAAAACTAAAGATCTTAATTATGTTAGATGCATAAAAGATGAGGATGAAAAAATTCTAGTGGCAAATGATGATATAAGAAATAGATGGAAAAACTATTTTTATAATCTTTTTAATGAAAATAAAGATGTTAGTATTAGTTTAGGAGATTTAGCCAAGTCAGAAAAGTATATAAACCACAATTTCTACCGACGTATTCAAAAGAATGAAGTCAAAGAGGCTCTTAAACATATGAAGAGTGGTAAATCGGTAGGACCAGATAATATTCCTATAGAAGTTTGGAAAATACTAGGAGAAATAGGAATCACTTGGCTCACAAGACTATTTAATGAAATATGGAAAAACCAAAAGATGCCCGAGGAATGGAGAGCAAGTACACTTATACCCATATATAAAAACAAGAGAGACATTCAAAATTGTGCGAATTATCGAGGTATCAAGTTAATGAGTCATACTATGAAATTATGGGAAAGAATTATTGAACGTAGGTTAAGACAAGTATCAAGTACAACAGAGAACCAATTTGGATTTATGCCTGGTAGATCTATTATTGAAGCGATTCACCTTTTGAGACGTCTTATGGAACATTTTAGAGCAAAAAAAGAAAGACCTTCACATGATATTTATTGATCTAGAAAAAGCTTATGATAGGGTACCGAGGGAGGTTCTTTGGAGAACTTTGGAAAAAAGAGGTATCCCATTGACATATATTAACCTTATAAGAGACATGTATGATGGTGCAAAAACATGTGTGAGGACTCATGAAGGAACGACAGACTTCTTTGAAGTTAATATTGGGTTACATCAAGGATCAACTTTAAGTCCATACTTATTTGTAATGGTGATGGATGAGTTAACAAAACATATTCAAGATGAAGTACTTTGGTGTATGTTATTTGCAGATGACATTGTATTAGTGGAGGAGTCTAAGGAAAAAGTTAATAGAAAATTGGAACTATGGAGAGAAACATTAGAAAACAAAGGCCTCCGACTTAGTAGAACAAAGACAGAATATATGGAATGTAAGTTTTAAATACCTAGGGTCAATTTTTCAAAGTGATGGAAGAATTGATGGAGATGTTACACATAGAATTAATGCTGGTTGGTTAAAATGGAGAGGAGCGTCAGGTATTCTTTGTGACAAGAAGATACCATTAAAATTAAAAGGTAAATATTATAGAGCAGCAGTTAGGCCTGCCATGTTTTATGGTTCTGAGTGTTGGGCAGTTAATAATCAACATGTACAAAAGATGTCTGTGACAGAAATGAAGATGTTGAGATGGATAAGTGGTCATACAAGAAAAGACCATATACATAATGAGGTTATTAGAAACAAATTAGGAGTGGCACCAATAGAGGATAAAATGAGAGAACATCGTTTAAGATGGTTTGGACATATAGAAAGAAGATCAAAAGAAGAACCTATAAGAAGGTTAGAAAACCTAAATTTGGAAAGTATTAAAAGAGGTAGAGGACGACCACAAAAGTGTTGGAAAGAAACAATAAAGAATGATCTAGCTTATTGGGAGTTAACTGCTAACATGGCACACGATAGAGATCTGTGGAAACAAAGAATCCATGTAGCCGACCCCGTCTAGTATGGGAAAAGGCTTAGTTGTTGTTGTTGTAGTTGTTGTTGTTGTTGTATTTTCTTCCAACACTTTTGTGATCTTCATGTTTCTTTTTTAACATTTTTACAATCTCATTTCTTATAATTTCTTACGTCTTAAATAATTTTCTCTTATTTTATCATCTATTGATACAATTTCCAATTTATCGCTAATAACCTTATTTCTCACTTGTTGAGAGAGGCACTTTTGAAATTTCTTGGATCTCATTGAAACTTGAGTTCAGTCCAAGTTTGTAAACGTTTCTGTAGACCTATATTAGTCTAGTCTGGTCGTGCAGAACTGAGCCTGCATGTTATTGATACGGGCTGGGTCATGACAGCCCTACCTCAGATCCAGAGACGAAGACCGTCTTCCTAGTGACCGAGACACGGACACAATCAGGTGGAGTAGGCACCCCTAGATTGTATGAGGCAGCATATTCTAGCAATCAAACCACGACTCGAAACCATCGTACGTATTCATAGGGATATCAACCGGACCCCAGCTGGGGCACATGCCCACCCTCTAAACCGGAGATCTAGGCCCCTGATCGGCAATATTAAATTTTTCTAACAATAAATTAGACAATGAAAAAACACACATGGTTCTATTTTGTGAAAGAATCGCGGTGCAATGACATGGTTTCTTGTCCTCTCTCTATGAAGTGGCATGAAGGTATCTAATCACTTCACTTCAAAAAGGGAAATTCTTAATCGCGCGTTTCACGTCACGTCAGCTGCTCAAGGGAAATTTAAAGCACATTTGGCCTATCATGACGGATTCACGTGAGAGATTCATCCTTCGGTTTTGAAACTTCTACCCCACCAAGGGGCCGCTGAAATTGACATAGCAAAGGGAAATCACCTATAACATTTGCATCAGCTGCCTAACAGCTAACATTTCTTTTGGATCCTCATATTCAAAAGGGGAAGTCGAAATCAAGTGAGATGAATCAAACGTGCCCCAAATACATCTTTCTCTAGGGAAATCAATATTCGATAAACAAATTTCTAGTTGTCCAGACTCAACCAAGAGCCAGACAATCAGCTAAACAGTAAACCGCCAATCTTTTTCTGTCAGTTCACTCACAGCCAGTAAACCGCCAAAGCCCCGGCCCTATTTCAAAGGAGCAAAACAAACTATGAAAGCGAAGCAAGGTCATTCCATGAAAAGGAGATGCTGAATCCTTGTAAAGAAGTGGCTTCGTTGGTTTCACTGGTCTATTGATTCAACCCAGCTTGTTCTGAAAGAGAAATTATCCACCGCCAAACGAACCAAGGAAATCATGTGACAAGGGAATGCTTTAATTGTTGGTTAACATGGCAGAAGAAAGCCAGAATATTGATGAAAATCTTCCTAAAGAAATGAGAATAAGGAAGCTATCAGTCTGATTCATCAATGAAAGTATACTCATTCACAAGCTTGAAACAACTAGAACCTTTAAGCAACGGAAAAGATGAAGAGACAAAATTGATCAAAATCTGCAAGATGATACAAAGTGTACATCATATCACAAACGGCCAATTTGAGCCAGAACTCCAATCAAGCATTCCGCTGAAATGTTCCCTTACACCAGGCACCTTATTTAAAAGAGAAAAAAGCCCGCCAAGAGATGGCTAATTGCAACAGAATCAGAAGCCGCTGTCTTTCACTTTATGAATTATTTCAAGCTAAAATAGATGTTGCCAGCCTCAGTAAGATCGGCCTTTCATATAAGTTCCTCCTTGGACATGGATGGTTCAGAAACTCAAAGCTCACCTGGAACAACTCGTAAGTGTTCAAAGCACATAAAGCAGTTGCTTTGAGTAAATCTGCTGATACACAGGAAACTGGATAAACTTGCAAAAACGGGGAAGAAATTGTTCACAGTACGGTAGCAATTCTTAGAAGCAGAAACCTACTATGCAGACAAATTAGGGGGGCAGAGTAGACATCCTACACAAGTCAATTGGGAACTTCTCTGCTGAAGAACTTTTTAGCCTGCAAAAGAATATATAAAAGAAATTATATGAATGTGTGTGCGTGTAAGAGAGAGAGAGAGAACGATGGGGGGGAAATCATGATATTTATATACTCAAAAGGTTTACCTGCTCTAATGTCAAAAACATAATAACATTCCATGAGCCAAGGCGGCCAAAGTTGGGGATGAAACCCTTGTAAAACGCAAGGGGTCCCTGAAACAAGGGAGCAATTAGAAGCAACAAAAAACATCCTTCTAATTTAGAGAGACAGTAAGAATATTAATGATACTTGCTACCGCACTAATTAAAATGGTATGAGAAAATAGCATCCGTAATTCAAGAAAAGAGAATCCAAAGATAGATGCTGGTGCTTGAGGATCATGGACACCGAGACTTCTGGACATAGTATAGTAGACAAGAACATCTAAAAGCAGCCTATACACTTACAATGAGGTTTTAATGCTTTACCTAAGACATGGTTGTCTAGTATACGGGAAACCCCAGACAAGTCATGCCCACAATTTGCATGATAAGAGTAACTTTAGCTTTATCGAGAACACTGCCATTTGTGCAACTTTTCTATTCATGTACATGCGAAGTGTCAAATGAAAGAATACAATGTATGAAAATTAGTACACATAGAAGCTTCCAGAGTTATTTTGCTTTGATACGGGGATATATCATGCTAAGTTATATTTACATGGCAATCCTTTAGCGTTTCAGTACAGGAAGCATTTCGCTTTCTAACCGAGTACCACCTTTAGGGCCGTTCAAATGATTGGGGCACATGGGCCAGACCCCACCTCGATCTAGCAACCAAAAGAACGATTAGAACAATCACAAGTTTATCATGACAAATACTTTAACAAGGTATTTAGATGATTTCAGACCAAGGCACCTTCTACAAAAGGAAAGAAATAGATGATTTCAAGACCATGGCATCTTTTACAAAATGAAAGAAACTAACAGGTTGGACTTATACAAGCACACTCCAAAAGAATGCTTACAACAACTCAAAAACACTTGGCATTTTTCCAAATAATTTCCATACAGAATATATCTGCCTCAAGCAAGGCGAGGGATCATATTACAACAACTAAGACTTTTCCCATACTAGATAGGGTTGGCTACATGGATTCTTTGTTTCCACATAGCCCTATCATAATTTGTAGAATCCATAATAAATAAGTCTGACAAAGTTTTACGCTTGCTTTCGGAAGCCTAACGCGACCCTCCTCCTTTATCTGGGCTTCGGACCGGCCATGCAAGGGTGGTCCCTTACAAGTGAGGGATCATATTCTTCAAGAAAAACCAATCCAATGTGAAAAGTGAATAATGTTATCATCAGCTTATGAAACCCTAAACTGTGATATATGCAACCAATAAAGGGGTTACCTTGGGCATTCAAATATTCAAGACTCCCAAAATTCTAGTTTTTGCCCACACCTCACTATATGGAAAAGAACAAACTCTGCATGAACATGCCTCATCCTATCTCATTTTTTAACATATGGCAACTAAAACAATGTTAGCAAATGGAATTCCAAGAGCACATACATCATTTTTCAAGGTCTTTACGAAGCAATCAAAAGTGCTTTTGTAGGATGAATCTCCCATCATTCTTGATTTTACCTGCACATGCATAGCTCTATCAATTACAGTATATATATATATATATATATATATATATATATATATATATATATATATATATATATATATATATATATATATATATATATATACATGAACAGCAGAACAGAGAAACTGAGAAAAAGATTGTGAGAATGCATAAAAGATGGGTTTTTGGACAACCATATGAGCTAATAAACAACATATCAACAGGTTAAGCTTCGGACATTTTTGTTTGCCAGAATCGTAACCCTAAGTTTCTGATATTTTTTATTTGCTAGAATCATAACCTTTAGCTTCTGATTTTTTGTTTGACAGGATCATAACCCTTAGCGCTTCTTATTATCTGGTAATTCCTTTTTCTTACTCCACTAAGTAAGACACAACACCCTACACAATACCTAGATATGATTTTCTTTTTTAACTAGATATATATTTAACCCTTAAACGTATCTGCTGTCGAATAGTACAACTACGTATATGGAAAGCATGAGAGTACACATATACAACCATCCAGTTAGACATGAAAATATAAGGTCCGATGCAGATGTGCCACTTATGACTGGATCTCCATAGTCACTCATCTACCACATGTTGGGATATGTTGTCATACTAGCACATATACAACATGCTTGAGTACCGAACGCTAGTAAAACCTTTCTAATTCTTATTTTTTCACACTTACAGATTGTTCATAAGGCCAAATATGATTTCATTACTGCTAGTTTTTGGTGATTGGTGCATGGTTCAACATCCCTTAGATTTGCCAGTTTGTGCATGTCAAAAGAATCTTAAAATTTGCTTTTATGCATCTATGGTTTTCATAGAATCTCACTTGCAGCAGATTTATGTCTTAAAAGTACAACTCATTGACTCATAGTACACCTAATGTAAGATACTAAGCAAAACTTGTCCATCCATACCATGTTGTTTATCTCGCAAATTAGAGTGTAATTAGACTAGTCAGTAGCATACAATTAACGAGGGGCTTGTTTAATACAAGCATGAGATCCGACTTAGTATCACAGAAGTACCATTATAAATGTGGTATGCCTGTTCTTGCTTTGAAACATAGTCAATGCACGCATTCCAAAACCATACTAACGTATACCTCTTCTATGACTTTGCTATCAAACTAAAATAACACTTAAAAGACAATATATTCAATGACAAAAATATAGGGTTTCCATCCATAAAATATTGAAGAAAGCAAAATGCATCGAAAGGATGTCAATGAGAAGGCCTACAAGCCTAGAGTGACTACTCCTCGTCAAGGCTACTGCATAGTTGTAGTAGTAGCTTAACTATACTGATACTATCATTCCCCTCCTGAGCAAAGAAGTATTCTATTTTTACAAGTGCAAATCACTAAAAAGAATCAATATTGTGCACTGTATAAAGGTATAACAATAATATTTACATTCTCAACCCTACCTAGTATCTACAGCTCACCTACGAGAGTCTGTTCTTCCCATTATTCCAGGGATTTTTTGGGTATTCAGCTCCCATGCGGACATCTAATATTTTACAAGATTGCTTTGAGTATTTTGATACTTAAGATTGTCAATCCATGTTGGGATGGCTTACAAGAAATAGTAAGTAGATGTAGAAGTAAAATTCGGTAAAATATAAAGAAAGAAAAGTATAAATATTAGAAGTGAATTCCTCAGGTGCTAGAGCTTCCCACATGTCTATGAAATACATAAGAAACTTCAGAGGTACCCCAAATGCTATTTAAACCATCTCCAGAGCAATTCATCACTGCTTTCTTGTTTGGATATAGAATTGTTATCAACATGTAATATCTTCTCCCTTTTAAGAGTCGGAAGAAGGTGAGCCTCAGTTGGAGTATTAAATAATTTCACTTTGATGGTTTCTACATTTCCGGCTCCGACTAAGGTCACCTTAATCAACTTGTTCTTTTTTGAGATCCCTATATTTTGGAGATAAATTAAGGACCTGGCTCTGTATTTTGGAGAATATCAGAAACTACAGCTCAAGGAGAAAAATAGAGAATTGTACATGAAGAAGCAAAGGATTTTAATGAGTGGCATGTTTCGAAAGGAACCCAAAGAAGAAACCGCTCAATGAAATGGCTGAGGGTAACCCTTGCTTTAAGCTCAAGAGGAAGAAGATTGTTGAAATGAAATAATTGATCACTCCACTCCAACTAAGACCCACTTCTTCAAAATGCTCATGAAGAAAATTCCAAACCTAGCTTGCCTCCTAAAGCCACCTTAGGAGACGATAATGCGTTATTCAACTAAGGCGAACTAACTTCTACTAGAGTATATGGTTTGCTTTGTTTTCCTTTGTTCATGTGTTTACGGAAGTTTTCTCATTTATATTAAAATTCTTAAGCATAAAATTACTCGGAACAATCTTCTGATATTGGATGTCAACCTACAAGCATACAAAATGGAGGAGAGAACGATCCCTTACAAATAGTTGATACATAGACTAAGAAAAAGGGAAAGCTAATATTATTGTCATATTTTTATATGATGCAAAAATTGGCATTTATTTGTGGCTTACACTTCTTAAGGCAGAATGATCCATTAGAATAACTTGTTAGGAAAGAGGCTAGAAAAGCAAATCAAACATGACACAACTCTCAATTACCATAAGAGCTTACCTTTTGTCTGTATAGTTGAATATATTGTATTTTTAGATGAACTTGTTATTTTCATTTAGTATCAAGAAAAAGATGTAAGTGTCAAAATGGTTCTAGAATAGTGACATAACTGTAAGAGCACTTAAAACCAAGAGCAGGCACAGAGCTAACACAACAAAAGAAGAACTCTAATGCTTATGCTTATATGGTAATATGCTAGATCTCAGGACATAGCCTTCCCTAAAGAATGTGAAGTTTGAGAACTTTATATGTTGTTCAGAAGAATCGCAGTATATCTGAATAAGTCCTTGCTTCTTGTACTGTATAGTTTTTTAATTGGAAGATACATGTTTACTTCTACGAAGTAAGACGATCAAACATGAAGAAACCAAATCATATTTCCCCATAAGAGATTGTGAACAATGGCCACTTTTGTCCACTGCACAATCTGGAATCTTAAAATGGGCGAGAATCCTGCTGCACTTTGAATAAAAGTGCAGCAGGGGTCCTCACATAAAAGTCAATCCAACCACGCCCACATCCACTTGAAAAGATGTCCTTGGTCTAATTCATTGTATGTTCACTATACTACGAGGCATGTATGGTCTCTCATTCTCGTACCATTATAATCACGGTTCTGTAGACAATAACAGAATATTGGTCAATCTGTAACATGCTCCAGGGAAATTGGATGTCATTTTTTAATACACGGCCATTATTCCTAAGCTGAAGTTTTGAATCTTATAGCACACAAGGATTGCATCCTCATTATGTGAACAGAGAAGTACACAAATAGGTCCGTTCCAGTTTGCCATTAAAAAACAGTTTATTTCTAAATAACTTGCAGCAGGCCATCCATATTCTTACTGTTTCCAATCGGATATTCTTGAATATTTGACAATTTGACAACCAAACTTGACGATTATGATACTCTAAACTAACCAAATAACCAGAAAACCGCTCCTCCCACTGAGTAGATTTTTGTAACAAAACTATCCGTTCACGGGTTATAAGACCCTATCTAGCTGAGAGTTGAATGAAATATCAAATGGTTGTTAGCACAACATATTAAGAGCCTGAACAAGTCCCAGGAATCGATGAACTGGTATCTCCAAAGTCCGAACACAAACAAGAAGCTGCAACGTTCACTTCAGGTGTGCACATAGCAACTTTGTTACAGATATAATGTACAAAGTCTAACTCATGGGTGCACTTCCATATACTCAAAATTACAAGTTCAACTTTGTTACGGATATCAAGTACAAAGTCTAACCTAGCTTATGGGTGCACTACCATATACTCAAAATTATAAGCTCAAAGTTCAAATTATGGATGAACATAGAAATTTCTGCAAAAGCCTAAAATGCATATCTGATTATGATCACCAAAAGAAGGAAACCATTGACTAAAACATAGTTATTTATGGGACTAATATAATGATATATCCATTCATATAAAGGCTGCAATTTGTGGAGCTGACAATTATATCATCTTCCAAATATGATTAATTTGATTAAAAAGGAGACAATCAGATCAAGTTACCACATCCACTGGAGAACCAATACAAACTGCAAAAAAACCAGCACCCAAGCCAGGGCCAAGCCCAGTCCAAAGAGCTCCAACTCCTTCCTGTGTGTTGGATGCAGGTTTAAACAAAACTAATTATGACCTAAAAAGGACTAAATACATCTTTCTCTTTCATAAATCATATCAGGTTAAATGCACAGACCTGTCTTCACAATTGTTGAATATGCATTTAATGATCCAGAGTAGCGCCTGGGGACACCAGGAGGTAATTTTCCTTCTGCTTGAAGTCTAACTTTCACAAGATCAGTTGGTCATTAGACATATCAGTATCTTTATCTTGCACTCCAACATATGTGCACCTGACAACACAGGGCAAGACCCAGATTTTCTTCAAAATGTTCAAGCCATGTCCATCATGTGAAGTAACGGACAAGCTACCTTTGGCGCACTAAACCTTCCTCTGAAATTTGAAAATGGCCATACTTTGTAAATTAAAAAAGAAATTTACGCATCTTATTGTCACCAAGAGTATCAACCTCAAGCACCTCTCCACACTCAAAACGCCAGAAAACATACAGTATACCTACATGAGATACTCATCAGGAACAAAGTACATTTGCTTATTTTCTTCATTGTGACTTAGTTATAGGGATCTATTCCTATTTCATATAAATCAATGTGGAATTGCCCGCCTTTTGAAAATTGTACATATTTTGACTAGTTTCTGGACACTTGTTCACGCATATATCAATTTATTTCTACTGATATATTTCTCTCCAAAACATTCAACATACACTACAGTGCCAATCAACAGTTTTCTTATTAGTAGCACCAAGTCTCACTAATAATGATGACTTGAGAGACACTGATGAGGTGATCCTTCGGTAGTTGAGAAACCCAGACACCCTTGTTGGTGCTAGAACAATTCAACCTGCTGTACAAGAGATGCACTAGGCAGACACGGGAAATTTGAAAGTTCTTGAATAAAATGTTAAGCAGAAAACCAGAGGGACAAACTCAAAACTCAAAAGTACATGTATGGGGATCAACTTGCAAAAGTCAATTCACAAACTGTGTAAAAATAGGTTACAATGGAAATATCAGAATTTGAAAATGTTTAAATTGGAACAACACATTCAGTCATAGAAGTGCTCTAACCGGTTGTAAGTGCAGCAAGTATTTTCTTAGACAGAGGGGCATCCCCAACAAAATCCTTCCCCACGTATAAGCTTTTAACCTGCATAGTGTATCAAAATAGAACATATATCACATTCTAGAATCGACAGAAGGTGGTACACCAAGGAAAAAAACTATCTGGAAAACAATTCCCCACCTTCTAACACATGACATGATTACAGAACAAAGAAACAAAGGACTGAACAAGAATGTCTATTGATACCAACCAAGAAGGATCGTTAATGGTCAACTTCATGGAAAGCTTTTTTACCAGGGATGAAACTACATCCAGCAAAAAAGTGATATACAATTTGGTTTGTTGCTAAGGAGGCAAGTTTATGTTGTGGTACATCCCAGTAGTCGAAATTCAAAACTTGTCACTTGTACCTCTTTCTTAGTTCCTCTCCACCAAATGTAAATAGAACCAGAGTAAACTGCAATTACCAAATATCTGGC
Source organism: Brasenia schreberi (assembly GCA_036023115.1). Classification (NCBI taxonomy): domain Eukaryota; kingdom Viridiplantae; phylum Streptophyta; class Magnoliopsida; order Nymphaeales; family Cabombaceae; genus Brasenia; species Brasenia schreberi. The sequence goes on along the minus strand of JAYKKT010000059.1, from coordinate 396,241 downwards.
AATATTTTTAAGTGATTCAATCAAGAAAATGTAAATTTGCACTAGCCGATGATTCACAAACTTGACCATACCAGTCTTATAAGTATGATATGTCACCAGGATAGTAAATGCACAACCACACAATATGTATCATAACCTTTTAAAATTTTAAAGAAGAATACTACAATATGGGTATGCTATGTCCTACTTTATGGAACACCCCTTGTATCCAAAGATGGTATGATACGCCCATAATCCGACAGGTCATATGCCACAGGTGCAGTATCGTATTGCAAATGGTAATTGATAACCATGATAAGTTACAACACTAGAACATACACGTCTCAAACACTAAGAACTTGCCATAGACAACAAACAGCCTTTTCTTCCAGTCTTAACTATCAAGGTTAGGGTCTTAGACAGGAACCCTAAAGTGGGGCAGGATTATGGGTGTGTATGCATCAAAGAACCAGAATAGGGGCAAATCTTTTAGATCAAGAAACATAAGCATATTGAAGTTCTGGTTGCAACAAACCCAATAAAGTGAATTCATTGGAGTCATATAATAGCCTAGTTCTCAGAAATGCTCATGCATCGAATTTGAATGGTGTTCTTTGACACAACAAAAGTTCTGAAACAATAGTTATCCCTTTTTTGCATCTAGCAGTATCATGATATTATGCAACACGTTTTTATTGGAAAAAACATCTTACCCCTGGAAACAAAGTCATAGCTATTCGTATGTGCCGTTTTATTTGTTTCCAAAACTTCATCCTAGAGTATGTCACTTGGACGATTCAACTTGCAAGCAAAATGGTATTCATTGACATCTATCGCCTGAGATGTCACATGGCAACCACAAGTATTTTTCATCCACAAAAGTTTTAAGCAATCTTTCAACAGCTGAATAAGATTCTGGGTATGGATAATCAGAAAGTATACTAGTGTGGCGAACGCAACTTAACACTGCTAGTTACAAATCAAAAGCAAAAAAAGCAATACACCTACTGGTTCATAAAGCCCAATACGCAGACCTCCAAAGACACATTGTCGGTGTAGTCCTGGCACAATGCCTTTCCATAGAGCTGCTAAACCCTCCTCCCTTGCAATTGTGCCCACGGTTCCCAACAGTCCCTTGTATTTGGGTGCAGTGATCGTACTCCCTGAAGCCACATTCTTTTGAAGTTGAAGCCTAACTTTAGCCGTATCCAAGGGGATGGTACAAATCTGCATAAGGCATGAACAAGAGCTCGTGAATCTGACCTTGTAATATTATAAAACCCCGCTAAAAAGGACATGCGCATGCCGCTGGACCTCAATTTCTGGATCAAATTGCTTTTTCTGTTCTCCTCGCGAAAGGTATGCATCTAATTGTACTATAGATAAAAAGAACGAAGAAATTGATAATCTCGATCAAAATTAAGGAAAACTTATGAATCCGACGCCAAGCGCGAAAATAAGCTAACTATCCGAACCTTCAACAGTATGCATTAACTTTTTACGGAAGAATAAATTCTTCACTCTTCGTGCGACTATAAACAAAAGGCACAGTCGAAAGAATCCAAAATCGATCCTACTGCAAAATCGACAAAAATGTGGCAACGATTGCGACGCATCAAAAGAATTAACACAATTACCACGGAAAATGAGAGAAAAAAATGAGAAACGACTCAAAAAATCACGGCATCAAGCAAGAAATATCAGTGAAGAAACGATCGAAAAAGAAAAAACGCTATCTTTCCATTAACATTTTAAACTCAAGACTGAACCAAACGGTAAAAGATCGGGAACCCAAACGAGAAGCAACCGGCGTCACTCGAGGTCCGCTGGTACGGAAACAATAGGTGAAGGGAGAGGGAGAAGAATACCTCGGCGAAGCACGCGGCAAAAGCACTGCTGGCGAACGTCCCAGCGAAGGAGATCTCGGATTTGGTACCCCCGTGCGTCATGGGGGAAACGGACGGAGAGTGTTATGAGAAACGCGACCGATCGGAAGACAGCGAGTGACGAAGAGTCCCCTGCGTCTCTCCGAGACTGTTATAAATGAGGGAGCACGCAAAAGGAGAGAATTCAGCGTGGTTTTTTGCAATTTGGTCTGGATGCGCCTTTCCCTCCTTGATTCTTCGTCCTAGTCCGGAAGCGGCTTTCAAATTTTGGTTCTCCTGTTTACCCCTACCTCATTTCACTTTCTCCCGCCGGCGCTCCTCGCCCACTATCAACGTCTCAGGAAACTTTTGAGTAGCTATTTCTCGTTTTAAGACGGGATCGTGTTCGTTTCCGTGTCGTGCAGTAATTTGTTATTATTGAAGAGGGCTCGGTTTTGGTTGATCAGATTCAATAAACTATTGTACCCTCTGAATTTTATTTCATTTTTTAACGTAAAACAATCCCAATAAGATCGCCTTGAACAAGCATGGATTCGTGCAACATCCCAAGAGACTCGATTCGCTTGAGATGAGGTGCAGTTTGGATCCATGTATCGAATCGCGAGAAAATTTCCTTGCAGAGCAGACCTAGCTCAAGTGGCAATGATTAAATTGTCAACTTGGGGTGTATAGAATAATTGTTAGTGGCATTAGTGGGAAACACTTTGTTGTCCAGGTTGTGGCATTGGCTTCTTGCGCTCTTACTAACATTGATAATAGATTCCACTTTGTTGTCCATGTTGGAAGCACTACTGACCATGGTATCCAAAGAAGGAGCGGATTTCCTACCAATTCAGCACAATAGCTTTATTCGTCAGCCCCCAGTGATTCGATTGGCAAATGAGCTTCTTGTTGGCAGGCCCATGAAACAAAAATCAGGCAGAATACATATACAGACTGGTTAGGGATGGTAAATAAACCGTGCATCTTCTTGTTGAGCTTGGTTCGACTCATGATGAGATCGCTAGTTCTCAGTTTATCATCTAAATGCACCTAACTTGGACTGGCCCGTTGAGTCATACGAGCTGAACTTGAAAAGTACAAGCTGGTTGTTTGTTCAGTATGTACAACTTTGTGCTACCAAACCATGTTAACCCAATGAATTGGTGGTGCAATGTAATAAAACTAGAAGAACCATTTGAATCCTACAAGCCGAACTTAGTTTCCGATTCAAAAGTTAAATTTTGTCACTGAAAATTATATGTGAAATGTTATATTTACTTTTACTCACTTTCATCTTATCCAACTTGGTACTTATTTGGCTCACGATCAGCTCAATTCGAACAAGAGAAGAACCAAAAAACGAGGAAGATATTGAGTGGAGGAATAAGCCACAAGTAACCCTTGTTTAGTTCGCCAGGATTGTTTACCAGCTCTGATGGAGGGTTAAGCTTTTCATTGAGCAAGTAAGAAGAAGGTCAAGCAGTGAAACCATTGAAAGGGCATCCATGAGAAAGAGTCTTTCTTTTTTGGTACAATATGGCTGGAGTTGCCCCGAGTATCGAATCATGACGTTCAACTCGTGAGTGGATCCCCAAGCCAGGTGAGCCGAGCCACAATGAGGAGTCTTAGTAACAAGCATGTACATGTAACACGAGCTTGTGATATATTGGAGTCCGATAGGAGTATTCATGAAATTTTCTCTAAAGATAGAAAGACCTTTATGCATGTACTCGCCATCGTTCTCATTTTCGCTGATCGTTGCTTTCCTCCTTGCAGGCCTCTTATTGACTGAGGAAGGAAGAAGAAGAAAGGAAGGATGTTTGGAGTTGAGATTGGTACAGGGTGAGTCTGCTGAAGAAGGTGATGGAGTCCATTAAGGACCTTGCCACCAACGCCAACTTCGACTGTTTCTCCACCGGCTTCTCTCTTGAGGCCATGGAGTCCAGCCAAGTCGCCCTTGCCGCCTTTCTCCCTTGAGGCCATGGACTCCAGCCACGTCGCCCCTCTCCTCTCCAAGGGATTCGAGCACTACCGCTGTGATGGGCATGAACCTCAACAACATGTCCAAGATGCTCAGATGCGCCGGAAACGGAGACATCATCACCATAAAGGCTGACGATGGTAGCGATACCGTCACCTTCATGTTTGAAAGCCGCAGTAATTTGATCCGCCCGATCTTTTCCTTCCTTTCCTTTTCCCTTTCTATATTTTTCTTCTTTCATTCTCTCTGAAAAAGATGTTCGGAGTTTTGCGTTTAGGCCAAGATAAGATATCGGATTTTGAGATGAAGCTCATGGAAAATAGCGAGCGAGCATTTGGGGATCCCGGCGGCCGAGCACCACGCAATCGTGAGGATTCCATCATGCAGTTCGCAAGGATCTCAGCACCATCGGTGACAGTGGTAAGGAATTTTGAAGGATTCTGCAAGATGGTTCCCCTTTTATTTATTTATTTTCTGATTTGGAGTTGATTTTCTTGGTTCATTATGGTTCTGAGTGGTGATTTCGGTGACGAAGAAGGGGTTAAAGTTGGGTGTATTTTAAAAATACCAAAATATATATTTGGTGAATGTTATGGGTGGAATCATGTTTTGACATTAAATAATTATTGCAACTCTTTGAGTCTTTTTATACTAAGAGTTACTTTATTAAATAATAATTATGCTCGTTCACATGTTATTAAGAGTTATTTTCTTAAGTAATAATTGTGCTCATTAGTAGCACATGTGAAGATAATTCTTAAGAATTTTTCTGCCATATTTTAACATAAAACCCCATTTACTTGTGATAATGTGCTCATGAATGTATATTTAGTATTCATGTTATAGCATTACAAGTCCGTTCTTAGTGACAATTATGCTTATTAGTAACATATCATTAACTACATTTTTATGGTAATTGAGTTTTCGAGAGTTTACATCAGAGTTTACAAGTTCAATTATAATGCTAATTGAGTTTGCAATATCATCATCTTTACTAAGACTCAATTATGTTTATGCAAAACGAACTGAATATCCTTAAATTGTTTGCCGAAGTCTATTATTTTGTTATTTGATACCGGTGACGACAAATAAACCTAAAAATTAGTGTTTAACATTCTAACTTACTTTTAACAGTGTTAAATTTGATTTCTCAAGTATGAACTACTCAAGAACAATGTCACATATCTTGCTCAACAACAACAACAATGTCACCTATAAAAGCTCAACTCCAACAGTTCTCCACTAAAGGTGATATCGGCACAGCGAATATATTCTGGGGCAGAATACCTCCGTTGATAAGGTATGAATCCAATCTCTTGAATAGCTCTTTCGGCTTCGCTATTTTCAACCAATAGTTCGGTCTTCATTTGACTTCTTTTTCTTTTTTTGGGTCGGTTATGTTTCTCAGCTTAAGCCCGTTTTCAACTATCGAAATCATATGTGTCGGTTATGTTTCTCAGTTTAAGCCGAGGAGATCACAGAGATGAACGAGCCAGTGTCGTTAACGTTGGCGCTTGCATACATGAACTCGTTCACGAAGGCAACGCCTCTGTCGAACACAGTTACGATCAGCCTTTCTTCAGAGCTGATACAAGATCGCGGACACGGGTTATAACCGATATTACCTGGCTCCCAATATGGATGGTAGCTCCCTCTTCTAAATTCAGAAGCCCAAATGCAATGGCTAGTCTCTGCCTTTCACTGTGGCTACACAATCTAATTTTCCTCTTCCTCTATATTCCGAAGCCCACGCAGCTCGTGTCAGGAACGTAACCTGCTCTCACCATTCTTCTGTGCAGGCTTTCCGACATCTCACATATGTCGTGCAAATTGTGGATGAGATCTATCACCTACTTTTCACCTAAATCCAACTGCAACCTGGTATTTTCTTCAAAGAGTACCTGTCCATCAGCTTCCTCGTCCTCTCTGCATCGTTCCACCTACCGAGTGTGGCATAAATATTTGAAAGAACCACATAATGTGCAGGGTTTTCTGGCTCCAACTCAACAAGCTTGTTCAGTGCTTTCTCCGCAATATGTACATTAGAGTGCATTCTACAAGCACCCAGGAGTCCACCCCATAGAGCAGCATCAGGTTGTTCAGGCATGTTCTCAACTAGGCTCCACGCTAGATCGAGTTGACCTGCACGTCCCAAAAGATCAACCATGCATGCATAATGCTCCAAATTTGGCTTGAATTTATCCTTTTGTCTCATCAAATTGAATACCTTCTTCCCTTCATCGACCAAACCACCGTGTCTACAGGCAGATAACACTGATATATAGGAGGCTTCATCAATGTTGACATGCAGCTTTTGCATCTCTGAGAAAACTTCAAGAGCTTCTTTGCCATGCCCATGTATTGCGTGTCCTGCAATCATGGCATTCCATGATACTGTATCTCTAACAACCATTCTATTGAAGAATTCTTTCGCAAAATCTAAACGGCCACATTTGGCATACATATCTATAAGGCTGTTTCCTACAAGCACTTGTGTCTCGAAACCTGTTTTGATTATGTAGGAATGAAGTGCCATTCCTTCTTTCAAGGATGCCAAGTATGCTGCTGCCGGAAGAACGCTGACTACGGTGGCCACAGTTGGCAGGATGCTCTCAGCCTTCATCCTGAGAAAAATAGTCAATGCTTCCCTGGCATATCCGTTCTGAGTGTATCCTGCAATCATGGTATTCCATGAGATATCATCCTCTGTTGACTTCGGATCAAAAAGGGCTTCTGCAGAACTAAGGCTCCCACATTTAGCGTACATGTCAATAAGGGCATTTTTAACATGCAGATCTGCATCAAAACCAACCTTGGAAATATATCCATGAAAACTGCATCCTTGATCATGGTCCCCCAGCTGCGCACAGGCTGGTAGAACCCCGACCATAGTGCCCGGGTCAGGCTGAAGCCCCGAAGAATGTAACTTGTAGAACATTAGCAATGCATCGCGCCCGTTGCCGTGCTGGGCATATCCATTTATTATGGCATTCCATGTCACGATATCTTTTTCAGGCAACCTATCAAACACAGTATGAGCAAACTCAAAGGACCCACACCTTGCGTACATAGCTACTAGTGCCGTTCCTACTGAACTATCCAAAGTAATATTAGACCTCAAAAGGAAACAATGAATGCTTTTCCCCAACTTCAGGTCCAACATATCTCCACATGCAGGAAGAATGCTTATAATGGTAACTCTGTTTGGCCTCAGGTTTTTGAGTTGAATGCTTCTGAAAAGAGTCAATGCTTCTCGAGGACATCCGCTTTGAGCGAAAACTGCCACCATGGCAGACCAAACAACTATATCCTTGTTATGAATACCATCGAACAACTGCCGCGACATATCCGTGCATCCACATTTAGCATACATAGTCATAAGAGATGTCACAATTGTAATATCGGAATAAACTCCTTTCTTAATCACAAAAGCATGGAGAATGCAGCCTCTGTCTAGATCAGCAACATCAGAAGCAGCTACAAGAGCACCAACAACAGAGACTTGGTTTGTTTCTGAGGCCTCCACTATAAGACTATCAAACAGCTCCAGCGCCTCTAAAGAATACCCATTCTGTGCATAACCAGCAATCATTGAACCCCAAGTAATACCATCCTTGTCCTGCATTTGATCGAAGACCCAACGAGCAATTGCTATGCCTCCACATTTTGAATATGAATCAATCAACCCATTAAACACGGGCAGTGGGCATTCTCTCCTGATTGCAAAAGCATGCAAGGACTTACACAACGTTAAAGATGAAGTATGGCAAATGGCTGGAAACAAGTGTAACAAGCTCACAGATTTAGGCTCGGCACCCTCACTCTGCATCCTCCTAAACAAAGCCAAGGCTTCCGTAGAGTCGGCATCCTGAGCATAACCTGATATAATCGCATTCCAGGCAACAACATCTCTCTCAGGCATCCTATCAAACACTTGCCGTGCAACTCTGACCATGCCGAATCTGCAATACATAACCACCAGTGCGGTTGCTATGAACACATCGGAAAACAAGCCTCTTGTCACAATCTCATGGTGAAGTGAATTACCTATCCTTCTATCACCGATCATGGTGCACGCCTTCAAAACAAAGGTAAACATGTACTTATCGGGCTGCATTGTGCCACCAGACACCAATTTTCCGAACATTTCCAATGCTTCCATGTTCTGGTTCATTCTCGTGTAAGCACTAATCATCGAATTGCACAAGATCACACTCGGGTTAGGCGAAGAACGAAACGTAAAACACGCCGAACGCGCATCGCTGCGTGAGGAATACAAATCGATGAGCTTTCGGAGAAGGGAGTCATCAGGGTGGACTCCCTGTACCAACAGATGGGCGTGGATTTGCAGCAGTGAGTAGGGATCAGTGGTCGCGGGAGAAGGATGATCCACATTGTGACTCTGAGAAGCAACAAGTCTGTGGAAGGGAGGGGGCGTTGATCTTCTGGACGATGCAGACGGAGAAGAAAAAGCGCGAGAGAGTGCACGCTTGATCATCACCTATATAACGTTCAGAAGAAAAAGTGCGACTTTGAGATTCTTCATATGTTCGCTTCACTACCAACTGTACCCGAACCCATACACTCATACCGCTCCAGGACGAAAGTAATGTGAGCGAATCCGGATCAACCCCGATGCGATCCACTGACAAGCTTACGCAGACCCTACTAGGTATATTTATGACAAAGAAATAATATCCAGTGATCATACACAATAGGAACCAGCCCGGAGGATGATCCTTCCAGGATTATGGTTTGATGTCAGAGCCCGAGCTTTCTAAAAAGCGCTCGTTTCCTTCCTTGCACTAATTTGTGTTGTAGGCTTTCTCTAGCAGTAATTCAAGAGGATTGCAACAGGATGACCGTTGACAAATTCTGGGCACTTGCACACACATACAAACATATATACGTATATATGTAGGCAAAAACGCCTTCGATATTCATTTGTGAAAGTCTCCTTTTCCTGTGTATTGCTTATTAGATACACAATACAAAGTGACAAAGCTGAAAGTAGTCACGCTTAACAGACAAATGTAAATTTCAAAAGAAACAAGCAACAGCTTCTCTTTGTTTTCAAAATCCCCACAATCATTGTCACCGGTTCTAGGTTTGCTTCTCTTTTACTCTTTGCTCACTGATCTGTCCCCCAAGCTCAAGGCGATCGCAGCATTGAGATCCTGTTCTTCTTTATCTGATATCGAGCTCATAACAGCCATTTGAAAGGGATCTGCAGACTGTAAAGATTGCGCATCATATTGAGAAACTTGAGAGTGGTCTGCTGATTTTGTGATCCTCTGAGCATCTTCGGGCGTGAGCCATTGTCCGAAGCCATTTATTGACTCAGCTGATGAAACAGGGCATTCTTTAGGAAAATTGCCTCGTACCAAGAAAATGCTCCAGCCATAGCCCTTGAGAGTGTCCAGATATGCAGAGAGGAAGAACCTGGAGAGATGCTGAGGGGCAGCATAGAGGCTGTCGAAGTTAAACCATTCTCCATTCACCTTTCTGATGGTGAACCAGTGGTCTTGCAGGTGACAGATGAATGCGTTTTCCAGTGGGGGGTCAGTCTGTGCATCCTCGGCCAGAGGTGACTCTAAGGGGATGACTTTCAAATCCCAGACTTCCAAAGCCTTCTCTAGAACCTACCAAGAACATACAACACAGATAAACAGACAAGTAACAATGAACCACAAGGACAATTATGAGATACACAATTTTGGGAACGTCCGTCACATTGTTATACCAAGCATTTAAGGCCCCTTATATTAAGCACAAGACCATTAGGAAAGTCTTCTATGTGCTCAACTTCAAAATGTGCACACCCAGAGCCTACACAGATTTTACGGCTAGTGTAAAGGTTGTTACAGCCAATTGTCAGAATGGTTCTTTCCGATTTTGGTTACTTCCATATCTTTAAGAAATTGGCCAACGTATAAAGAGAGACAATGCCACAAACGTCATGAAAAGAATGAAACTGGATACAAATGTGAAGTTTCAGTTTCACTCCTATTTGAAGAAGGAAAAGACAACTATTCTTGATCTAAGTTACACAGACACTTCTAAGAGGTGGAGTGTCGACCTCGACACGGGTGCGACAATGACACCGTGTCGGTGCGGCATGGCAAAATTTTTTTTGTAACTCACCGTTCTGTCCTCTATGGTATAGACCCGATCAAAGAGGGAGTAATCCGTGAAGACGATGAAACTGAAGACTCTTAGTCGACTCGTGACCTTATCTCCAATGATGACCACTTGAGTTACCACACCATAGTTTCCAAAATGCTCCTTCAGCATCTCCCATGAAACTCCACCAATGAACATAGAAAAATATCTCAACACGGACCTTCTTCACTTCCTTTTGTGTGGATATTCTACGCTTCAAAATCTGGTATCGATTTTGAAGTTCGGATCTTTTTGGATAAATGGGTTTGAATAGTGAAGATTGATTTGTGTATTATGATGAAATTAGTAGTTGTTTATCATTTATGTGTTTTGCTTTAATATAAAGTTTTGTACTTATTATTGTCATATACTTATGTTAATTGATGTCTCACTTGTTGTAGCTTGAATATATATACTCTAGCCGTGTCGCCGATCCAAAATTTTTGAAATTTGCCGTATCCCGCACCCGCACCCGTGTCTACACCCGCACCCATGTGACATAGTTCTTGATATACCTGGAGTTTAACTCAAGGACAAGAATGTTTTTATCGGGAGGAGGATGTGAACTGTTAGCATAGTGCCAGAGGCCTGGATGGGCAGCCGGGATTCATGCTTGAGCCGAGAAGTTTTAGCAACTCAATAGCCTGGTATTTGATGATTTTAGGAAGGCCACTCATTGGTTTAAAAAGTGAATGCAGAACTTCAAAAGGATTCTTTTCAATTGAAACGGCAGTCAATTTCATATCCAAGTAAAAAAGCTCATCCCTATTGACCCATTCCTCCAAATAAATAAATAAACTAGAATCAAAAGCTAAATAAAATTGAGTGCCTTTGCCTCTGCTATACACAATGCATGTAGTCTTTCAGCTTAGTCCACCAATGTGTAAACTAGCTCTTAGGTAAAAAAAAATCTAGGTTAAAATTATGAAATTATACCATTGTCAAAATCATTTGGTTTTTGATAAAAAAAAAAGTTATTCTTGATATACCTGGAGTTTAACTCAAGGACAAGAACGTTTTTATCAGGAGGAGGATGTGAACAAGTTATGGTGGTTGTCAAAATAATTTGGTTTTTGGTAAAAAAAAGATAAAATTGTCCTTTTCCACAAGAATTATTAGGCATGTAATAGTAATTTCAAATTCAATAGGTCTCAAATGTACAACATATATTAGACTGCAACCCTTCAGACCGGCTCAGCTCAACAACTACTGCAATACCATACACCAGCACCAATAATAAAGCCGACTAGAAAAGAAAGGACAGAATATGACGGACAATGATGTGCTTATAAGTAATGTAGAAGATACTTATTAAGCCAATAATCTTGATACTAACATGATTTATTTTCTTCCTATGCTTGCACAGAAAGCAAAAAACTACACTCAACACCATCCTCCAATTTTATTTTCCCTGGTTTTGTGGATCACAGGAAAATGTAAACGTTTAGTGTCCGTGTTGGCCATTAAGATAGATTCCAGCTGCATAAACAGGCATTCACGTCTGTATGCGCTGTCTTTTGCCTTCTCTTCCTTAAACATAACATTTGTTCAGTGTCCATAGTGAGCACATCTTGACTTCCATTTGTGTGAGAGTGTCTCTTTTGGATTGTAATCCTAACTTTTAGTTGCCCTCTTAGCCTCCAGGATCCTGGGTAAGATCGACCTATTTCAGGCCCTCCGCATGTCCAGCGAAGGATTTATATTCAACAAGACATTCAGATTTTCAGATGACAATGAGAACTCATGAAATAATAGAACAATTATCATCATGTTCGCCTAGAGTTACCACAAGAATGCCGTTCTATTTAGATCATAATATCGCGCCCTAGGGTTCCCAATCTGCGTCTAGTCCAAAATCATATGACCACATTCTAAGTACGATGAATTTCTTTGTCTATCCCTATTTCCTTTCTTTGGTCCTTTTCTCTTGCACTTTATCTTATGTTCGTCTTATTCTCCATGAATTGCATCCTTCTTATTCCTTCGTCTTGGCCTTCTAACACTCGGAAATTTCATGCCTCTTCCTAGCCCTGAAGGTCGTTTTTACGGCTTTCAATATCACAACCAATTCCACTGAAATCTGATAAACTAATTCCATCGATACAGAATGTAAACAACGAAAATCAACAGAAACAAGAATCCTGCATTTATACAAAAAGCAATTTGTGACATTCAGAGAAGGGAGGAATAGCACCTGAATACTGAAATCGCCATCCATGGAGACGTTGTGAGATCCCTCAACGTCAAAAGAAAGCATTTCGTCAGTCGCCGCCACGCCCTCGAGCATCACCTGTCGTTCCCGGCGGTCGAGATCAGAGGCAAGAGCGGCGAGGTCGAGCTCCGAGAAGAAGGGCCCCTGCAGAACAGTGTTGACGCAGTGTACCGCGCATAGCTTCGACTCCTGCACCTCGTGGTACAACATTCCACCGTTGCTCGGCCCTTCCTCCATCCTTCTCCAGCAGATCAACGGCGCAATAGAGAGAGAGAGAGAGAGAGAGAGAGAGAGAGAGAGAGAGAGAGAGAGAGAGAGAGAGAGAGAGAGAGAGAGAGAGAGAAACCCTAGGAGGAACTGGACACCCGGGGCCACTGCCACTTACCAGATTCAACTCAAAAGCGAGATTTTCGGTCTTCCCTCTTCTGAGATAATAAATGAGGCACAGAGTTTACAGGAAAGTACCGAATGCCTTCCCTATCCATCTGAATTGAAAGGGGAATTTAGAAAAGCCAGTCTTCCTTTTTCACTCCGCTATAACTGTCAGGACTTCCCCCGCTCTCCAGCCACGGGCGTTCACGGTTAGGATATAATCCAGATTCGAGCTGGAACCGTACCCGATTACAAAGATCCGCTTAACCCAAAGACAGGTATTCCATTTCATAGTATGAAATAATGACCCAAGTGGATCACAAAACCATTTAATAGTACAAACAACAACAACAAAGCCTTTTCCTATATTAGATGGGTTTGCTACATCGATTTTTTGTTTCTATAGAGCCTGATTATGTGTTAAGCTAGCAGTTAATTCTAGATCATTTTCTATTGTTTTTTCTTAATACTTTAGTAATCAGCGAAACCCCTTAACGGTAGAATTTAATATATTTGTCTGTGCTCAAAAGCAAAAAAATGAGAATTGAAATACTTACACATTGGAAAAATGCAGATACATTCCAATTATTCTAATTTTTCTTCTAGCAAATATACTGGAAGATCTTGAATTCCCCGAGTTTGAAAGATCATTTCATTTCGGGCTAACCAAATTCTCCGTAACGTGAATGCTGCCCATGCAAATTTGTCGTTTGGGCTTCCTTCCTTCTTTGTAAGATTGAAATCCACACTTGAGCTGCTCTTCTGCATTTGGTCAGACACTGTAATACCCATTCCTCCTGATCCACACATATTGGACATACCCTTTTGATATCGTGTATCCTCTGCCCGATTTTCTACATCACAGGGAGAGACCTTCACCAAGTGCTTTCCACACAAAAAATGAAAGAGTTGTCTTGCATAATTGCATCGAACCGCTTTGTGGTATACAATTCTCTTAAATCTCGCGTTATAGGTTGGGTGTGCCAAATCTTTTGCACGTGAACCATGAACAGTGGTTTTCATTCAATTAAGAAGGTTAATTGTCTCCATTGTGCAAAGTAATAAACCACATATTAACACAAGGATATACGTGCTAAGGTTTGTTGAATAAGGTATAAATATGCTATGGATTCTAACCAGGGAATCATACAAATAAGATTTTAATACAAAAAAGTTATTAGTGAGAGAAATAGATATATTGAAATGGATGTCTAGCTTATATAAGGAAACACAAGATCAATGATGAGGTTTTGCAAGAAAAAATTGGTGTGACACTAATAAAAGGCCAGAAAAAGAGACACACACACGAGATAGTTTAGACACTTCAGGATACAATCAAATTGGGTTTCACCGATGCTTAAACAGTAGGGAAACAAAATTCTGTATCATGGTCCTTTCAAAGTTAACACACGACACAAGACCAAACTCAGTGTTAATGAAGAAGGTTTTCTAGGGGTGAGACAAATAACTCAGGATTTACAAGAGGGCTTTTTATCATAACTAGAAATATCGATGTGTGAGATGAATAACACAAAGTTATATCATGGACTCTGCACTACAGCACATGAATTTGGTCATGGCTGCACTCATTTTTTAACTTTCCAGATTTTGGGTGAAAAAGACGCCCCCACCTTACATAAATATAGATTTGTTAATGATTCTCTCACTTTGGGCATGTTCACAAGGTTTTAAGGCATTGAACCTTGTTTTTCAGTGCCAACAATTCAAAGTTTCATCGTGCATCAAATGCGGCAGAACATGTTGATGGCATGAAACTATGGTTCTACAAGCTTAATAAGAATTGGACCCAGGGTTTCAAACGAAAATCCAAACGCCTCCTCTCTCATGTTGCTATTCCGTTTCGCACAACAACCCAAGCATCACTATTGCTTGCAAATCAAACACAATACCATGACTACAAGATCATATTGGTCTAGGCTAGCAGTTCTAGTACCAAAGACCTCACACTACAAATCAAACACACCTTACTACCGGTGAAGACTTGGTATTGGTTGCGGCTTTTAACAGTCGATGCATATACAATAGCTCTTTAGTACAATCAATTGGGAAATGGATAGAATGCATCTAACCATACCTCCGATCCTATTAGTTCAAGAAAACAGGACATTATCTAATGGACATTCAACCCTTTTCTCTTTTGCATCTGACCATTTACCTGAATGCTTCTAGTCGGGTTCAGAAATAACACATTTAACCCAATTCCGAAAAGTTAACATTCTTAAAATTAAGAAAGATAAAACGGTTTAGATTGGTTCCAGGAATTTGAAAAATAATTCAGGTTCTGTTGCTTCTGGATACTGTAGGTTGCAGGAATCTTTCAAGAATTTGGACTGTTTTTTCCTATCCAGTTCTGCTTTTCCCAACAGGACCAAGGTGATTGATATTTAACTGGGTTGGTCCTCATCCTGCCCTTTCTCTCTCTTTTAAATTTGGAGAAGACGACCACTCATTTCAAGAATTCAAAGTAGATGGGCGGACCACCTACTTAGAATGAACTCAACAAGAGCATATACAGAGATCACACACAATCAGGCAAGTGGGCTGCACAAGTAGCAACTGGAGCTCCTGGCAAGAGGTTCAACTCGAAAGCTTTTGCCTTGAAGGTTATAAGTTTGATTCTCGGGATATACATGCGGTAGAGGCCTGCCTAACCTTACGTTCCCAAGTTAAAGCGAGTGGGAGGCGGAACACAAAGAGGATGTGCAATACAAACCAGCAAATTGACATTGGTTTCAACATCATGCTCAGTTGGCTCTAGGATACAGATAATGCGTTGGATCTTTCGAACACCCAACTTACATGAGTTCTGTCAAAATGTGGGAGTCGCAAAAACAATGAGATAATAGATTGTTTTTCCTTTTTATGATGTAGACGTGCTGCTTGCTGGAATAAATCCATTGCCCCATGTACCCCTTGTGTGCTGTTAGTTCACATCGCTTGTCAGAATATTTACAAATAAAAAGGTGATCGCCAAACCAAAATCAGTGATACAACCAACTTAGATGCAAGCAGTCAAATAGATATTCCTACTAGCAGAACATTAGATTTAAACGCAACTGAAATCCTGCAATGACTGACAACCAAAGGAACATCGGCAGTTTTCAGGTTTCTATTGAATGCACCGAAGATTTCATTCTTAGGTTCAGATGCCTCGGGGTAAGAAAGTGTAGACTAATTCAAGGGCCTGACAAGTTCAGATGCTAAGGTAGGAGTTAGACTACTCAAATTTAAAGGTTCTCAAAATTCTGGCGGTACTTGGGCATGTGCTGCCACAACCATTATGAATTCTCTGTACTTTTCATAGAAGCTCGTCTGCTGGCATCTACATGCAATGCTCATAGCCTCTTGAATATCATATGCGCCAAGCATCTGAACATAAAAAGAACATATGTAGTTTTCTCAGATTCGTGAATTATTACGATCCATATCAAGTGGTTACCTCAACAAAGCTCAATTTTCAGATAAAATGGAACTGACTTGAATGCAGAATGAAAGCTTGAAGTTCACCACCACCAGTTGTGACACATGAACTTGCAGCTGATTTTCCAATTGAAGTCAATGCGGAAGCTTAAAGCATTTCGGAAATGCATTGAAAATGTAGAACAGCATAAGCAGGAGGAACCAAAAAGAACATTGCAAAAGGCAAGGCATCTAATTGACTTCACGAAAGCTACGTTTTCAGTACAGTAGATCTATCAATTCAGCTTACAATTTAAAACAGTCCAGGTATGCAATGTTTCAACTTAATCTATAAATTCAACTAGGAATCTTTCAATAATCTAAATATGAATTCCCTTCAACTTACCTCATGTTCTAGAATGTAGACAATCACTGTCTGGCAACACAACTTTGACAAGACCTATTGGCAACAATTAGCAGTGCATCCACATGTTAAGCACATGCAAGATTCTTTTTTTTTACATATAAACAATCTTTGTATAGCAAATACTTGTAACAAGTATAATAAGAGAGAAAATGTATTATCGTAGCATTGAGATGAAAGATTGAATACAAAGATGTTCAAGATTGCAGAAGAAACAACTAAAAAGCACATCTCATAGCCTGATAAACTGGTAGTAAGGTTTACAACCAACAGAACAAGAGAGAAATAAATCTAGTGGACGAACCCAGAGAAGAAGGAAGAACCGAAGTCCCCAACTGCTATGAAGTTAATGATAACACTCAACATGCAAACTTGTTTTGTATATATAGACAGATTATTGACAGAAACCTACCTCACATAACCAACCAAGCTACTATTCCAATACCCAGTGGGTTCGAAGGATGTATCCTATTTTAAACTTGATGATCAGGAGAACCTTTACTGATGTACACAGGGCTTCGGCTGTCTGTCAGACGAATAATGTCTATTCAGTTCACACGAGGTCATAGAGAAGCTTCAAGTAGTTTTATGATTTATCAACAGGAAATCTCGTATATGGCAACCAAACCCTGTGACAAGTGATCCTCAATAAAAAGATCATCAACTCTAGTTTTCATTGGTAAACCTGAAAATCAGATGAGATCACTGACCAACAACTTCGATTCACCTCCCCAAAAGTTGGAATGATTGATCCTTTGAAGAAGTGCATATTTCCATAAGAAACTAACAATGAAACAACAGAAGTTCCAACATATAATTACTTTTTTTATAAGAATCATAAGAAATGGAGTTTTCTTTGCTGACATAAACATAATTTTTCATTGTAGTAAGAATTTCTAGTAAGAATCAGAAGTTCCGGAGGATTTTTTCTCCAGTTTCTTTTATCCTACCTCTACTAAAAAAGATCAGGGACAGATACCCTTTTCTTTAGCAACGGAGCAGGGTCAAAGATCAAAATAGTGTCTTTTTCAATCAAAAAAATTAGGGAAATCAAGCTCCCTTGTTACATATCAAATGCTTTAACCTAGCTAAGATATAGAAATAAATATGCAACACTTCTAGAATCATACATTTTTCATATGAATCCCTCTTGGATCAAATTATAACGAATCCTTGCAAGTTTTTAGTTTTAGAAAGTAGGGGCTGCAATCAGATACACTCTTTGGCTTTCCTTTTCAGTGATTCTTCAACAGTTATGGCAATAAGGGCTTCTTCATACAACCGGGGATCCTTATCACTGCCACAGAGAACCTCTCTAACGGCCATTCTTAGTTCATCTGCCATAAAGAAACACTACGCACTTTTCAGCACTTCGAAACTTGTGATGGTAACTCGTGAAAGACCCAAAAACATGTATACACTCTTGCAACGCATAGGGGATAAATCAAAACTAAGATCAACGCGTTAAGAATCTAATTGATTTTGCCAATTATCTTTCTGCATCTCATAATCAGGGACCGGGATCTGGACAAAACTATTAACCAAGACAATGAACTGAAGGCTAAGCACATCTCGTAGCACTCAAAAGGATTCTTCTGTTCCCACGACTTGTAAGCTGCGTCCTGTCAACCAGACAACTGTCCGCCCTACTTTTCCAGATTCAGCAATTAAAACGCAATCATTACCAATTACTGTTACGAACATCGCATATGCGAATCCAGAGCATAAACAGCTGAGGAAAACAAGAAAAGTCCAAGCAACACCAACCATTCGGTACCTGAGATTGCTTTTGGAAGGTGGTGTTTCGACACACAGGGACAGGCAGTGATGAGCAGATACAAGAAAACCTGTTTTGCCGAATGGAGACTCCTCCGAGAATACGAGTCATAATTAATTGAAGATGGCAAACTGCGAACGACCACATGTCGATCGAAAGAACGTACACCAAAACAAAGAACCTAAGAACAGGAGTAAACTAAAGATTGAGAATCTAGAGATCATCACAATCAATGTACAACGGATCACTACTCGGAAAACCATAACATATGATCTAGAAGCAAAGTCTAATTACAACAGTTAACCTCAAGTACAAAATCATGAGAGCTGACTTCGAGAAAAGAAAACCACCTTATAGTTTTCGTGATGGGAGAATTAACGTTATACAGAAGGAGAACACAGCCAAGATAACCATTCAGTACTCTTCGGGCTATGTGATACACCATCTAGAAAAGCCGACCCATCAAAAGATCGCCAAAACAACAGATACCCAAATCAAGTTTACCAAAAAAAACAAACCTACTATAAAGAGCCCAATGAACCAAATTTGAAGAATTTCCGGAACAATAAGCAAAGATCCATTCTTATAAATCCATTATGTCGTATACAAGCAAAAGCCAAGATAGCCAATCGAATTAGACAAGCAACTATGAGGATCAGAAGACCTGCAAAACAGGTCTCTTGCCGAGTCTCTTCATCTCTTTATCCATCCTGCCCGTAAGAATCAACGTGGACATTTTCACATCACACAAAAATGACCAGAAAGGGTGTCCATAGGTAGCTGGTATGTTTCCCTCAATGAAGAAGTGGCTGTACCAAGCCAGGCCGTAACCAGAGAGGGGCGCAAAGAAGACGAACCACCACCTTAGGAAGATTGCCGACAACACGAAGAAGAGAGCGCAAAGGGTGCCCAAAAAGTGCCAACGTCTAGTTGAGGGTTTTGAGTGTTGGTTCATGTAGAAGGGCCAGAACTCTTCAAAGCTCCTGAAATGCATTTCTAATGCAGAAAACGAGAAGATGCCTTTTGTGTTCTCCCTTAAAAGCCCTTATTGGGTAGGAATCTTTGGGGGAGGCAGTGATCTCTTTTGATGGTGAGTTTCATGGGTTTGCTTCGTCACAGAGGAAAAAAGCCAACTCGAGAAACAGGCCACACACACACAGATAGAGAGAGAGAGAGAGAGAGACGCCACCTTTACTCTGTGGTCAATAAATGCCGAGGAAGAAGGAAGTTGAAACGATAAAGGTACGGCGGAAGTATTAGATCAATTCAGACAATACATCATGTTTTTTTTTTAAATAACCCCTAAGTTTGCATCTAATCAAACGACACCCGAAGTTTTTTGGCCTTTCATTTTTCGTATCAAAAGTCAGAAGAAAGTTAACGAAATCATAGTATCTGCAATCACCTTTGGTTTATTTTTCTGTGCACTAGATCAAACTAATATTTGCGTCTCTATCCTTTGGAGCTGCCAAAAGACTTGGCAATTGGTTGTACATCCTTTGTGGTAAGCAGATGGTGAAGTCATCTCCAAAGAGTTTTATGGTAGCATCTCCGTTCATTCTTCTTTTTCAACAAAAAAAAGGAGCTTCACTCTTATAAGTCAGAACTTGAGAAGATAGAATGGTGGCTCGGATACAAACATAACTTTCCCAATTGACCAAGAGTGGCATTTGAACAAAGTCTCAACTATCGTTGGCTTACCAAAGTCGAGCATAGATCAAGTCAAAACTGAGTTTGGCTGTCTGCATTGTGTTAATCAAGTTTGAACCACCTATTCTTGATGGCTTCTTTCACATTCTCGTTTTCAACATTCATATACATTTTAGTACTTGATACATTTTCACATGCAAGGTTTGATTGTTTAGATTACTTTAGTATGCTTAAGATGATTTAGATATATAAAGAGGTGTCCAGCACAAGCTCTTCTAAGAAGGTTTAAGAAACAAGACAATGAACACTTAAAGAGAGATAAAAGACCAAAAAAAGTATCGTAAGAAAATTATGAAACATAATAAAACTTTTCTTTTGAGCTAACTACAAATATGATATCAGATCAAGCTCAATGGCGTAAAAAAACCGTGTAGCCAATCCCCACCTAATGTGGGAAATGTAAAACCAATTAGGATCTGATTCTGCTATTGCTAAGTATGTTTTTTTATATAATCCCCAAGGGAGTGTTCTACCACCAAAGTTCAACCTGGCTTGGTTTGGTCAAGGCACAAAATATACAAATTCAAGAATGTAAATTTGGCCAATGGTTGGTTGCTTCTAACTGGTTTTGACGTTCTCGAGCATCTTCTACGATTCTTTGGCCAGTAAATGAAAGTAGTAAGAGGAAAATATAAAACAAGGAACTCTTCTTTTAATAAGTTGAATAGAGAATATGCGATTATATAAAGCACAAGAAGAAGGAAGGCTTCACATAAAAGACCTCTGAGAGATGTTCGTGTTTGGTTTTGATTTCACCATTTAGCATAATCTTCTATGCTTAGGACTCGTTTGCGTCGTGGAATCTTGTAGAACTCATGAAACTTTTTGGTTAATCAGGTTAAATGCTAATCTAACCCATTGACATCCCTATGTCTAGGACCCAGCTAGAGGTGTGAAGTGAGTGACTAGATTAAGCTCGACCCATGTTCAAGTTGTTTCTCTAAAGCTTGAACTTGCTCATTGAACAATCCGACCCATGTTCAAGTTGTTTCTCTAAAGCTTGAACTTGCTCATTGAACAATCCGATCCATGTTCGACAAGAGCTTAATCACAATATATTTCAATTAGTAGCGCTCAGCTACAGCTCGAGCTTGTTTCATTTTTAAGCAAGTCAATATACATGACTGAAAGATCAACTCAGCTTGGCTCGATGGGCACATTCTGCTATATGTAAGATTTCATCACTATGATCATGACCGAGCATTAGTTCAAGCTTGTGATGAAGACAATACTGGAGCTTTTAGATCATCAGAATCAAGTTCTAGTTTAGCTGCTACGAACGAGTTAGTCTTGAGCCAACTGCTCGTAAGTTCGTGTTTTTGCCAAGTACACCGAGAATTGAGCTGGTTGTGCATAGTTGTGGGCCTTGCGGCAACTTCAGACACAACACGAGGACCTACACAGCCCGTGTTTGTATTCAGCCAAGTCACAGAAAAAGAAGAGTTCGGGTTGGCCTGCTTTTGCCAAGAAAGATATGACATGTACAAACATGTTCTTGCTGGGAATATTACGCAGGAAAATAAGCTGGAGCTGAACACGACTTGAAAAGTCTGTGCCACCCAACGTGTTCTATTCAGAAGAAAGAAACAAAAAGACTGGATAATATTCAAATTGACCAGTTTTGACAGACACGTGAAATAACACGACATTGAACACGAAATTCTCATCTCTAATCCAAGATTGCAATCGGCTTCGATTGAGTTTGAAGCCTTAGCTTGGTCTATACATTCATGTAAGGATGTTCATCGAACCGGGATCTCTCACTTTCACGAGGTTCATGTGAATACAGTGCATCGGGAATGAGGACTGGAGGGAAAATCCCCGTAGACATCGGAGAAGGCACGGGGGCACGGCCCGCGAACCCTCCTTGGTCCAACCCACATTGTCCCTCCCCCCCCCACTCTAAAGAGTTTTACTAAACAAAGATGGAGCTTTCCATGCTAGTTCGAATCAGGCGGGTGTGCAGGTGAAATTATTCGAGATTGCAGTGGATTTTTGGCTTAAGGGATTTACTAACATTGGTAGGTGTTCAATTCTGAAGGCTGTGAGTTATGGGGTGCCCTTGATGTATTAGAAGTGGCCATGGATAACAAGGTCGCTGTGCAGTTGATCAAAGGGGATAATCTTGGCCCGAATGCCGAGCTTAATCTTGTCAATGCTATCAGGGATGTCAATGGAATGTTCAGATTCAAGAGGGTAACAGGTGTGTGCTGCTTGGATGGCGAACCTTGGCTTCTCGTTTCCTTTTGGCCTGAAGAAATCCGTCAGACAGAGAGAGGGAGCATTTCGTCTTCTACAGCGAGCAATGCAAGACGGATGATCGTTGTGTATAGGGGTTTCATCACGGAAGAACCAACGTCAAATCTAGGGCACCGAATCCCATGTCAAGAATATATGGAGGATTTATCATTGAGAGGCAACCGAAAAACACAAACACAAAGGCGTCGGAGTTCCCCTCTTCTGCCGCTGCCCGATTACTCCTCTCCCTTCTTCTTCTTCTTTCTTTCCTTCTTGATCGATTTAGAGTTTTCTTGAAGGAGAGGGAAGAGAACATGGGTGGCACTGGCGGAGCTCAGTTTCATCTTGAAGCCAATCATCACGGATCTCACCATCATCGCGGGGGACCAGGAGGCTTTCGGGAAGGAGGGATTGCCGCGGTCATTTGGGTTTTAGTGTTTCGATTGTCCCACATTCAAGGGGACGGATACCCCTCGCAGGCCATAAGAGGGCGGGGACGGGAGAACTTTTGGTCCGCGTTGCAGATCCCCGCCCTGCCCATGAACAAGTCAACAATCACCCATCCGGACCGGACCCGAAACTGGGCGGCGATCCGGATTCGAAGCGCAACAAACGGGATTTGAAAGACGCCTGGCGTCCGCCCCTCCAGAAACTTCTTGCCCGTTATAACAGGCGCGAGGGCCGAGTTGCGTTTACCTTTGCGGTATTCCTTTCCTTCTCCTCCTCTTTCTTCCTGCTATTGTGGTTTTGGATTTCTGAAGATTTTCTCTCCGATCAACGGCTTGACGAGGTAATTATCTCCATTTTTATTCGAGTACGACGTGTTTCTGCCTTTCTGAGTCGTTGATCCGGTGGTTAGTAAGGCGAAAAATATATTTGTTGCGATTTGTCTTCCCCGAGTTCATCTTTGTTAAGATTATTTTTCCTTATCTTACATACGGTCGAGATCCTTTGCCTTTATATTGTTTAGGGAAAAACATTTAGTTGGTTAGTTGCTGGTTTTGATATTGATCTTTTGCCTGGTCGGTATCTTTTTATCGTCTACGATCTTGATAATCGTTTTTTTGTTTATTTGATGGTCGTGTTTATTCTGTTTTCCTCAAAGCGGTAAGTTTTTGAGACCCCAAAAATATGGTTATAAATTATAATTGTGTTCTCGTTTCCCTCCCCTCCCTTTTCTACAGATCAGTCTTTGTTGCCTTACGAATTTAACATGGAAATGCTTATTCTTTCTTGTTGAAAACTGTGAGAAATCGGGTAGCTTTGTCTCGATTTCTTGTTTCTCTAGCCTTTGGTGATTCTGATATGGATATTCCTTTTATCTTTAATGAAACACAATTTTTTGTCTATTCATTGTTTCATTTTGCATATGGCGACCTTTTCTCGTATTATCCGTTTGATATCGTTCTTGACTTTTAGTGATGCAGACTTGAATACTTGTGGATTACCTATCTTCCACGATTCATAGGGAGTATCTTTCTAGAAATCTCACAGTCGTGTATTGAGTTCATGCGGTGCAGGATTGGATCTTCGTTGGTTTTACTGGTTTCCTGTCGTATATGTTTAATTGGCTTCTGATTTTGAAATTATATCAATTCGGTGAAAATTAAGAGTTTTAATAGGGTTGCGTTGTTAGATTACCGTAAGCTCAACCTCCATATTTGACTGGTTAAAGGAAAGTGCTAAATTATTCGTGACTTTTGGGAAAAAGGCAGAACATTGATGATATGTTTTGCGGTATGACTAGTGGGTAGCCTGCATGGTATTGTTCTTGGTTGTTTCACATGTTCTGCTAAGGGTTCTCTAGTATAACTTTATTGTTGCTGCTTTTTTCTTTTGTTGCATATCACTAACTTTTCTTTTCTGTTTTAACTCCCTCTCTTATCCCTTGAAGATGTCATACTCCAGAAGGGAGAGGTACGCATATCTCTAGCATGCTTGAGAATATGAAACTATGATCATTGATGTTTTCTGAGTTTAGTGGAAGGGATATTTTAGGATTTGGCAAAGTGTACTACATACTGAACATTTTGCACACGTTGTTTTTTATCAAGGTATTCTTCTCGTTCAGTTTCCCGTTCGCTTTCACGGTCGAGGTCCCCTGCACCCTATGTGCGGGGAAGGTCCTATTCGAGGTCAAGGTCAAGGAGTCGTTCAAGGTACCATGATGATCTGGCATTTAATTGGTTGTTCTTGATTTAATCCTTCGGACTGCATCTTGTTCCTTGTGGGAATTTCTTCTATAAACGGTTGTTGCGCTGAAGATCTTTTACATGTCATTGATTGTTTTTTAGGAGCTATGACTCGAGTGATGCAGAAAACCCTGGCAACAATTTGTATGTGACTGGGTTGTCCACTAGAACAACCAAGAAAGAACTTGAGAAGCATTTTGCTAGTGAAGGGGGAAAGGTTTGTATATTCATTTCTATGTAATTTGTGGAAAAACATGCACCATACACATCATATTCTTTTGTATCTGGACTTCATAGTGTTAATAGGTGTGTTATGTTTGAATGTTTTTCTTTACTTTTATATTGTTGATGTTTGCCTTCTGTCTTGTGTTGCCCAAATGGATACTGTAAGAATTGCAATAACCTAGTGACCTTAGCAAATATAAAGCAAAATTGCCTTCAGTTTGCCAGCGGCATTTCCCATGCTTTCTCCTAGGTCATGATGTTCTGAAGGGACACTTCATTGGCAACAGAAATTGAGGTTTATGTGTTCTGTGAGGTGATGTCTTTTGGATTATTACGGGTGCGCTTAAACCGGAGTCTCCTAGTTGGTTCAGATATTGGATTGAGTTCCAAGGACAGTCCATTCATACGCTAGCTGTTATTGTTTGGTTGAATGTTGATAACAGCGTCTTAGCGTAGCATCTTGAGAGAGTTATACGTATAGCATAACGTAAATTCTGTAGCGAATGGCGTAAGCCATTTGAATAAGTACGAAAATTAGTAAGAATCATGCTGCATTGGAACATGAAAAGATTGTAGCATATGAACAATCCTGAATACACAACAGTGACGTGATAAATACATGTAAAGAAAAGCAATTAATGCTGGTTGATAGTGCAAAGGAATTTACAATCATCTCATGGACTCAAATATGCAAGTGAATATGGAATACTAAATGATATTATAGTTCACAAATCTAAAGAAAGATGGAAAACCAAAATCTGTGATAGATAACATAATTTACCGTATTTATTTAGTAGTTCAGGCTCGAAGTGCAAAAAAATTGACTCATTAGGAATTTGCAATCATCTCATGTACTCAGATATGCAAGTGAATATGGAATACTAAATGATATTATAGTTAACAAATCTAAAGAAAGATGGAAAACCAAAATCTGTGATAGATAACATAATTTACCGTATTTATTTAGTAGTTCAGGCTCGAATTGCAGTTCCAATATGGTAAAGTAGATTTCCATTTTTGTCCAAGTATGGTAAAGGATACCCATGAAGGGAAATGAATTTTTCCAACGAGGTTATGAATTTTCTTTCCCCGAAAACAAGTTAATATCATGTGGTTAATATAAATTTAAAAGATATTAAATAATACAATAAAGATAGAATAAATGTTGTTCAAAAACGTCATTTTATTGTTGAAACCTAAGAGTTGACTTTTTAAATATTTACAAATCTATTCTTAGCTATTTGTAGTAGGGGATATTTGCTTTTTTAGACTTAATATCTTAAGTGGAGAATAAAATGAAAAATTCATAAAAAAAGGACATATACATAAATAGTATTACATGCATATAAGCTAAATGTCAATACCAAATATTATGTGATAAATAAAACAAAACATTGTTGTACTTTGATATAAAAAATATAAGATAAGCATAGAATAGCATGTGCTATGCATGTTATTGTAGTAGTGATATGTAGCGTGCTGCATAGTTCATTTAACACACGCTATAGTGCATGTGCGCTATACCAGTGTGTTATATATAACGCTCTGATAGTATATCTCATTTGGTTCGCCGTTCCATCTGTTATGTTGTGTTAATTCCTGATCGGATATTGAAAGTTTGACTTATTTGTACGCTATGACCGAAGTGAATCTTTGAGAACTTTTAGCACCAAGAGCTATCATGCTCAAATGAAATTACCATACTTTACCCACATTCCCGATGAGGAACTGCTGGGGCCTAGATCCGCTGCCTTATTTTAATGAAGATCGCAAAATTGAGTGATCTAAGGATTCATTGATTGTGTATGTAATCCTGTTCTAAGCAGTTTGGTCATCATCTTTAGTATCAGCAGCACGATTCAAGGGTTCCGGCCATTGGTTGGCAGGTTATGTCTTTAGCGACTAGCAGATGATTGTGCTGATCGCTGGACATACAAAGAGACATTACTGCTCTTTTCATGAGGAGCTTACATGATTTTACTGATTTAATGGTTATTACTCTGTTTGCAGGCTAAACATAAATATTAAATGTATGTATGTGCATCTATCCCTTTTTTCCTTTCCACTCTTAGCGCACGAGTTTTCTGAAGATCGTTCATCTCCAGTAGTTAATTCTATCCTGTTGACATTCTTTGCGGTTCATCAGGTTTTGGACAGTCACCTGGTTGTTGATCCTCGAACTAGAGAATCACGTGGATTTGGATTTGTAACTATGTCGGGGATCGAGGAAGCTGATCGGTGTATCAAATATCTGGATGGATCTGTTCTTGGTGGTCGAGTCATTACTGTGGAGAAGGTACTTGTCCCTATGTCAAATTCTCTTTTCATATTTATTTTTCTGGGTAGCATGATTTGTTGTTGGTCCAATTATGAGTAGAGCTCATCCTTTTATACGGTGTTTGAAAGATCAGCTTGTTTGGCTGTAGTTTTCTTGCCAGCAGGGTGGCTGTGAGTAGCAGCTCTACATCAAATTTCACATTCACATTCAAACTCGAGCAAATTCAGACTATGTAACCAGAGGGTTGTATGCCCTGCATTTCTTTCTTTGAGCAATTAACTAGCATGTGTTCTATATCTTGTAGCTGTCGATATCCTTTGTTGTATTTCAGCTCCTCCTTTTCCTTGTCTTTACATGACTGGAGACTGATCTCTCTATTCTGCCTCATTTTGTTACATTTTCATCTTCTGCAGGCAAGGCGAAGGCGAGGCAGGACGCCAACTCCTGGTCGTTACCTTGGTGTGAAGATCATCAGATGTACGTGCATGGCTGTGTTGCTCCTCCTATCTATTTTATATTTGATTTGGTCAATATTTTGTGTTTTCTGTGTCGTTTGGATTTTGCAGCAAGGCGTCGGTCTCCTAGCTACTCTCCTTACAGTCGATCTGATTATTCGTCTGAGAGAGAGCGGTCTTATTCTCCATATACCCGGCACGGGAGAGGGAGGCACAGGTCAAGGTCACATTCTCGTTACAGTAGTTCCCCATATAGATCGCGTTACCGGTTATATTCTCGGAGTAGGTCGTCCTATCGTAGGCGATACCGATCATATTCTCGGGACAGCAGATCTCCTTATGGGAGGTTTAGTTATCGCTATGGAAGGGAGGGATCCAGATCTTATTCACCTTATGACCACAGGAGGGAGAGGTCCCGTTCGCCTTATGATGAGCGTTACCGGTCCTACAGCCCAAATGATCGTTCTCGTTCTCCAACTGGGAGGCGAAGGTCTGTTTCACGTAGTGCCTCACCTCGCAGGAGAACAACGAAAAGCCCCTCACGGGGCAGTAGCAGGGGTTACAGCCGCAGCGAAAGCGTGAGCTCACGTTCCAGGTCTGCCTCCCGCTGATTCGGAGGCATCTCTCTGTTGCACATGCTTTTCTATTCTGTAGGATTTATGGTTTTCTGGAACCTAATACATTGAACTTTTCTCAGTTCTGACTATGGTGATAGATGTTTAAGATTACTCTCATCAATCATGTCTTTGTTCGGATCTGGTTATTTACTTCTCAAGCATTTTAGCTTATGTGCTTCGGTTGAGGAGTCGGGATCCAGGACCCTTGCGGCGTGAAACTTAAGGTCCTTCCCGGTTCAACTCCTTTGGGCTTTGGCGGAGGAGGGCTGTGGCCCCGTGTGTTGATTTTATTTGTAGCTGATGATATCGACAAGAACGGTACGTACGTACACATTTATCGGGGTTACAGATTGCTTCGCTCTGACGGATGAAGATGCATGGATGTGGGTGACGTCCTTCGTAGTGTACTTTTTTCCATTGGGTTCTTTGCGTTTTTTCCGGCAGATTGCCTGCGGTTGTGACGAGTCACTGTGGCTTGTGAGCATTGTCTTCTTAGAAATATAAAACATTCGACCCAGGCACGAATACCGACCGCGTTTTGATGTGCCGGGAAAGTCGTTTGTGGAGTCCGCTTGAAAGATGACCTGGTTGTGAAGTATTCTGCTCATTTGTGGAAACCTCTGGTCTTACCCGCTGCTTTTGATGTCAGAGCCAGTACCATTTTCTCATTTTGGTAGTACCCGTGTAGCTATGTGTAAGCAAAGCTACCGGTTTTAGCAATCGTTTCTGCTGGTACAGCTAGGGGTGTGCATCTGGTTGAACCGAACTTAAATAATTCAAATCCAATAGCTTTTTTGAATTTAAAAACAAATTTGAACCAAAATATATAGAGAACCGAATCAAAATATTTCCTTCGGTTATGTTATTCGGTTTATCTTTAATGGCAGATGGATGAATAATATATGAGTATGTCTATTATATATGTGTGTATATATATATATTATATATATATATATATATATATATATAAATATATACATTATATACATATACAAGTTTGTATATATATATATGTGTATGCATCTATGTATATATATATATATATATATATATATTCGTTTTTTTGGTTTATTCGATTTTCAAACCTTAATTTTTTTACATAATAATATAAATAAAATCTGAACCGATTTTCAGTAAAACTGAACGGAAAGAGAAATTCCGGTTTGAAAGCAGTCAGCTGAAACTCGTAACTCAGGTTGGAAGCAGCAGCGCTTGCGCGACCATGACTCTTTACTGTTGATTATCACTTTAAACAGCAAAGAACTCATTCGTCTACAGAAATAGGGGGAAAAACATCCCAAGTCTCGATCTCATGAAAACCTCAAGCAAAATGAGTACAACTGACGACATAAACATCAACAATGCATCTTTTTTATTAACGGCGATCTGGAAACCTATCAACTCCAATCATGATATCTCATATGACCTTTCCTGTACTGCGATGCGCGCTGTTGTTCAACTTCCTATCTGGCGGAGCCAATCGCTTTACTCCATTTAGAGATGGAGTGGCAGCAGACGAAGGATGGAGAAGCCGAGGATCCTCGCTTTCTCTGTAGTTTCTCCTGATGGCCCACAGTGCGTCAGCGCATTCAGCCATGCTTGGCCTCAGGTCTCTGCTTCCAGCCATCACGCATTTGGAGGCCAAACCCAGAACCATCTTAACTGCGACAGTTGAAGCTTGGGTCTTCATCAAGTTTGGATCCATTGCGGAGTCTGCATCGCCGTCTCGAAGCTTTTTCATTGCCTGAAGAGCCAAGACACAAAGATTTGCCACCCATTACCACGAAAACTTTCGGTCTTTTTTCTGTTTGTTATAAACGAGGAGGCTGCCATACACCCCAGGAATGGAACTCACTACCTGAGTCCTGTGAGCTAACGTACCAATCTTTGAGACATTTTCATTAGGGGAACTACTAAAGCAGTCATATTTTGAATCGGATCATTGGATCAGAAAGCAGAACAAGTCAAATTGAATTTGAGCGGATCAGCAAAGAAAGAAATTATGCAGTTGCAAATAGAGCAACATAGAAACGAGAAGCCACGGCTGAAGCTCTGCAAAACTTTTTGATAAAAGGTGTAGTAGAAAATGATTGTCACAAAGCAAAGTTAAAGACAAACCATAAACTCATATTAAGCAAAATACAAAATTATCACTTCTCGAATTAACATAAGGAAAAATGGATCCTTTCCACTTAAGGATGCGCGCATTTATCCGTGTGATTCTGTATGTGCGTGTGTGTGTTCTTGTGTTTACGGTAAGAGAAACTGACCCATCTTACGGTAACTCTGTCTAGGGTTCCTCTTCCTTTCTGAATGGGGCGTCTTCCAGTCATGAGTTCAACGAGTACAACACCAAAGGAATAAACGTCGCTCTTCGCAGTCAACTGGTTGGTGTTCACGTAGTCCGGGTCTATGTATCCAAAAGTGCCTTTGACTTGTGTGGAGATGTGGGTCTTCATCGGATCATCTGAAGCAAACCGTGCAAACCCAAAATCAGTCACTTTGGCGCGAAGGTTTTCAGTTAACAGAATGTTGGATGGCTTTATATCTCTGTGAATGATAGGATGATCTGCAACAAGTGAAACTAGCACGAGTGAGAGAGAGAGAGAGAGGAGGCGTAATATATCAACAACACTTGATGTTTTTAACAAATGCAAATGTATCACGAACACTATCTTCACTTTGTTTCTTTTCATAAATCAGTTTCTCTATATTCTCCTTAAAATCTAACCCACCTTTCAGCTGCAACTAAGAGTCAAAATGATAGTGTAAATGTTGTTACCGTAAATGAATTAGGTTTTACCTTGCAAGTAACCGATGAATTGTATTCCAGTGTCATAAATCAAAGGTTTCTGCATTTGATTATTCTTGCAAACCGAAACTACTAGTGACGTTTTTTGATAAATTCTTACAAATTCACTCTCATCTCATATGTGGCAAAATCCTTTCGGTCTTGCCTCTTGCGTCATGTGAAGATGATTGATGCCATAACTATTTTCTCATTAGAGGAGCTGGTCAGTGAGCTGAACAAGCAAAACAAGGGCTGTTCATAGCTCGTTTGTTAACTCAAAATGTTGTTCATGTTTGGCTTGTTACGTTGTTTGAGCAAAGCCTAAGACAAATAAAATATGAAGCAAGCTCACTGAACTGCTCTTAAAAGTTGAAAACATATAGTGAGATTTAATTCTCACTGGAAAATTATATTTTCTGGTCAAGATCAATTAGTCAAAAATTCATCAATTCTTTTCTTGTACCGAAAAAATTGATCGTTTTAGTATATTATGCACATCCAATCAGTTCGTCTAACATGGTTTTACTGCATCACACTCACGCAAGCATAAATTAGCTTATATGAGCCAAGGCCTAACTAGACGTACAGTGCTTATGTTCAGCTCCTAAAGCTTATCAAGCCAGCTCCTATTTGGCTTATTCACATCACAAAATGAACATGAACACCAAACCGCACGCAGCTCGATCTGTTTAACAGCCCTACTCATTACAGGTAAAACAAGTACCTGATTAGTGATTTTTCTCTCTAAAAAGATGAGGAAAGTATATGCTGAGATCACATGTTAAGCATCAATTAATTTAGCATGCCCTTTTCTGCATTTTGACGAAACCAGGAGTTGAAGAGTGGATAACTCGAATTACCATTGTTAAGTGACGTCCAAACATGAGAATTTGAGCATGTCTCTATTAAATGTTTTTGTTTGGGTTGGTTTGAGCGGCATGCTTCGTGAAGAACATGTTTAAGTTATATAAAAACAGATGCAAAATGCCTTGGCAAAAGATCGTAGAAACTATTGAACAAAGGATTGGAACTTTACAGTTGGAAATAATTGGACCTGTGTAAGTGTGAAGGTATGTGATTGCGTGAGCCACGTCAGTAGCAATGTCTAGCCGAGCAGCAAGTTCAAGCCCATTCCCACATTTTCCTGGCATATATACATATTATAAGCAATTAATTTCTCTAACAAAAAACAACAGTAGCACCCGGGCACGAAATGGCCTTCTCTTTGGGCATCACCGCCTTTTTGTCGACAACAGTAGCCATGGATTCTCTTTTCAATTAGAGAATGAATGCTGGTGCACAAAGAGTCATGGCTGTCCTGACAAGGGAAGGGACCCGACTTGGAAGAACGAATTTGAGTTAACTGGAGTTGCTGATTAATTTAGAGCTGTGCATATTCTGCCAATCCAAAAGAAAGAGAAGTAGTAAGAGTATCTTGTTATGGAGAAAAGTACCGTCTAGGTGTTCTCTTAGGTTTCCATTGCTGACATACTCGACAACGACGATCCACTCTGCCCGACTCTCGAGGTACCCGAAAAACCTAACTAGGCTAAGATGCTCCACGCTTGATAAGGCCTGAATTTCACTCTTGAACTCTGTTGACAAATGCTCATCTCTTCCTTTCTGTAACAGAGTCTCACATTCATGAATAAGAAACATGAAGGGTTAGATAGGAAGTCATTGGTAAGTTGCCGTAGTTTCCTCATTTACAGAATAACAAATGAAGGATTAGATAGGCTACATGTAAATATTAAACAGAACAATAAATTGTCAGGATGGTGTATCGGATGGGTTGAGGTATGTCTGGTTTAGTGATTAATTACCTTGGAACCGCGCTTGACAGCAACGACGGTGCCATCGTTGAGAATCCCCTTGTAGACGACACCGAAGCCTCCACGACCGATTTCATTCCTAGAAGAGAAGTTGCAGGTGGCAGCTACGATCTCCGAGTACGACAACCTGAAGCCACCTCGTTCATCACCTTGCTGCTGCTGCGTGTAGATCCTGAATTGCCACTTGGATGTACTGGCCTTGCTTGCTCTCGAGCTCACACTGCTAACTGTTCCACAGCGGAAACCATTAAAAGTTTTATGTTTAAGAACTCATTTTGAAGAACCACCGATTTTCGCAAATGACGATTATAACTTCTACAGCATATTGAAACTATGCTTGATAAATACTCGCAAATGATTCCCACAATAATTCCCTCATAAGCCATAGAAATCTGCTGCTACCATATGAGAAGAATACCTACCCAAATATTGAACTAACAACACTTGATTAGTTTGAAGGCCTACAAACAAGGCTATAAGACATACGCATAGACGCTCTCTTTTCCTGATTGGAAATAGGCATGACTTTCGAAAGCCACGTTCGTGTGACATGAACTCTTCTTTTCTTAGAAAATATTTTTTTAGGTTTCCGCATATTTTGAGGGCCCAGATCAATTCTATATTTGCCCTCAATCCATGAGAACCAACTCTTGAATCATCTCCGACGGATTTTCTAAAAGGCACAAAAACATTTGTCGACTTACAGATATTTGTGGAAATCGCTTTTGTGGTGCTTTAAACTATTGGAATCTCTTACGGCAATGAAAAAGGAAGATTCTTGGAATCAATATGCTATATGTTCTACAGATTTTCCACCTTCCATACATTAGTTGCCAACATGTTTTCGAAGAAAGACAGAAAGCATGTTGGCAACTAATGTGTGTATATATATAAATAAATGAATGAAGACTGGATTCTGTGTATTTTTGACATGTTCTTTTTGTATTTAAAATTTTTTATGGGTTTTTAGAAAAATATTCACTTATACCTTTTGGTAGTATAAATTTATTTAGATTTTTTATGGTTTTTTTAAAAAATACGTTATTTTCAGAAAGCAACTATTGAGCGCTAGGTCTTATCATTACGTATAAACAAACCACTACGGCCACCTCTTAGGTACGGTCGCATCTCCCCTTTGTTTTTATATGTCAAACTTCACAACTGAAAATTAGTAATTTGATTACATTCAAAATACTTTTTCTATGTTAAATTTTGCTAGAAACGATCGGTTAGGTCATTTAAAGCACCTTTTTTCAATAATTGTGATACGTCAAACTTTCATAATCTTAAGCTACAAACTTGCACTGTTCAAAATCCAACAAGCATTCTGATGTCCTTAACAAATAGCACAATATAAATGGTTGGATTTAGCACTGGATGGTTAAATTCAAAAAGGAAAAAGAACATGCAGGCACTAACTTACTGGAGACGTCATTGTTGGTTTCATGGGAACAGTCGTGCTGCTGGGGATGATCGAGATGAGGAGGCTGGTGATCGGCTTCAGGCCAGAGGCAAGACTTCAACGCCCGGAAGAAGCGCGAACCATACGATTCGAGCCTACGCCGGTTGGGATAGCTCGAACCCTTAGCGAAGTCGTAAGGATCGTCGGAGAAGGCACCCTGGTCGGGATTCAGTGGACTTGGTTTTACAGGAGACCGTTGCAACTCGCTGCTCCAACTCATCGACACCGACGCCCTCAACGAAGAGTACTCGATAGGATCTCTCTCTCTCTCTCTCTGACAGAAGCCACTCTCCCTCTCAGGTATGTCTGACTACAAAGGATGGCTCCAACCATTTAAAACACACAGTAAAGAATAATAATAATAATAAAATAAGAGAAGGTAGGACGAACGTTTCAATATTCAACTAATGTCACAGTAACATGGATTCGTACACAGACGCGGAGGTTACTTGTGCGACTTCTATTATTAATTAATACGTTGAAACTACGGCATAAGGATACAACTCTTCTATTTTCTAGTTTGATGATATTAGTTTTCTTATTCTGGTACCGTACGGCGTACGCTGATGTTTGACTGTTCTTTGTAGTATGAGCGTGTCAAATTGGCCCCTGTACCACTCGTGTCACGGCGAATTAAAATGGGTTGTGATCCCACTCGGCAAGATAAGACCCCTACCAGAGCTCCACTCTTGAAAGGGACGCTACGACAATGAACCTACTTCGAATCGTCGTCATCTTGGTGCGTACCACTTTGAATAAACACCTTGAATGACACGCTGATTCCGCTATTATGAGTTGTTTGGGCGCCAGGACATCAAAGGGTGCTTTCACCTTCGAGAGAGAGAACTTCGAGCTCATTCATGATCAGGCGAGTTGCGGGTTCCTGTGGATCTTAAGTTTCCCAAAAAGAATGGTGCCTTTCTGAAACCTTTGTGGAGTTTTGAGTCCAAATTTTTTCAATTCCAGATAATCTCGAGATTGAACACAAATACCTTCACACTGTCTCATGTATTTTCCTCGATATAGCTCCAATAGACACGATTCTTAATGTACTGAAAATAGATAACCATAGCTATATTGTTTAAGAATAAGGCAATTGCAATAAGGATTAGATATTCTTGTGAATCTTATCAAAATTCAGCCAGCCTAGTACCAATCTCTTTACATGGTTCCCTTGTTTTTACTATAAGTTTTTATTTGAACTCTGATTTGGATGATTCTTAATTTTTTAAAAAGAAGATACAAAGACTTTTCCAAATAGAAAAAGATCGACTAATTTTGAGTAGATTATCGAGAAGATATGATTGGTTGATTAAGATCTTAAGTACCTCTGATAGGCTTAAATTATTTCCTTCAAATCTCGATTGTCTCTATTTGGATTTAAGTGATTCTTGATCCATGAGAAAATAGACAAGAGTATCTTTTCACATATCTAAGAATAAAAAAGAAGTATGGTGGAAATGATTTTTTTACAAAAATTAGAATTTCAGCTATATTTTTTATCAATTAATGGTGCTAAGTTTGATTGTGTAATTTAATGCAGAAAGATCAAACTTATAACAAAAGAAATTTTTTTATTAATGGTTTGAAGATTATACGACTTGAAATACAACTTATTAGAGACACATTGAATTTTGTTTGGAGTCATCCTAATCTTAGAAATGAATGAGATTATTTTTGCAAACGAAAAGGTAGAACACCAAGAAAATTTCAATTAGACGTTGGACATCGTTAGAACTTGACCTATCAAATATTGTCAGTGACTATGCCCTATAGAGACTTATTATCGGAGTTTATGCACCTTCATTTCCTATAATCAAATTTGTTTGAATCTAGTTGGGATGTTTGTAAATGTATTTTAGATCTCCTTTCTAATTTTAGTAATACTACAAATGTATTATCTGGTATTTACTATTTGACTTGTCATTAATTTGTTTATCAAGCTTTAGTAGTTCATGCATTATCACAATTTCATACCAATTCTTACTTATCTCATATTATACAAGAGATAATAGAAAATGACTTAATTATTATATATATCTTCCAACAATTAGTTTAGTTGTTTTGCATTAGATCCTAGATTCAAATTAGAAGGCTTAGAATTATTTTTGAATGCTTATCATAAGGATCTTTCATTAAATAAGCTTAAGGATATCAACAATATAATCAATGATATAATTAATTATATATCAATCATAGTTTTGCACATAATCATCTTATTTCACAAGTAGATGAACGCAGTGACAGTCATGCATCATCCTCTTTTAGTAATAAGTTTTTTAGTCACATTTTGAAATCTGGACTTAGAAAATGGCCAAAATCTATGGACTTGAATGAGTTTGAGGTACATAATATTGCTCATTATGATCTTCATAAATTTAAAGAAGATGAGAGTGAGACAAATTAGATATTTTAAAATGGTGGTGAGAGCATCAATTTACTTATCTAATTTTATTTTTAATTACTAAGGATGTTTTTATTGTTCAAACCTCAACTTTGTTGTAGAGTAAGTGTTTAGTGAAAGCGGTAAAATATTAAATGAACATTGTTCTAACTTACAACCAAGATCTTAGAACCTCATGTTTGCTTAGATGATTGAACAAGAGCAAAGCATTGAGCAAGAGCATGAAGAACTGTCAATTAATATTGACTATATTACTAAAGGAAGAACTAGCACGAGTACTATCGATACTGATTCCACGCAAGCATGAAACTAGCATGGAACTACGTGACTTTTGATTCCTCTTTACTTGAGAGGATGTGTGGGAGACATAATTCATAGTTAATTGAATTATGGTCAAATCCATTATTTCTTTTATTTTTATTATATATATTGCATCTTATATGAATTTTTATATATATTGTAATGTATTATACTTTATAATATTATAATTTCAGTTTTATAACATATATATATATATATATATATATATATATATATAATGTAATACTTATATAGTTAGACTGCATAATACATTACATATATCATATATATGTAACATGCCATATACTTACATAGTTAAATTATTACATTATATATATTAATATATACCTATATAGTTATATTAGTACTAGTGTATGTACATACAATTTGTAATATAATATATTATGTATACATAAATTAATAATTAATTAATGTAATACTTATAAGTTATAAATTATATAAGAACTTATATAATGTAATTATACCCTTTTTAATGTAATATAAGTTATATAACTAAAGCGGATCTCGATTCAAAACCATATAAAATTGGATCTAGAACCAGATCCAAAACCATCCCAAAACAAGATTCAAAACTGCCTTGAAACCGGAAGTGGATCCAGATTCATCATAAAATAAGATCCAAAACCATTTGCTGGACGGTTTGGTTACGGTTCTTGGTAAACCAGAACTGGTGGTTCCCTAGATACATGTCCTTTGAACTTGACTTATGAAGTATAAAAAGTGTAATGGTATTTTTTATTTTTAAATTCAAATCTTTATTATTGATAAGGTTGATTCGGAAATGAAGATGTTTGAGTATGGATGAGCATGAGTGTATAAATATGTGTTAGAAATAATAAGGTTTAGGATATTTTTTTAGACCCTAAACATCTCATTGTTTTTGATGGACGATTGGGATGTTATCATGTTTACATTGGGGACCTTAGTATGTAACAAGGATGGTTCTTCATGATCAAATGGTGGTCCTTTAAGAGTATATATATATATAACTTGGTATATGTTAGTATATTTAAAAGAATCTTAACGATCCATTTTATATTGATAGATGGTCAAATTAAAAAAGTAAAAAATGTACATGTGAATATAATATACCTTTTACTTTTCAAATTTGAATTTTAATATCAAATTATCTATGGTTGAGATCTATTTAGATAGGCTTGTGCCTATGTGTGTATGTCCGAAATGCACATCTCCATCATAACAAACCTTTGCGTGTATTACCCTTCAATCAGAAAACCATCGCTTGTTTTAGTGCGGATGGAAGGCTAGATGTGTAGAGAATTTGTTGCGACAGGGTTGATGTAGAGATCATGATAACATTTTTGTTACAAGAACTTAGATTATTTCGCACTAAATAAGAGAGACAAAATGGATTGCTCATATGGAGTTTAAAGTCTATATCGCGCTGGCCCTCCGCCTGTGCACCTAGAGAAACAAAAGGAATCTACCTGACTCAACTTGGCACGGGAAAAAAACTTGGTTTGCTTTTGCATAACAACTTGATAGATTCGAAAATGCATAATCATAGACAAATATTTTACCTTCTCTTACATGACAACTGCCTCACCTGAAGCACAGCTTCGGGAACAGTAGACCCTACCAGAGAACTCGTTTTCTTCAGCGAAGACACTTACACGGGAAACATGATCACCTGTCACCATCTACTACGCAGACCTTACCACGTAGACAACGAACCTGTTTTCGTATTAGCTAATAA
Source organism: Brasenia schreberi (assembly GCA_036023115.1). Classification (NCBI taxonomy): domain Eukaryota; kingdom Viridiplantae; phylum Streptophyta; class Magnoliopsida; order Nymphaeales; family Cabombaceae; genus Brasenia; species Brasenia schreberi. The sequence goes on along the minus strand of JAYKKT010000059.1, from coordinate 357,804 downwards.
TACATTCAAACACAAGAAGGAAGCTTGACACTGCTAATGTGATCCAGAAATACCAGTCAGCAGGCGCGTCATTGATAATTTTTGCGATTCTTGGGTGTTTGAATCGCAGCACAATGGGCTAACAGATCATGTATCAGCTTGGCCATGCTTCAAATCTGTAAATATTAATCAGCACCTAACTACAATCATTCGATAACAAAGGTATACGGCAGATAACGATGTTACAGAAACTTCTCTCATCAGTGATCAGATCATGTCAACAGTTTATGGACACAAATCTGAGAAATAGCCTAAAGTTTAACATAGGCAGGTTCTACCTAGTTGCTGACTTCAATATAAGATTGTTCCAATCCCATCAAAGGGGGTTCTCCTCGGCATCACCAATCAAAAAGACAAACTCAAATACCGTTGCTGTAAAAGAAACTACGTGAACGGTGAAACAGAATTTTTATCCAATTAACTACTGTAATATTAACCGCAACCTTTAGAGGCAAAAGGATTTAGGACTAAGCTATTCAATAATTAAGTGCGCCTTAGACTAACAATAGTTATCCTTCTGTTTCCTCGAAAGGCCTGATTATTCCAAGATCTTTTTGATGATGTAACAGCTTCATTTACTCTTCAAACCCATTGAAGACAAAACGATATTTCAAACACAAGGTATGTTCGCGGTGACATATACGGAGTTTAACAAGTCAGAAAAGCAAATCTAGTCCAAATACAAGGAGTCTCATTATGTGGTGTTCCTTGATCACCATTGGTTCCCATCCAAAACCAATTCGAACTGAAAAAAATGTAACTAGAACTAAGCCTTTATTCACATTGAGATTGGCTCCATGTATTATTTGCTACTATTGTGATCTATACAACTTCAAGAAAACAAGATCAAGGTCATCAATCTCTTCCATAATTTTCGACTGTTCTGTTAGCCCGTTGGTAATGCTGATCATCCAACTTTTCTGTGTTAGCACTGACTGAAACGAAGCTCCATTAATCGTCTCTCTGAAAAAGGAAACCACCTTCATTGCAGCTCTCGTCTTATCTTCTAAAGGAGTTATCCATCGCCATATCATGGAATGCAGATAACAGCATAAAGAAGGAAAGAACACCAAGGAAGTATTTTCACAAATATTCTCTAAAACATATTCCACAATCCTTTGAAACTCACCGTTATCACAACAACACCAACATTGACAAAGAAGCCACATAAGTACAAGTGCAGTTTCCAACTCGAACCCCAGATCAAATATATGCACATCTCAGAAATCACGACGATGTCCAGGATGGATACTTTACCTCCTTCCATCCGTCTGAAACCTAATTCAATAATCACGATGGTAATCGGAGAACCTCGCCCTGATCACCGAATCCTTCTCCGCCGGTTCCGCAGCCTTCTCCTCCTCCTCCCCCTTTTCTTAATCCGCACTATACAACAAAGAGGACGCTGGCGACGAATCGAATGGTGCAGTGGGACCGGAGGTATAACCGGGGGGATTGTTATAGATTGGAGCAGCAGCAGCCTGAGGGGTTGGCGGAGGAGGGAAAGGGCCAGGATGGGTATAAAAACCAGACAAGTAATTGGGAGCTCTAGGATAAGAGAGATCGACATACTGATACGAAGGATAGCCGTGGGAATCCCTCGATTGAACCGGCGGAGGGAAATATGAAGCGGGAGCTGATGGTTACACCGGCAGCGGGTGGAGGGGACGTTCTTTAATAGCAACCTTAACCTTGACCTTACCGTGAAGGCGGCCGGAGGGCCGGCGGAAGACGAACGACCATAGGCATGGGGGTTCATCACTAGCATCGGAGAGGGCGTCGTTCAGCGAAAGGCGAGCGGAGTCTACTAGTGGCGTGGGGAGAGGGACGGAAAGGGTGAGACGCTCGTTCCAGACGGGCTTGGTGCCGCCGGAGGGGTCGACGATTGTGGGGAGCTTGTGGTCAGGATCGATCCAGGCGACGGCGTAAGAAGCGTGGTCGCCGTGTCTCCAGCTGACGTTCTTGAGGTGCTTGCCAGAAAAATCGTCAGGTCGATGTCCAGGAGCTTCGATAACGACGGCGAAGGGGATTGAAATTCTCTGGACGTGCTGGTCATGATGTGATGTCGGCGGTGATGCCCTGCAGCGAAGGATGAAAGGAGGAAATAAAAACTCAACGAGGGGAAGTAGGCTCCATCAGGCCGTTGGGCAGAGGGAGGACCAAAGTAGATCTTTCTTTTATACACACACTACATACAAATGCCCAAATACACATTCGCACATCTTATGTATCATTTATTTGCATCAACAGCTCAGCTCGGGTTTCAAACAAGACCATGCTCCTATTGGGCATGTTTGAATAATGAGATGAGTTGAAGCAACCTCTGTTCACCGTCTCTACTTTTCTACCCTTTTTCTCTTTGAATCGGATCAAGCATAAAAGTTCCGTAACACCATATAGGCTACAGCAAAAGCCAGCGATGAGTTGGTGGTTACTCGAGAAAAAGTGTAACCAAAGTTTTTCTTGTGGTGGAAGTGACAAGGTCGTCTTCACTTCCTCGGGAGTCCAATAGAGAATGAAATGACTAGCAAGCACAAAAACTTGTAAAACACCCGAGAATAATATACACTCAAAACGTTAAGAGGAACATTGGATACATGACACCTGCACACTACACCCATCGCTCAGGCTCCACAAAATCAGTGGGAAGATTATGAGGCAGCTGTCGTACATAGAATACACCGCATCCGAGATGCACTGAATCCATTATGGTCATCATCATCCTCGTCTTCTGATTCTGAAGCATGGGATGATAAACCGGTACTCTTCACCTCCGATCTTAAAGCATCCAAGGAACTCGTGAGGCAAGTGATATGATATGCATGGCAACAAAAGAAAACTATGACAGAAACATTTTGAATTGTGAAGGGATCGAAACACATGCAACATCTTCCACCAGCCCTCATTTTGGACTTAACCCCCACAGCCTTTATGCTTTCAGATCTCCCAGAACGTGAGGCTGAAGGATTCTCTCTCTTGGCTCGCAGCTCATCATCTTCCCCGCTGATACAGATTGCATGCCTAGCCTCGTTATAGCACCTCACCAACAGGTTCACGCAGTCTGCCTGCCAAAAAACGAAGTACTGTTTCCCCAACTTTCCTAAAGCACTGAGAAAGGAAGTACCAAGATCTCAAAGCACTAACCTTAAGGATGTCATTGCAACCATGCCTCAAAGATGTCTCTGTCCGATAATCAGTGCTAATTTTAACTAGGTTATCGCGAAGCCTAAATGTAAAACACAACAACCAGAAGTGAGTGCCTTTTACGTCCACCTACCTCAGAAGGAATAAAATCTGCCCATATAACATGTCACACCAAAAGTATACAGGAAAGCTTCAACCAAAAAACATAGGGCACCACCCAGGATAACTTTATCAAATTTGATAAGTTAAACCCCTAAACATTGTAAACCAGGATAGAAAAAGGATGACAAGCTGAAAATACACGAAAACTTCCACAAGTATTTAGACGATTTTCAGTAGTAACTGAAGGGAAAAGAACATGTGAACACAGTTTGGATATGAAGCTAGCAAGAGGAACAGCGTGACCATCTATTCACTATACTTCAAAATGTTACGTCAAGTGCATGCATGCATGCTTAGTGACACCAACCTGGGAATGTGCATCCCATTGGGTATCATGCTTACAATATAGAGAGGATCCAGGTTACCAACAGTGTGTTCCAACAGCTTGGCCACCTGTTATTGCAATAACAAAAATGTTAAAATGAATCAAAACTATAATCTAATAAAATTTAGACCAATGAACTACCTGCACTTACCATTTCAGGCCTTGAGAGGCTCTGTTTGATCAACTCTTCCCACAATTCATTATCATTCTGCAAGCTGACAAATTCCATGGCCTATAATAGCAATAAGTCATCAGCTGATAATGCACAACATACAAGCGGTAAACATGTTTATTGCAGCAGGGTGGTCTAGCAAAACATTTCGTGGTTTGAGCTTACCTCTTCCATGTCCTCTAACTTGTCTATTAATACTGACAGTGCCTGTTTAGAATTTCCCATCCGTCCAAGGATGAATACTTGTTCTCTCAAGAGATTTTTTCTGGTACATATTTCATATGCCTGTGATCATCATGGATTCCAATCAGTTTTTGAACACAGTGAGAACAACGTTTAAGCTTGATACAGTCAGAAGGTTGACCTTGTCAAGTTTATAGTGTTGACTGCTACGCAGAAAAGGAAGTAACATTCGTGGCTCATATTCTGCATAAAGCTCAACCTGTCAAGTTTTAGCAAGTAAATATTCAGCTAGACAAGCCTAAATTAATTGCCAAATGAATAAAAATAACTGAAACATCAGACGTCTAACAGAGTTAGTCTCCACATTATGACAAACACCAGGAAAGATGTCAAGGATACTGATTAAACATGTTAACGACTAAATATCCATAACACGTCTACAGAGTGCGGTTACAGCAACTTGGCTTTTCTAATTTTTCACCCATTAACAAAACTGTTCCAGAAATGGCATTGGAAGTCTCCTGTCACCAGAATCTGAAGAAAAATCTCAGTTGATTTTATTAACATCTTGTTCTAAATGAGCGGACCACCTAACAGGTGACAGTAGCAATTTACAATAGTTGCTTACAAGATTTTTGCCACGCAATAAGCACAGCCTTTCCTTTAATCAGGATACGGGTTGGTGCTTTTTGATATATATGACAAAAAATGAAGATATTGTGTGAAACATCATTATATTTGAAAATAATGTGATCTCACCATCATTATGATCAGTTTTTATTTACAGATATAACATTATTGATCTACATGATACTATGAAACCTGAGTATTGGTCTCTTCTGAATAATTAAAACCAAGCCTTAGAATCCTACACATTAACTACTTGTAATTCTGCAGGTGTGCAGTGAGTCTGTGGCCTTACAACGGATGTCAGATTCATATTTAGCTTGAAAAGGAGCAGATCATGTTTAGCGTTTTCTTCCAACACTTATGAGGCCTTTCACCTCTTTTGAGGTGTTCATCATAATTCACCTTCTTAGTGCATATCGTGCAATACATATCTAAGACCATTTGCAAGATGATACCACATAACAAGTGACCTCCGTATTGTAACATAAGGGGAGTGTTCCAAGACATGAGAGCACATCATGCAGTTGATAATACCTGGAATGTAGCGATTGTTTTGTTTTCTGAAAGAAAAGCTGTGACATTATGTTATGTTATGATATGAATCTTAGTATATCACATTTTTGGGCCTTTACAAATGGTTACATGTCTATACTTACAAAACTGCTGGCTAGCTCTCGAAAACCTAGAGCTACTCATACTACTGAATTAATTTCTGCAAGTGGGCTTGGGCTAGTGACCTGGATATATTGCCTATTTCATGTTCCATTGAATCCACATAATCTGTACTCTGCTTGATTCAAGTTCAGCATGGTGTCTGCTTGCTGAGGATTGGCTCAAATTAAATTGACACTTGAAGAAACGTGCTTGAGTTAGCTGAGCAAGATTGGCAAAGATCAAGCTTGAGAGGTTCTTTGTAGTTACTTGTTACTTATTCGATGCTTTTATGTTTGCTCCTGAAGAGTAAGGAGGTGATCATGGTTGAAAGCTTAACTGTTCCTTACAAGACCCAGAGACATTAATTTGAAATAAATGTTGACGTGGGTTCAACACAAAGAACTTATGGTAAGCCAGCTTGTTGCCCATAATTACTCTTTCAATGTCTCAGTTGATTGCATGAGAAACATTAATATGAAATAAATGAGCTGCAGGAACTAATTTAGGCAGAATCTGAATAATAGATTGAGAGAAGAAACCTGAAGATCATGAAAGTCCCTTCCAGCATTTGGATCAACCTCGAATAAAGAATGCAGATACAAATAAATGAGATATTTATGGTTGTCCACATTTTTGGCATCCAGTAACTGTGAAACTACTTCAAATGAAGAAATTATGGACCGGTATTGGATCAACAAGGCAACTGATCGTTTAGCATCCAGTTCCATCAAGTGGACAACCTATCACGTAACAAACAGAAGAGCTTGAAGCAGCAGCTACCTGAAGTGAAGTACTACAATTGAAAAGTGATGTGGAAGATAGATAGACCAAAATTCTAGATGGATACGTTATTCAACTTGAATGATCACCCAATAGAAGTTTATCAGACACATAAGTACTTATAAGAAATACCCTAAAGACCATACAATAGTATTTTAAAGCCATCAAATCATACGTACCTTGTCATGCACTGAACCTTGCAGGTTATGCCTCTCAATAAATTCAAACATTTCTGGCTTCCGCAGCTAGAAAAGTGTCAGTTTCTGATGTTAGAGTAAACATGGATGGCTCAAAAGGTATAGGTTTTGCAGTACAAAGGTTCAGCCAAATTTATCAATATCAGATTGAGTAAAGTCGTTGAGAAAAGGATGGTCTAGCTTTCTTACCTCTGCATACAGCCCGAAAGCTCTCTCATACCTCTTGTCAATAACATATAACTCAGCCAATGCCTATCTCAATGTTGAAAGTAATCAGAAAAACTAAATAAAAATGTTGAAAATATTAAGGAATACTCAATAGGATAAGACTATGAGTACAAAGCCCTGCAAACCCACCTCTTTCAGAGTTGCAGTTGCTGATGCAGCTTTAAGTTGAGATTCAATAGCAGAAATAACAGGCAAGGCAGAATATATAGCTGGTGGCCAAGATTTAATGGTTGAAAGGAGCTCCTCATGAAAAGATGGATTTGTTGCAAGTGACACAAGTGCTACCTGCAGAATGGTAAACACACATGAGAACAAATATATGGGAATTACACCATCAGCAGCCAACCATGAAATTATGTCGTACAATAAATGAACCTCATATGCAGTATCATGGAGCTGTGGATTGCTTGTAGGTATATATGGCACCAAAACAGGAAGTTGCCGAAGATGAGCAAAATGAAAAACCCATCTGGGGGAGAGTTCCAAGTATAAGCACATTTCTTCATAGAAAAGTTTGCACCATGAGTATTATCTCTCCAGCGTTAAGTATTACCTCTCCCATGATGATGCAAATCCACGCAACAGTTTTGGGCATAAAGCAGCAGCTTCAGCATATTTCCTTTCCACAATTAGATGGTCAAGATATTTTGAACCAACCTGTATTCAAATGATGGATTAGAAACAAATACTTCGGTAAATAACTGCAAATAAAAATCTTCATGAAAAAAAAAGTTAGCATCTGCTAACAACGTACTTTTCTGTTCCAACTATACATACACCCGGCCTCAGAGAAATACATTATAGATAATTATATAACGGAGTGGCTTTCAAAATGAATCCCAAGAACAATAAGCTCTGTTTTGGGTAAACATACTCTACACTGAAAATGATACCAAAGCCTCCAAAATATTATCATATACAGATGTGTGGAAGAGATTCTGTATACAGTTTCGTTCAATGAGTTATCATACTCTTTGGTAACAGATTCTGTTTATCCAATTTATATTTCAAACAACAGCTTATAGATTTAGGCACAAAGTACCCCTTATCACACAAATGAACTAAATCTAGCAGTGGTGAATACATTGTTCTCTTAACCAAGTACACCTGGACTTCTTTTAGTAGCTAGCATGTTTAACCATTTTCAGCAGTTACGCTCACAACTGCTCTAAACTTTCATCAATCTATATCCAGACACATCTGCAAAGTAGAACTTGACACACATTCCATTGTCTCAAGACATGCACCTGGGCCTTTCAGGACTATCCACGTTTCACAGTGCAAAAAGAGCATATGATAGGGTAGTCTGATAACATTTTCATCAGATCAGCGCAAATCCATGAAAACCAAGCCTCTCCTGCACTACGTGGGTTCTCAGTGGGGTGGCTACATGGTTTAATAATAGCCACTCTGCTCAATGTTGTGTCATATTAGCAGTTAGCTCAAAAAAGCAAGATCATGGTCTATTGTTTCCTTTGAGCACCTCTCACCAAATGATTGCAAACTTGGATAGCAGAAGGAAGGTTACTCTAATTAATCTACCTGGTCAAGAAGCTCAGTACGCCCTTGTCCTGCTTCAGCGGCAGCTAAAGCCTTCTCATGCCAACCATGTTCAAGAAGCCAAGAAATGTGATCTTCAGCATCCCTAACAAAAAACAAGAAAGCTCGTACTTTCTAAGTAAAGGGAGAGAAAATAGACAAAGTTGGAATGTTGTTTCATATAAATCGTTTCATTGTTGAGCAGCAAATATATGGAAAAGGAATATGTTAAGGGTTCAAAGAAAATCAACAATTAGTCGCAACTTGGAAAGAAATAACATGGGAAAGGATAAACAAAACTTTCAGAAGCAACAATTCAAAGGAAATGGTTGGTTAAAATCCAAAAGAACCTCCAGAAAAATTTCCTGAAAAGATCATCAAGCCACACCAAAAACAACAACTAAGCTTTTTCATACTAGGTGGGTCGACTACATGGATTCTTTGTTTCCATAAAGCCTTAACTCAATATAAACTAGATGATTCTTTATTATTTCTTTCCAACACTTTTGTGGTCGTCCTCTTCCTCTTTTAACATTTTCACAATCTAGTTTTTCATACCATGAATTTGTTAATGTAATAGGGGTACGGGCCATTAGGGCCCGTGCAACCCCAGTTTGAGGCAGGGCTGGCCCTGGCCATTACCGTTGGGAGCCCCAACGGCTAGTGCTGGCCGACCAGCACTAGTTCATCCTCTTGCTCCTTGAGTTATTTCTTTTACATTTCATGTACATAGTAACGAGTATATAAATACTCCATCACAACATGAATAAATTAAGCAGTCTAGCACTGCCTTTTTGACTTGTTTTGTATGTGTTTTCGCTCTCGTTGGTTATTCTTGAAGATTAGCATTTGTGATTGAATGCCATTTGACTCTTCGCGACTTGGTGGACTTTATTCGTGCAATATCAACCTTTGTTTATTGACGGTTATTTACATGGTATCAGAGCCTCGGAATGAAGAAATCGAGTGCATTGAGAAGCGTGCCAACTTTGAAAAATCTACGATTCTTGTTTTTTGACATTGTGAAGTTCAGGGTAACTTTAGAAAATATGTTTGTTTTGAAAATCTAAGGAAAATAGTGAAGTTCTCAATTGATTACGTTGTGTTCATTGGAATTTTGGAATTTTGGAATTTCTTAGAAATTTTGTCTTCTCTTGAATCTTGCTAGTATAACATTGTGGTTGGATGTGTTCACTTATAATTTCTCTCAACGAATTTCTTGACTTTGGATAATATTGGATATGCTTGTCATGAAAATATAACTTTTATTAGTAATACATGATTGTGGTTTTTTGTATACTTGTGTTTTTTGAACTTGTGATTTTAATGAATGATTCTAAAATAAGTTTTTGGCCATGTTTGATATTTGAAAACTTAGTTGTTTTTGTTATGACTTAAAAGGGCATGAGTTAGGCTAGTGTGTTTGATATTTGAAAACTTGTGTTTGATCTTTAATAAGTTTGTTAGCTCGTTCATATTGCATTGTTTCACTTCTCAAATTTCATCTTCTCGTTGCATTGGCTTTTCTGTAGAAATTTACTTTATTTTGATTGTTTGGATAGTTGCATTTGCATTCTTTACTAAGAAACCTTACGTAACATCTAAAGTGCTAATTGTTCTTTGTTGGCTTTCACTGTCAGTATGGTCAATTTCTGTGGTTTTGGTATCTTTTCTTTCATGTTAGCATGACTTTTTCAAAATTACAAAACTTTTGTGCTTAGGTTCGTTCATATGGCCTTTTGTTGGCTAAATTTTTTATTTGTTAAATCTATGATGGTACTCAAATTTAAGGTTTTTTGGTTGCACCCATCGGCCCATTTCGTGTTGTTTTTCATGATTTTAAGGTGGAAATTGAAGGTCTTGATGATCTATCCTGGCTCAATTTCTCGTTTTCTGGGTTTTTATTTTGGATATGGTTTATAATTTTCTAACAATCTATTTTGCGATTATGAATGTGCAATGCACTATATGGGTGATTTCCCTTCTGTAATCTCGTTTGAGTTTTGGCACTTAAGTGACTTGATAAGGATTGTAATAACTTTGCCTTTTTGCCCTTGAAAATTGGTTAAATAGAGATTGAGTACTTAGCTAATAGTTGCTTCTTTATATATGGATTTTGTTTGACTTGTTTACTTATCAAGATATTGACTACCATGTTGGGTTTGCCATGTGAATTCTGTGAGTCTTGTGATGTTGGTTGCTTTAAGAATTTGTTAGGTTCGATTTGTTTTGAGTAGTAAAATTGATCCCAATGATGATGTTATTCAAATATTCTGGAACTGAGCCTCTTTTTCAGGTCGTATGTGGTGATGGTAGGGATATGCAATATCACAATAATATTAATTTGTCCTTTTGTCATCTCGTTTGTGGAAACCTTAAGCTCTATGTGTTTTAGATGGACTTATTGGCAAGAAACATGGGTTCAGTTTGATTATTGGAACATTTTAGTGGTTTACTGCTTTCTCTTCTCGTGGAAACATGAATTTTCTCTATTGCACTTAGTATTATTGCATGTGTGGATAATATTTGCATTGTTGAGTTAAATGGACAGATTTGGCTATTCGACCTGATTCCACTTTGCATGGTATTCAGACTTGAGCCCATCCAGGTGTGTTCCTTTCAACTTGGTTACATGCAATCTTGATTATGTATTTACATAGTTAAATCAAATTGTTTGTTGGCATGTTTAGAAGAAAAATGTGTTGTGATATTAGGATGATTTCAAACTTGACTATTGATAAATTTGAAAATGTATTTGTTGGAAAACAATAAGGGGTATCTTCTTGTATAATTGAGATCCATGTTGTTAGCCTTTTGTTGAAGACCTTTATGATTAAGGTGTTTCATGTTGGTGGCCTTTTGATGGAAATTAATTGATATCTTAAGATGCACTTATTGTTATTTGAAAATTTGTTACGATTTCAAACTTGACTATTGATAAGTTCGAAAATGTATTTGTTGGAAAACAATAAGGGGTATCTTCTTGTATAATTGAGATCCATGTTGTTGGCCTTTTGTTGAAGACATTTGTGATTAAGGTGCTTCATGTTGGTGGCCTTTTCTTAGAAATCAATTAATGCTTGAAGATATACTTATTGTTATTTGAGACATTTGGAAAAATGTTTGTTAATAATGAGTTGAATGTACTTGTATGACCGAGATTCATATTTTTGGCCTTCGGTTGGAAATTAATTGAAAATTGAAGATGCACTTATTTGAAGATTTGTGATCTTGATAACTTTAAGGTTGTTTTTTCATGAGATTATGGTCTTCGTTTGTTGGCCTTTTGTTAGAAATCTTTGTGATTAAGTCATTAAGATGTTCCATGTTGTTGGCCTTTTGGATGGAGAGTAATCAATATTGAAAAAGACTTATAGTTATCTTAATTAACTTGTAAGTGATAGAAGTACAACAACAACAACAACAACAACTAAGCCTTTTCCCATACTAGACGGGGTCGGCTACATGGATTCTTTGTTTCCACAGATCTCTATCGTGTGCCATGTTAGCAGTTAACTCCAAATAAGCTAGATCATTCTTTATTGTTTCTTTCCAACACTTTTGTGGTCGTCCTCTACCTCTTTTAATACTTTCCAAATTTAGGTTTTCTAACCTTCTTACAGGTTCTTCTTTTGATCTTCTTTCTATATGTCCAAACCATCTTAAACGATGTTCTCTCATTTTATCCTCTATTGGTGCCACTCCTAATTTGTTTCTAATAACCTCATTATGTATACGGTCTTTTCTTGTATGACCACTCATCCATCTCAACATCTTCATTTCTGTCACAGACATCTTTTGTACATGTTGATGATTAACTGCCCAACACTCAGAACCATAAAACATGGCAGGCCTAACTGCTGCTCTATAATATTTACCTTTTAATTTTAATGGTATCTTCTTGTCACAAAGAATACCTGATGCTCCTCTCCATTTTAACCAACCAGCATTAATTCTATGTGTAACATCTCCATCAATTCTTCCATCACTTTGAAAAATTGACCCTAGGTATTTAAAACTTTCCTTTTGGGGAATGCAATGTGTGCCAATTTTAATTTCTATGTCCTCTGAAGTAGCCAAATGATCAAACTTACATTCCATATATTCTGTCTTTGTTCTACTAAGTCGGAGGCCTTTGTTTTCTAATGTTTCTCTCCATAGTTCCAATTTTCTATTAACTTTTTCCATAGACTCCTCCACTAATACAATGTCATCTGCAAATAACATACACCAAGGTACTTCATCTTGAATATGTTTTGTTAACTCATCCATCACCATTATAAATAAGTATGGACTTAAAGTTGATCCTTGATGTAACCCAATATTAACTTTAAAGAAGTCTGTTGTTCCTTCATGAGTCCTCACACATGTTTTTGCACCATCATACATGTCTCTTATAAGGTTAATATATGTCAATGGGATACCTCTTTTTTCCAAAGTTCTCCAAAGAACCTCCCTCGGTACCCTATCATAAGCTTTTTCTAGATCAATAAATATCATGTGAAGGTCTTTCTTTTTTGCTCTAAAATGTTCCATAAGACGTCTCAAAAGGTGAATCGCTTCAATAGTAGATCTACCAGGCATAAATCCAAATTGGTTCTCTGTTGTACTTGATACTTGTCTTAACCTACGTTCAATAATTCTTTCCCATAATTTCATAGTATGACTCATTAACTTGATACCTCGATAATTCGCACAATTTTGAATGTCTCCCTTGTTTTTATATATGGGTATAAGTGTACTTGCTCTCCATTCCTCGGGCATCTTTTGGTTTTTCCATATTTCATTAAATAGTCTTGTGAGCCAAGTGATTCCTATTTCTCCTAGTATTTTCCAAACTTCTATAGGAATATTATCTGGTCCTACCGATTTACCACTCTTCATATGTTTAAGAGCCTCTTTGACTTCATTCTTTTGAATACGTCGGTAGAAATTGTGGTTTATATACTTTTCTGACTTGGCTAAATCTCCTAAACTAATACTAACATCGTTATTTTCATTAAAAAGATTATAAAAATAGTTTTTCCATCTATTTCTTATATCATCATTTGCCACTAGAATTTTTTCATCCTCGTCTTTTATGCATCTAACATAATTAAGATCTTTAGTTTTCTTATCTCTAGCCCTAGCTATCCTAAAAATGTCTCTTTCACCCTCTTTTGAGTTGAGTTTTTTATATAAGTCCTCCCAAATCTTAGCTTTTGCTTCACTAACGGCCTTTTTTGCTTCCTTCTTTGCTTTCTTATAAGCTTCTAAAGTTTCACTAGTTTTCTTAGCATAATGTAATTTGTAACATGCCCTCTTTGCCTTGATTTTGTTTTGTACTACTTCACTCCACCACCAAGATTCTTTTTGTGCCGGTACACCTCCCTTAGATACCCCTAAGGGATCTTTTGCCACTTTCCTAATATGTATAGCCATATTGTTCCACATATCAGAGGGTGTGCCAACATAATTCCAAACATCTCCTTGAAGGACTTTTTGTTTAAATATATCTTCTTTCTCACTTTTGAGGTTCCACCATTTAGTCCGAATAGCTCGATGCACTCTTTTCTTCTTTGTCCATTTTTTTATTTGTAAATCCATAACTAAAAGTCGATGTTGGGTGGTTAAGCTTTCTCCTGGAATTACCTTACAATCTTTACAACACGCTCTATCTTTTTTTCTACAAATAAAGTAATCAATTTGTGTTTGTGATAAGCCACTCTTATAAGTAATTAAATGTTCATCTCGTTTTTTGAAGATTGTATTGACTATAAAGAGATCAAATGACATAGCAAAATTTAAAATCTCCCTACCTTCCTCGTTTATATCCCCATAACCAAAGTTTCCATGAATCCCTTGATATCCTAATGCCTCTTTACCGACATGTCCATTTAAATCTCCTCCTAAACAAATCATCTCCCTTTGTGGAATCTTTTGAAACACCTTATCTAACTCTTCTCAAAAAACTGTCTTTATACTATCTTCTAGTCCTACTTGGGGTGCGTAAGCACAAACTATATTCAAAACCTCTACTCCTAACACTAATTTCAATGTCATGATTCGGTCACCATATCGTTGTATGTCTACTACACTCTCCTTTAAATCTTTATTTATGATAATACCAACTCCGTTTCGGGTCTTTTCTTTACCTGAGTACCATAATTTAAAACCTGTATCCTCTATCTCCTTTGTTTTTTCTCCAACCCATTTTGTCTCTTGTAAACACAGAATATGAATCTTTCTCCGAATCATAGTATCTACCACCTCCATTAGCTTACCCGATAATGTTCCGATATTCCAAGAACCAATACGAATCTTATTATCTAGGACTAGCTTCCTTACCCCCCGCATCCGTCCATAATCAAAATGCGGAGACCCTCTCTGAAAATTTTTCACTACATTCGGGCGGCAATGTAGCGGGACTAACTTCTTTACCCACACCCGTCCATGATGTGGGAACCCTCTCTGCAATTGATTCACTACATTCGGGCGAAAATGTAGTGGCCCTTGCTTACTTCTTACTGCATTCGGGCTCTGCAGCACGTCGCTAGGCGGGAACGCCCCAAAGCAATGCTCATAATTTTTGTAATCCATGTTGTAGAAATCCGACGAAGTTTTACGCTGGCTGTCGGAAGCCTAACACAACCCTCCTCCTTTATCCGGGCTTGGGACCGGCAATGCAAGGGTGATCCCTTACATGGGCGGAGTTTTGTAAGTGATAGAAGTGTTTTAACAAATTATTATTTGAAGATTTATGATCTTGATAACTTTAAGGTTGTTTTTCTTATGAGATTACGATCTCCGTTTGTTGGCCTTTTATTGGAAATCTTTGTGATTAAGATGTTCTATGTCGTTGGCCTTTTGGTTGGAGAGTAATCAATATTGAAAAAGACTTATAATTATCTTGATGTTATGATTTTAACAAACCTTGTGAGACCTTTTGAAAAGCATGAAGTTGATTCCTTTGACTTGTTTTAATCATTCAAATAGATTATCTTACTTTTGGAACCATAGAATCACTTTTGAGTTTAAAAGATATTTAAGGGCCTTGGGAATTGTATGTTTGATTTGAAGGTTTTGAAATTTGCCTTAAAAAGCATGTTTGGGTTCGAGTTTATCCTTAAAACTTGGGTTTTGAGCTTAACCTTAAAAAGCTTGTTTAACTTGGCGGGTTTTGAGCTTAACCTTAAAAAGCTTGTTTGACTTGGCGGGTTTTGAGCTTAACCTTAAAAAGCTTGTTTGACTTTGCGGGTTTTGAGCTTAACCTTAAAAAGCTTGTTTAACTTGGCAGGTTTTGAGCTTAACCTTAAAAAACTTGTTTGACTTAGTGGGTTTTGAGCTTAACCTTAAAAAGCTTGTTTAACTTGGCAGGTTTTGAGCTTAACCTTAAAAAACTTGTTTGACTTAGCGGGTTTTGAGCTTAACCTTAAAAAGCTTGTTTGACTTTGCGGGTTTTGAGCATAACCTTAAAATACTTGTTTGATATACCAAGGTCTCCTTACAATATCACAAGTTTGTAGTGATTTATGAATCTAGTTATTATAATAGACAATCCTATTTGAATGATATCAATGTTTTCTTTCAAATGATTTATGAATCTAGTTCATCCTCTTGCTCCTTGTGTTATTTCTTTTACATTTCATGTACATAGGAATGAGTCTATAAATACTCCATCACAACATGAATAAATTAGCACTGCCTTTTTGACTTGTTTTGTATGTGTTTCCGCTCTTGTTGGTTATTCTTGAAGATTGACATTTATGATTGAATGTCATTTGCCTCTTGGCGACTTCGTGGACTTGATTCGTGCAATATCAACCTTCGTTTATTGATGGTTATTTACAGAATTACACAAATTATGAGCATTGCTTTGGGGCGTCCCCGCCTAGCGACGCACTGTAGAGCCCGAATGCAGTGAAAAGTAAGGGTCACTACATTTTTACCCTGATGTAGTGAATCAATTACAGAGAAGGTTCCCACATCATGGACGGGTGTGGGTAAAGAAGTTAATCCCACTACATTAGCGCATGAATGTAGTGAATAAATTACAGAGTTAGTCTCCGCATTTTCAATCTGGACGGATGCAAGGGGTAAGGAAGCTAGTCCTAGATAATAAGATTTGTATTGGTTCTTAGAATATCGGAACATTATCCGGTAAAATAATGGAGGTGGTAGATATTATGATTCGGAGAAATATTCATATTCTATGTTTCCAAGAGACAAAGTGGGTTAGAGAAATATTCTTTATAAGATTTTTAATGAAGATAAAGATGTAAGTATTAGTTTAGAAGAGTTAGTCAAATCAGAAAAGTATATAAACCACAATTTCTACCGACGTATTGAAAAGAATGAAGTCAAAGAGGCTCTTAAACATATAAAGGGTGGTAAATCGGTAGGACCAGACAATATTCCTATAAAAGTTTGGAAAATCCTAAGAGAAACACGAATCCCTTGGCTCACAAGATTATTTAATGAAATATGGAGAAACCAAAAGATGCCCAAGAAATGAAGAGCGAGTACACTTATACCCATATATAAGAACGAGGGAGACATTCAGAATTATGTGAATTATCAAGGTATTAAGTTAATGAGACATACTATAAAATTGTGGGAAAGAATTATCAAACGTAGGTTAAGACAAGTATCGAGTACAACAGATAACCAATTTGGATTCATGCCAAGCAGATCTACTGTTGAAGCGATTCACCTTTTGAGACGTCTTATGGAACATTTTAGAGTAAAAAAGAAATACCTTTACATGATATTTATTGATCTAGAAAAAACTTACGATAGGGTACTGAAAGAAGTTCTTTGGAGAACCTTGGAAAAAAGAGATATCACATTGACATACATAAATATTATAAGAGACATATACGATGGTGCAAAAACATGTGTGAGGACTCATGAAGGAATGACAGACTTCTTTGAACTTAATATTGGGTTACATCAAGGATCAACTTTAAGTCCTTATTTATAATGGTGATTGATGAGTTAACAAAACATATTCAAGATGAAGTCCCTTAGTGTATGTTATTTACAAATGACATTGTGTTAGTGGAGGAGTCTAAGGAAAAAGTAAATAGAAAATTAGACTGTGAAGAGAAACATTAGAATTAAAAGGCTTCTGATTTAGTAGAACAAAGACATAATATATGGAATGTAAGTTTGATCATTTGATTACTTCAAAGGACATAAAAATTAAAATTGGCACACATTGCATCCTCTAAAAGAAAAGCTTTAAATACCTAGGGTCAATTTTTCAAAGTGATGGAATAATTGATTGAGATGTTACGCATAAAATTAATGTTGGTTGGTTAAAATGGAGAGGAGTATCAACTATTCCTTGTGATAAGAAGATACCATTAAGCTTAAAAGGTAAATATTATAGAGCAACAATTAGACCTGTCATGTTTTATGATTCTGAGTGTTGGGAGTTAATCATCAACATGTACAAAAGATGTTGAGATGGATGAGTGGTCATACAAGAAAAGACTATATACATAATGAGGTTATTAGAAATAAATTATGTGTGGCACCAATAGAGGATAAAATGAGAGAATATTGTTTAAGGTGGTTTGGACATATAGAAAGAAGATCAAAAGAAGATCAAAAGAAGAACGTGTAAAAAGATATGAAAACTTGATTTTAAAAGTATTAAAAGAGGTAGAGGACAACCACAAAAGTGTTGGAAAGAAACAATAAAGAATGATCTAGCTTATTGTGAGTTAACTGCTAACATAGCACATGATAGGGCTATGTGGAAACAAAGAATCCATGTAGTTGATCCTGTCTAATATGGGAAAAGGCTTAGTTGTTTTGTAGTTTTTCATATCTTCTTACGAGAGGGTTCTTTGGTCATCTTGCTATATGTTCAAACTATCTTAAATGATTTTCTCTCATTTTATCCTATATTGGTGCTACTCTTAACTTGTTTCTAATAACCTCATTACGTATACGGTTATGTCACACGCATACCTCTAGGAGGTGGAGTGTTGGCCCCAACACTGATGTAACACCAACACAGTGTCGTGAAATGTTGACACGGTCAACGTATCGAAGCTGGTTCTGGGTGCGATCAATGTGTCGGAGTCCATATGTGTCCAAATTCTTTAGGTCATCAGGTATAAAAGGATCTCGTCCAACCTCTTCGCATCCAAGTCCAGCAGTTTAACAACCGTTCCTCTTCACCTCCCATGCCCTCCTCTTCACCTCCCACACTCTTTGGTTGCATCTTACGCTCTTCGGCGGCCTCCCATGTTGTTCGACCTCTCACACCAGTCAACCACCCTTCCTCTTCGGTGGCCTCCCACGCCACCTCTTCAGCAGTGAGTTGCAGTAAATGGTAAGCACACCTTGTCCTTTGTGCATTTGGCTGATGCAACTTGCAGAAATATGATTTGTCAAACTATACAAAATATCACCGGAGAGTTCTTCAATTCTTAGTTTTCACATTGTGGGTTTCCCTAAGGTTTTATAATCTTGCTTGGAGATTCCCTATCTTCATTCTTTCTGTTAACCAAAAAAATGGTCAAGCTCTTTTGGTGTTAAATGTGATTATGATTATGAACTCAGACATATCACAATAGCAATTCAGGAGCCATGTAGCTGATGCCACATAGTGTGAGAAAAAGGGTCAGCTTTGGTTATCGTTCTTATAGTTACTTGTTTGCATTCTAGAGCTGGCGGGTTGCTGGACAAAGAAGGTGTGTAGCGCCAGTTGCTAGTGGGTAAAGATGATGAACTTCTTGCAACAGAAACAAAAAGACTTCCTAGAGATGATGTAGCAGAGGTTTGCATTCTGGTATCTTAGCACTCACATGGATGCATGTGCATGATTTTACATGTTTCCAGTAGCTTTCTTCATCACTGGTAGACCTATTCAAGGGCAAGTTGAGGCAGCCACCTCATTCCGAAATCCAAAACGGTCTACACAAGAGCCCTGGTTTTTCAAAAAAGTTATACACTCCCTCACCTAAATCTCACCCAATTGAAGTTCAGCTAACACCATAAAATTTTCTAGGTATGTTGTTGTCTAAGTCACACAGACACTTCTAAGGAGTGGAGTGTCGACCCCGACACTGGTGCGACACCGACACCGACACCGACACTGTGTCTGTGCAGCATGGCCAAAAAAAATTTTGCAAAAAAAAAAACATTTTTTTTGTAACATTGATTTGTGTATTATGATGAAATTAGTAGTTGTTTACCATTTATATATTTTTCTTTAATATAAAGTTGTGTACTTGCTATTGTAGTTGTATACTATATAAAGTTGCTTGAATGATTTTGGGTGCGAACAATTGGTTTCTTATTACTCAATCTGATTGGATTCTTGACTCCATACTGTATGCCTTTGCACAGAATAATCTCTATCACCAAACACATTTAAAAACCAGGAACATTGCCAGATCAATAGAACAGAAGAGTATGACATCACTAGTGGATCCTAGCACAAATACTAGTATATGTTATATCCTACAAAAGATCTTGAAACTCTTTAAATCCATAACTTGGATATTTTGCAGCTCATAAAATCATTGTAAGTTTCAGATCATTATGAGGGAACTTGCTAATTGATACCTACGTGCACCCAAAATTAGCAAATACTAGTTGTATTATGATTGATTTATGTAGCTTGAATATTATATATAATATATAATATTATATACTCTAGCCGTGTCGCCGCACCTAAAATTTTTGAAATTTGTCATATCCCGCACCCGCACCCACACCCATGTGACATAGGTCGTTGTTTCTTTATGCAACATGCATGTATGCTTTGTATGAATGTATTTCATCTCAAGTAGCCGTGTTGAAGACTTGGTTTATGTCCATTCAAATCTAAGATTGGTTTCACGATCTCATGTTGAATACAAGTAACTAATTACTAATCTTTCAAAATTGTTTTATTTTCTATTACTCATGGTGATTATATTTAATCTTTCATTGTTATTTATTTGAATATATTATAGTAAAGGAGCATAAAAATATTGGGATACAAATCCGGAAGAATATGATTTACATATCCTTAATAAGATTTGCATTTCCTTAGTATGGAACTCACTGATCCGGTAGTCCCTTTAATTGATAATATTGTTGATAGTGAAGATCTATGATTTATCAGGTATATGTTCATTTTATTTTTCAAACATTAAGATTTTTTTTATTGATTTTTGTATTATGATGAAATTAGTAGTTGCTTACGTGTTTTGCTTTAATATAAAGTTGTGTACTTACTATTGTCATATACTTATGGTAATTGATGTCTCACTTGCTCTAGTTTGAATATTATATATACATATTATATATAATAATATATACCTTAGTCGTGTTGCTGCACTCAAAATTTTTAAAATTTGCCGTATCCCACATCCGCACCCACACCCGTGTGACATAGGTATATAGTCTTTCCTTGTGTGACTACTCATCCATCTTAACATCTACATTTCTGCTATGGACCATCAAGCCACACCAAGTTAGAAAGAGAAAAAAAGAAGCACCCTTAGTCCCAGTGGAGGGACCTTGCAGGTCTAGAAAGTTCACATGAGAACCAGGAAAGCATGCACAAGCAGACGCAAGGACACAAAGCACGCCCACACCCACATGGGGAGGGGGTGGAGGGAGGGAGGGAGAGAGAGAGTTTTGGACGATCTGTAGTGCAATAAACTGGAGAAGATAAGCGCCTATATGAGCTATTCCTCAAATGTCAGGCGTCTATCTTGAATGTTGTACCATAAGCAGCTTGATGCAAATCAGCCCCAAGAAATGACACAAAATGGTTTGCACTGAAAATAATAAAAACCTGTTACGTTCATAACTTTTCCACTGAACCAAGGTGCATTTGCTATTATGTTCTATGAGAAATAACCTTGAGTATGTTTGAGCTTTCAACATTTCTCTCTGTTCATAAGGGCATGTCTATGTGTTCTTCCTATAGAACATTCGAGTCGTAACCAAAATGAATCAAACTAAAGAGTTGAAACCCATCAGCTACAATGTTACAGCCCGACCATGCAGAGCACTGTGAAGTACTAAAACTAAGATTATAACCAACTGTGTTTAGCTTACAGAAGAGGGAATTAGCAGTCCAGCAGACATGTTTGACCTATAAGATGAGTAATTAAAGATAGAGGCTGAACAGACCATATTATTCCAACTATAAAAACAAGGTTAAAAGAGGCATATTGCCACTTCTCCATCCTTGAGGTTCGCATCTTCCTTTTATTACTCAAAATAATGCTGGAAGGTAATCCCCAACAGAGTACGTTTCAGAGGTGAAACAATTTTGTATCCTAACATAAGCATTTCTCTTAAACAACTACCCATTTACATCCTTTGCAGATCAAACTGAAATGGTTTCCATGCCACTGATGGGTAAACATTTTGCTGACATGGCATTCAAGAATAGTCATTATATTACTATTTACTTCAACGATCACTGCTTTGGAATCCAAAGAGAAAGAAAACAAAAGAAAAGCAGGAGAGATGAAAGGCAACAATATCCACTCGCAGAACAACCATGTCATACCTAGGTTTTGCAATCACGATGTCTCTTGGGGATACAATATAGTACAGTGGTTCATCCCCAGCAGCCCACTGCCCACCTGCATAGCTGCTTCCTACAATTAAACACCTCAGCCATCAGGAAAATGCATTCTACTCAAAGATGCAAAGGATCCTGCAATAGTTGTGAGTTAAAATATTTGATCTGCCAAACAGGAGCCTGTTTGATGGCACAATAGCATTTTGATTAGATGAAAATATGAAAACCCAAAATGCCAAATGAGAGGTACAGAGAGCTTGGTTCAACTGGAGACTGAAGCAGTTGAACTACAGATATTCAAATACCTGTGAAAGGAGCATAAGCAAGTGTATAATCTTTTGCTTTGTAATGTTCAAATCCATGAATAGAAAGAGCATCTGTAGCAAGTTCATCATTTTTCCACGTAACAACTCGCACCTCTGGTCTCTGTGCACTTCCCTGCTAGCCATTGTGGATATGCCGTGTAATCAGTTCGTAATTCCACAAACTTCCACAAGATACGGGCAATCAGAAAAATAGTATCAGTTCTAGAAATTAATCAGAATTAGTAAGCAAAGACAGTTTTATGTAGGCTAGCTAATATTTAACCAGTTCAGAGTAATATTAATTTTAAATGAGTTGAACTTAAATACACACACTCAAATGCGCGTGCACACACATGCATATGTATGCACCTTTTAAGGTCAGAGAAATTAACTTTTCAGAAAATCACTAAATTCAAAAAGAAAAGATTGGAATAGCTTAAAGAACAATTACGTGGTTAACAGCATAGTCAATTAGTCTTGCAACAAGATCAACAAGGGCGTTTACCAGGGAACTAAAGAATAAATGGTTTCAATAGGGAAACCTAGAAAACACTAGGAAAATGGAAGAAATGATTTTCCATAACCTCGTTTTGGCATTGGAGATAACTCACTAACACAAAAAGGCAACAAATAAAACAGTAACATGGTGGACTAAACAAGTTGAATCTATTGAGGCACTAGGTAACCTACACATCTAAACATTTTAAAGGATTTCTGGAAAGAAATAAGCTATTTTCAGGTTATCTGTTATCACTATATTTTCAGGTTATCTGTTATCACTACATCAGGAATATTATGGACAACGACATGTTCTGATATTTCATTTTCATCAAAAGGTTAGAATTTGGTGGCACTATCACGTCAATTAATAAATTTACTATGTACTTTGATGGTTTTAAAGATCAAAACAAAGGTGGCACTATCATGAAGAAATATTTTATTCTTCATAAAGTTCAAAGATTTTGCTTGACATTTTTGCCAAATTTGAAGGTTAACCGCAAATATGATGTGATTGCAAATAGAAGTATTGGTTAACCGTAAGTGAAGCTCCAAAGTTGTGCCTCTCATTTCCATGTTTGGTGACCATGACCCAAAATCGCTGCCAATCAGCATCAGTTCAAGCGACCAAAAGGTTTCTTTGTCAAGGACATGGCTCAACAATTCATTTTCTTTTTAGGTGAGACAAGCATGACAAATCTTACAGACTTAAAGTTCCTAGGCTGTAGCTTGACATAGGAACAAGTCCAGCCAAATCACTGAAGCCCAAATCAAGTTATCTCCAATTCATGAGTAAAAAGAGTTCAGGTGTTCCCACAGAATTAAGTGACGAAGAAGACCTGTCGAGAAGGAACAGCAGCAGACTTTTCTCCATTTTCTTCTTCTGGAACATATGCCAAAATGACTAAAGCATCGCCATAGGGTGCAATTCCAGAAATATAGTAGCTGGTTTGAAACGAAGCAACAATCTCCACCTGCTTTGCATTAGATACAGGGAAACGTGATTGAGTTGCACTGGATCCAAATGAAATTGTCCTGATAGCAGCAATTTTAACGGAAGTCCCCCATGCAATAACCAAGAGAACATCATCCTAAATAAAACATAAATTGTCAGAAACCCAGTTATTTTCAACTGAGACATCAAATGACCATTAATGGACTAACCTGCCAAACCAAATGAGGAAGCAGCAATTCAACACGAGGATTTCCTCGTGGTCTCTCAATAAATGTAACACGCTGATCATTTGCCACATCATAAACCTTGACACCTGCATCATTGGCCCAAGCTACAAGGCTTCTCCTCCATCTTACAGCATGTATTGGACCCTCTCCCGAGTGCACAACCTGCAATAACATATACTCTTAACCATCCAATATGATATACAGAGGCAGACCCTTGTCCATCAACTCTCGATGTGGAAAAATTTAAGAGTAGGGAAAAGATGTACCTGATCACGATATCCTAGCCACCTCTTTGAGTTGAGGACAAGATTTCCAGCCAAACCACCAGCAACAAATCTACATGATGACGTTCTTGCATAATCTGGGTCTAATGAAATAGCTTTCATTGGGCGATGGTACTCAAACTTCATTCTTTCATCTGTAAACAGGCTGCTTACAACAACAGAGCCATCATCTGAGCAGC
Organism: Brasenia schreberi; assembly: GCA_036023115.1. Taxonomy (NCBI): domain Eukaryota; kingdom Viridiplantae; phylum Streptophyta; class Magnoliopsida; order Nymphaeales; family Cabombaceae; genus Brasenia; species Brasenia schreberi. The sequence continues at coordinate 333,775 of JAYKKT010000059.1, read as the reverse complement.
TTCCAATATATTCACCATCAGAGTCAAAGCTAAGGTCATTCACAGTAGCAGTGTGGGCTAAAAATTCCTTGACCTGGATGAGGCAAAACTTAGTGACACTTTATCCAGAAAAATGTGTTCATGATTCTATAGAGCTTGTGTGCATTTTTATGCATCATGGGCTACCTTAACATTAAAATATTTATAAGAATATGGTTAGCAACATTCAACAAGTTCAAATGAATGAAGCACTTGCAAAATATGACAGCAATTTTTAGACATATAGTTACTCCTTTAATATAGCTTTGGAGCATTTAAATTGGCACTAGTAGCATGGCATATGACATGATTGAAACATAAACAAATCGCTAAAGTTTTTATTAATTTTGCACCCACCTCTTACTGAAATACCCAATACTACCATTTCAATGAAGACTCAAACTACCTTAAGTGGAAAAAGATCATATGAAACTATCCTGGTCTTTCAACTGGTGTTGAGCACTCATGTCTCTTAAATTTTAAAGTTAGACTAATCATATATGTACAATATCAGCATGTGTTTCATGATCTAAATTTTAAAGTAAGGTTAATCATGTGCTTGTGTATTCAAAAATTAGCAAATGTTATAGTGTGAAAAAGTTTTAAAAACACCCCAAATGGTAGCAATTCTTAAAAAGTTGCAGATTTTGATAATGATGATACATCTAAGGGTACTCTGGTAACTACCTCTAGTTGAGTATTTTGCGGCAGTAGGGATTGCTACAATGTATTATGTACCAACAATCTATTTGGTTCTTTTTGTTTGTGTTTGTGAGTGAGTGATATTGTTTAAGAGCTATCTTTTGGGCCATCACCAATACCTTGTTCGCCTAGCTGCTGGAGATTCTCAAGATATTGTTCTTCTCTTACTGAAAGATTGAAGTCATACTCCATTTATTTGACAAAACAAGAAAAAATAGCCTGTCACTGAAAATTATTGGGTTCGATCCAGTTCCTTTTCGGATGCAAAATAAAACCAAACATGATTTTGATGATAAGGTGATCACCCGGTTAACTGAATGACAGGCCTTAGGGACCTCAAAAAAACTTCCTTTTTCCCTATAAACGTTATGAAGTATCATACTGAATGCTGGTCTCTCACTTGCTCCACTTCCTTGCTTATATATAAGGGGGGCTTGTCCCTTATATACCCGATACTTCCTCAAGTATTTTGACATATGATGCAAATTTGTAGACTCAATTCAGAATTTGTGTTTGTATCTCATCAAGATCTGTGCTATTTGATCCATTTTGAAATCTGGACTTGACTTGGAAGTGTTATCACGCTTTTGGACCTCTTCATTATAAGGTATGAGGAACTTAAAACCACCAAAGGGCTCATTTAGTGGTTCATTTAAAGTTGTTGAAGTGACATTTTCCATTCCAAATCAATCCAATTCGATTCCCTTTGGAGAACCTTCTTCAAAATCATGACTCTTGATTCTTGGAGACCCTAGAAGAGTGGTGCTTCTTCGGAAGATTAGTCTCCTTTTACCATTTTATTATGCAAAAAGAACGAGAAGCCCATTTTAAACTAAAGATATGGATTATTAGAAACAGGCGCGTACTATGGGAAATTACTTTTCTCTAGAGATCTATGTTGCCAAAGAAGGATGGTGTTCTTAACGAAAATTACAGAAAAACTATTTCGCTGAAGCACCGCCTGACGTAAATGCAGCTAATATTTTCTCTATCATTATAACATGTGCAAACCCTAACAAAATCCAATCAACCACGCGACCCTCGAAAATTAAATTATCAGCTATAATTCCGAATATCTACCTAGCATTCTCCCTCATCCTTTATAAACACGAGACATTAAACAAAATCTCAACTATGAAAGGATAGTCGGAAAGCAACAAGGAATTGATCGAAGAAGTATGAAGGACAATATGCTTATCCAATACCTGATTCCCTTGTAAATCTAGTATGTGAACGGTGCCGTTATGCGTGCCGATCGCGATCATCCGCTCTGCGACGGCGATCGAAGAGGCAGCGTCGTTCGAGAGAATGGAAGGGACGCTCCCTCCCATCCTAACATACTTAAGCCTTGGTTCATCTTCTTCATCCTCTTCTTCTTCGCCGAGAGCTGCCGAGGGCCCTTGGTCGGCTTCGGCGGCGTCTGCCTCGTCGCCTTCCTCCCTCTCGTCATCTCCGTCGAAACTCTCGCCGTAGGACGGAGGATGGAGGTCGCCGTTAGCTCTGGGTTTCCCAGAAGTCATTCCCGCCGGAGCAGCGATCAGTTCAGCTTTTTGTGGAGAAAAGAAAAGACGGTCTCATGGATTTGATCTGTTGTGTTCCTCTCGGCCGTAAGCCTTTGCCCCCTGCTCTATGATTAGCTTCAACTATTTCACTCCGTGTCCTTTAGCTCTTCTTGTATTTTCCCCTGGAACGCTCTTTCCAGAATGACCACAGAAGACGTCCGAGCCTTTAGTTAGTCGTTTTCTCAAAAAACCGGAACTGAACTGGCTTTGGTGCAAGTTCTGATTTTATGATAGGTAGAACCAAAACCAAACCGAGTGATCCTTGATTTTGGGTCCGATTTGATGCGTTCTTTTTCCAGCCATTTTGTTGACCTGGTTTAGTTTTGAATGAAACCATCAGACCGGTTCTAAACCAGCCATTCTAGGTATACACTTCAAAACACATTTAAAAAATACACTGTGCTTGATGATGAATTCGGCATATTTTTTTGACATTTTTATTTGTAAACAAATCATTTGAGATTGGACCATGCGAGGTCTTGAGCAACCATGCATACTACGTACGAAGGAGAGAAGGTTATGGTAGAAATGAAGATATTGAAATATATAGATATATGACCATACAAAGAAGGCGAGATGAGAAATGGATCGTAAATGCTTTAAAAGAAGCGAGAGAAAGAATTCAAGAGCAGTTGATAAAAATGACAAAATATGATACTCTTCTTTTTTTCCTTTTTACAGAAGATACAACATAATGAAAAGTAAAAATCCATATACCAGTAGAACAAAGTTTGGTTTTGGTTTTGGCTTTGAAGATATATTAAATGATCGGGTGCAAAACACTCATGTTATAAGATGCATATAAGTTTCTAATTTGAAGCTTTCTCCTGTCGGTCATTTCAAATGGATATGCATATTCTTTTAGTTAATATTAATAATCAAAACCAAAAATTTGAATTTCTGATTATGCGCAGCATGTAGATTTCAAATGGACTTTGGAAAAGGCAATGACCCACCAATTAAAAAAGGTCTATAATTAGTCTCGTCGAATAAAGTATGCCTCATGACATGCATGTATACCGGCCCCAGACCATAGCATTGTTCCAATAGGTTTGTGTCTTCGGGGTTACATTACTATTACTATTATTATTGTAATCACCATTCATACTGTTTCTCGTGTCCGTGTGTGTGCAACACCATGTGTGTAGATCCATTTTATATGTTGATTTCTGCATTTCTAGCTTATGGTAAGCCTTTATGTTGCTTGTTAGCGCTGATTTTTAGACAATTTATTTTTAATTTTTTCTTTGGATCATTTCTAACTGCAGAGAAATGGCTCACCAGATTCACATTAACTGAAAAGATGTGTCCATCTCTCTCTTCCTCTCTCTCAATTAATTATTTTTTCTAAACAAAAGAGATCGATTGAATTGAAAATGGCTTGGAAAAGATTGGCTGATCCGTAAAGAGTTTTTTGTTTGATTCAAGAGGTCAGGAAGCGTCCAACCCGGTCCGAGACGCCTTCAAAAGGCAGTCGTTTCCACCGGCTTAGCTTCCCATATTGGACATTCACTTAATGCAATAAAGACAAATGATTTTGTAGAATAAGGAAGCATCATTATTACTGCATTGCCAATTTCTTTAATTGGTCTGGTGTCACTTTCTTATGAAATTTACGTTCATAACTAAATATCTATCAACTTTGACTTCAGAGGTTCGAGATTTTGGTAGGTCCCATTCTTACACCATACTCTTAACGAGCCACTGCCTCAATCTTAACTAACTTCATTCTCTTAACGTATCGTTATGAGGATTTAATTATGAATAGTTAGGGTTTTCTTGTTGGCAAACTTAGGTAAGCATTCTTAATCATTGTGGAATGCTGATCTAAATTGCATTTTTGCTTGACTGTCTTGGAATTATATGTTTAATATGATAGAGATGACTGCAAACTAAGATCTAATTCCCGTAAGGTCCAAATCCATAAATTTATAGACGAGCAAAGAAGAATGGTGTTTACACTTTTCCACGTGCTAGTGATGAGAATGCGACCTAAGAAACCTAGTATTTGAGGAGATAATGAAGCTTTTTACGAAAATTTTGAAAAAAGAGCAGTATGATAAAATATTAAAGAATCTTTTGTGAGAGTAGACATAAGAGATAGACAATCATGGGCTCTATTCTTGGTGGTCTTGAAGCTAATTTGAATCCTTCAACAACATGATCTTGCTTAAAAAAATAGTTTTTCTATTTTTATTTCAGAATGTGGAATTTTTCCCTTTGCACTCCCAAAGTGATGGATAGAATCCTCATAAAAGTGCTACCACTAGATGGAACATCAATGATATTGTATGGATCGGGTGGATATCTTTTCTAATTGGTCAAAGTGGGTAGCTACCGATTGAATCTAAAGGTACTTCATGAAGAAAGACAAAAGATGACAAGAAACACCATTAAATCAAATTAGGCACCTACCACAGAGAAGATGCAGGCGGACTCACAGGCGTTGAGGGTGAGAGGGGCAGGAGGAGCTGCATCTGAAGTTGGCGCCAGGGGTGATGATGCGTTTTTTGGAAGAAAAAAAGCCTTGGAAAATATGTTAATAATTGGTTTCCAATATTTTCTTAGAGCCGCAAAGGAAGAGTAGATCCCAGGAAATGGTTATTAAAAGCTCAAGTCTCATTGGGCGGTACATCTTTCCTACACTCACAAGGAGCTGATCATTTGGAAGCCCCTCGAGCTCATTCTTTATCTTTTTCTTAAGCATGCTCTTCTAGCTTAACTGCACACTATATATATGTGTGTGTGTGTGTGTGTGTGTGTGCGCGTGTGCACTCAACTAGCCAAGACTATATGAGCTGACCAGAACAAAAGATGCATCAAGTGTTCATGTGATCCGTCAAGCCGGCTCAAAATAGATTCTAATGGGTCTCAGAGTGAAGTTCATCAAGCTGGGTACTGTCAAACGACGAGCAGTCCCAGACGAGGAGACAGTAGCTGGTGTATATTTAGCCAAGGTGACGGGTCTAAGTCCCGAATTTGAAAAATCAACAAGAAGCTACAGACATATGCTCCACCCTAAACGAGTAAGTTCTCCTTTCACCCACCCTAAAACAATTACAGTATCCAACCACTGCAAGAAGAGCCTCTTAGTTGTGCGCATAAACTAGAAAATTTTCAACCACGAGAAAGGCAGTTGTACCCGAAATTTACACCAAATACATGAACTCCAATCCCCAGCTACCGGTCTCCAATTTTTCTGAGCTAAGCACAAGTGAGATCGATCATTGGAATAGCGGATACACGTCTTTGCATCTGACTGGTAGATTGGTAAGCATACTCAATCTGCAACTCTGATTTTCGGAAGATGCTTCACGGTACCAAAGGAATGATGTACCTTTTTGGGGTGCTTTTGTCGATCAACAGATTGGATTTACGCAATCTTTTACCTGATTCAATTTCTAATATCATATGGCAATAATATACAACCATTTCCACTAGCTTCCAACGCGCCTGACGTTCATTCATTCCTTTCGTTGCATGTTCTTTCCAGCAGCCAGAAAGAAGTTCCAAATAATCGTCTCGTAGAAATTCAAGGGAAAGAAACCTTTCACAAGCACAGTAGAGAATAAGCTGGGTTACGCATGGTGAAGCGAGTCTTGAAATAACTCACATTCATACTCTGATGGAAAGAAGATCACACATGTCTATCAACCAGCGTCACCGGCATCGCATGCTTCGAAAGATTCGTGAACTCTGGTGTCTCGTTCGTAGCACGCTGATAGATTTCATCCAAGAAAGAGGCCCGGAACGAGCAGTCATGACCTGGGAGAGCATCTTTATTACGAAGTTATCGCGTCATTAATTTTATGAATCTTCAGCAGGCGTTGGAACCTGGAATCGGAAACTGAACCGGTCGGTGCCCCGGGCTTGAGCCCGGTTGGGGAGTGATACTGGTTTCAGAACCAGCCCCAGAACATATTATCTTATATAACATATATAATATATTAAAATTTCAATTTTCAAATAACATTGTTAATATTATATATATATGGAAAAACTGGATCCTTCTTGCTCATTATTTTTGGATGGTATGAGTTTAATTTCAAAATTTTAAGAAGCTTTGAAAAGTACCAAACATATTTTTATTATAATCATATCATCCAAAAACAATAAATGGGCGTGAATGATATATATATATATATATACACGAGAGAGTTAATTGTCATAACCCATCAATTCATGTCATTGCTTTTTAATTGAAATTATTTTTTTCAAAGGGAGAGGGTGGAGCCCTTGGGATCATTTTTAACCTTCGGTTCTAAACCGTAGAGTACTGTACAATTCCAGACCAACGATCCCAAAACGGTTTTGGACTGCTGATTCAAATTGGACCAAAACTATCAGGTTCTCTTTGGTTTTGAATAAGGTTCCGGTTCGATTCAGAAAATCAAACAGGGGGTTCCGCAGTTCTGGTCACAGTTCCATTTCGGGTTTGACCGGTTTAGAAGCTGGTTCGGTTCTGATTGAAACGGTCGGTCCGAGTTAGAACCTGGCCATGTCTAGGTTCCGATACAGATCTGGTTTTATTATTTAACTACTGCAATTGAATTTCTCACTGAGATATATTGAAAGATATGATTTAGTTGGATTTATTGTTACAATCGAAACGAATCAGAACCATTTAAATCCCTGTCAACATCCAACTCCACACCTACAAGTCAAAAGCGATACGCTGGGGGTAGTACGGATGATACGTCGAAACTCAAGTGGAAAGCTTCCACGTCTGCTTGATCCATGTTTCACATCAAGAAAGAAATGGCGTTACTTGATGAATTGGCAGCCAACTACCAACATGATGAGTTGGCAGCCAACTACCGATCACAAAAGATACGTCATGAGAAATTTTTAAAGTGTTTTGCGCATCATCCGAACTTCCACCTTGCGACTCTTGGGATAAGACAGTGGATCGTGGTTTACCAGGATGAGATATTAGCAGTTTTCGCCATTAACATTGTCAGCGCAGAGGGTGGGAAGAAAGCTCCCCCTATTGACAACCAATGGTGGGTAGGCCAACGACTGAAATATAGAGACAAGCAAAACTTCTCTCCTCACTGCTGTGTGTACTAAGAGGAAGACGGAGAACCAGGGTCATGGCTGCAGCACCAATCTATAGAGATCCCACCCAGCCCACGGAGGCGAGAGTGCAGGACCTCCTTTCTCGGATGACACTCACAGAAAAAATAGGACAGATGACCCAGATAGAGAGATCAATGGCCACGACTTCTGCAATAAAAAACTTCGCCATAGGTATGATGAATGGTTCAGCTACAATTTCACTGTTGGTGGGAGCCAAATTTTGGTTTTGTTGTTTACGTACAGGTAGCATTCTAAGTGGTGGCGGAAGCTCGCCCGAGACTGGCGCCTCAGCGACAGATTGGGCAGACATGGTTGATGCCTTCCAGAGATCGGCCCTTGAGACGCGGTTGTCCATACCAATGATCTATGGCATTGATGCTGTCCATGGCCACAACAACGTGGTTGGCGCCACCATTTTCCCCCATAACATCGGCCTCGGTGCTACTAGGTGTTTCATTTTTACTGGGCTTCATGCTTAGCCTGAGGATGATGGGGATCGATTTATAGCTATTAATTCTCGATCCACTTATCAACTTAAATTTCCTTTTTTCAAATCAGTCCTGTAGGTGTTCATATAAGAAACTTGGGAAATAGATACATTTATGGCCGTTGACTGAAAGCCTGGCAGTTTTGCCGCATGATGGTCTGCTAGATTAAGATGAATACAGTGCCCTTACATCAGTCATGATTCAGAAAAGATCCGTCTTTGCTAATGAAACAGCTGACAGAAGACTTCACTAGGAATATACAAAGTTCATCGAATTCACATTAGGCTGTAGTGATGTTTGTGGGGTTGTTCATCTTATATATCAATCAGAAAATTTGTATTTCCCGTAACATGAGCTTCCAATGTTATTCAGTATGGTCTAGGATACACCCTTGTGTTTAAGGCAGGCAACTGCTGAAACATGCTTTCCAACTGATTAGTTTAGATTCCATTATTTTGTTCTCTCTTCACATTTTGCTTTTGCTATGCATATTTTTGCCTCCTGATCTCATACGTGCTTTCTTTCGTGTTGGATTATACTTTTAGAGATGCTGATTTGATTCGAAGAATAGGAGAAGCAACGGCAATAGAAGTTCGAGCCACCGGAGTGCCTTATACTTTTGCTCCTTGTATCTCTGTAAGTGAAGGCGACAAGCACCATGAAATCCATAACGTGAATAAGCTAATACCTACCCGAAACATGTGGCCCTGAAATAAAAAAGAACCCCTTGATTATCAGACCAAAAATATTTCCGTGTGTTAGAGGAACCTCTACGGAAGCATGAGTACTTGACAAGCTTGTGTTGCATTCCAAAATCGCAATGCTATTTTACTTCATTTATCTAAAACTAACACTTTGAGGTAATCCCTGCAGTTTGGGGCTCGTAGAAGTAGAGGTTGAAGGAAAAAACCATAGAAATAAACCAATATGCAACAATCATGCCCCAATCAATAAGAGTCACAAATCCAAAGTAAGTAAAAAAAAATCGTATGAAAAACACAAGCAAAAGCACCTTTACATACTTACGTTAGAGAAATCAGCATCCCACTATACACTACGTACAAGTACGTGCACTTCTCCCAATGATAAAGCACACACACCTCAAAGTCATGTATCTTCTTCGAGTTGACGTTTCATTTGCCTTTGGCCGGAGAAGAAGTGAACCAGGAAGCAGCCGCACAACCCCATAGAACACGGTCAGAGGGGAGAGCATTGATGGGAGGAGAGAGAGTGTTAATCATATAAGTACATATTTATTTACAAGATCACGGATTCGATCCAAACGATACGCATCTCCATCCCATAACCATTCCCAGGTAAACATCAAAAGTTTTTCAAACAAAAAGATAGACCGAAGACCATTCTCAAACCCAAGCCTAGGCCAGCACGTGTACGCAATGTGTGGTCTACAATGTCCTTCTCAAGCTCTTTAAACTATGGTTCATGACCTATCAAGTATATAAAAGGATACGTGTATTTGTCTCATTCTTTAATATGTGATTAAACTTTGTGTTCATATACACAAGTCCCTTACATGTGACTTTTTATACTTTAACTTTCACATGTATCAATGATGGATCAATTGAATATTAAGAGATAGCAAACATGAATTAAATATTATTAATACACATGGGTTTAATTAACTCAACCATAATTTAACATTAAATCCAACACAATGTCATTCATGTCCTTTCCTTTTTGTCTTTATTTCCCATACTGATGTGTGTATATCAAATCAAACGTATCTATTTCTATATCCTGGGCTTGAAAAGTTAATGTAAACAAGTTCCTTGCGTCCAATCAATGAAGATGTCTGAAATTGGTTTAGACTTCAAATAGGGAAGATACAGCTCCACTGGTTGAGGAACAAGTGAAGTGACACAGTTCAGAAATGCATTGAGTCATCCTGGTCCTGTAGCAACCAATAACACAGCATTCTCACAAATCAATCCCTTCTGTCATGTCCAAGGATTCTAGATTTGTGTTTTTTTTTAATTATTATGATATTGGTTTTCACTGCTGCTTCTTCCTGATTGGCTGATCATCGGTTCTTACAGGTTTCTAGAGATCCAAGATGGGGCAGATGTTATGAGAGTTATAGTGAAGACCCTGAAACTGTCGGAAAGATGGCATCGATTGTTTGTGGCTTACAAGGTTCACCACCAGAAGACCACCCTAAAGGTTATCCTCATGTAGCTGGAAGGTAAAATAAGCTCATTTCTCATATGTCCTTCATCTTGTTTTCTTTCACACTAGCTGCTTTGTGGTTGCAACACATTATAACGTGGAAGAAGATTAAGTTTACTAGTAAGATGGTTTGTGTGATCACTCGCAACATATGGAAGACAATATGCATGTTTTTCAATAAATAAGATAGTATCCAGTAACTATTAGTTTAAGGAAACAGGGATATCATAAAATTTCTTTCTAATATTCAGGCAGTGTATTTTAGAAAGAAGAAAAACAGAGAGAGCCTGCAATGTTAAATGATTAAGGACCTCATTGACAATAGAGTATTTGAAGAAATGCAGGTAGAAAGATGCTCACATTAAGTCTGAAACTATTCCTTTTAGTTGGAGGACCGCAATTGCTTTTTGTCAGTGTGAGCTATGAGCTTTCTTCTGCATGTTGGAGTATGTAAGTTGCATATAGTTAGTCAATGTAGGCTCACTTTGTTCAAGCAGATAGTCATGCCTCTGTTTTGGTATTTCTAGTACTATCACAACAATACTTACTAATCTGGATTGCTTGTTACCAAATAACTTTACATGGTTTTATCCAATCATTATTTTTTATGTGCAGATTAAATGTTGTTTCCTGCGCTAAGCATTATGTAGGAGATGGGGGGACACAAGGAGGCATCAACGAAGGAGATACTATATCAAACTATGAGCATTTGGAAAACATTCACTTAAAACCTTTTATCGATTGTTTGTCTCTTCATGTGTCAACAGTCATGGCATCTTTCTCCAGCTGGAATGGGGCCAAGTCACATTCAAATTACTTCCTTATTACAAAACTTCTGAAAGAACAGCTGGGCTTCAAGGTATAGATTTTGAAGACGCTAGTTCATCATGCCCCTAAATTCTTGAACAAGTACTTTCGTTCACAACACAAATGTTGGCATTATATTTCTCTACTGGTTAGAATTACAAAGTTATATACATCAAGTATAACTTATTGTTTCTTGCAACTTTAATATTGCAACTTGGACGACCCCATCTAGTATGGGAAAAGGCTTAGTTGTTTGTTTGTTTACTTTAATATTGCTACTCCTAATAGCTGGCACTAACAAGTTACTAAGGTGAGTATGGGATACGAGCCTTTGTAATACTTTTGAGAAGCTTAATTCCTCTGGTGTTTGAGAACTTAAGTCAAGCAGATACTTTTCTTCTTTGTTGTTATTGACAATATTCATAAGGCCTTACATGAATGCGTTAAATTGGAAGCGTCTGTCTTCTGGAGGACTGAAGTGACACTGGCTACAAATATTCAGTATATAAACTCTGAAATATCCATGGCAAATTTCTCCAGAGCTGTTTTATTATGAAATATTTAATTTGCACGTGTAACCTTGGAAGAAATCCTTCTATATTTAAATCAACGCACTTATTCGAGCAACCTCTTGGTTGTAACATAAAGTAATGTAAATTTCCCATAAGCTCAGCACCTGAATATAATTTCTCAGAAATTAAATGGAAAGCTCGTACAAATTTTGACATAGGAGAAGGGACCATCCAAGTAGAAACTATTACATTGTTCAGAGATTTTAAGGAGCACAATGACGTTGAGGAATCCTTGTAGCTGACCCTTCTTAGCATGGGCCAGTTTTCATGGCGAAACTAACTTAAGTTCTTTAACCCTCAGAGAGAATTTTCTTGGTCGGAGACTAGAAAACATGTTCATATTGAAACTCCGTAACTTGAGCAGTGTACATTTCCTATATTGTCAATGTGCGTTCCAGATTTTGGATGGTCATCAATGGGTTGTGAAGTTTATTATACTTGTCTAATGATCACATTTTGGAATTCATGTTATTATTTCCCTTCTTTTATTAGGTTTCAATTCTATTATTTGGATGGATGTTACAAAAGTTTCAAATTCTTATGAAATCCCTTCAACATGTTTGAGCTAACTACAATGGTACAATGGCATACTTTTGTTGCAGGGCTTTGTCATTTCGGACTGGAAAGGATTAGACAAAATAGTGCATCCTGAGGGTTCTGATTATCGCTACTGTATTTCAGTGTCAATAAATGCAGGAATAGACATGGTAAGGATTAATTCTAGCACTCGTTTCTTAAATTGTCTCTGCAAATTTCTCCTGCCTGAGAAGTTTGTTTCAGGTAATGGTGCCCTTCAACTATGAGGAATTCATAAGAGAATTGACATCCTTAGTGGAATCAGGGGAGATACCAATCACGAGAATCAATGATGCTGTCGAAAGGATTCTGAGAGTCAAATTTGTTTCGGGGCTGTTTGAACATCCCTTTACTGACAGATCTCTGCTCCAAAAAGTTGGGTGTGCGGTAAGGTCAAATAGGAAGGAAAGCAAAATCAAAGTTACTATCTTTAGGTTCATGCTGTTCCTAGACTGCAATGATCTTGCATGACAGACGCTTCAAGATTTTCCTTCAGTAACAATTGACTTGCAAATGCATGTAATTCATGCATAGTCCACCTTGTCAATATTTTCGCCATCATTTTGATGTATTGTTGCAGAAAGATGTTGACTTTCTTGCCCTTCAATAACAATTATGAGTTTCTCAGTTTCTTGTCTACACATAAACGTCAACTGTCATACGCATAGAGATTTCAGTCACAGTTTCTGCTGCCATTAGAACTTAGTGGTTCTTTGTCCGTCAGGAGCATAGGCAACTGGCACGGGAAGCTGTTCGGAAATCCTTGGTGCTGCTGAAGAATGGACAAGACGCGGACAAACCATTACTACCTCTGGATAAGACTGCTAAGAGAATTCTCGTTGTAGGCCAACATGCTGATGACATAGGCCTCCAATGTGGAGGTTGGACCATAAGCTGGCATGGGAGCAGAGGAAGAACAACTGATGGTATTTTCATCAGTACAGCTGTTAGCATGCTTTAACTTTCTCTATTTAACGATTTCTATCTGGTTGGGAGATCATAATTTCCTATTTTTGCAGGGACTACCATCCTAGAGGCGATCAAAAGTGCAGTTAGTGACCAAACTGAAGTAGTATTTGAGCTAGAACCATCACCAGAAACCTTCAAAGATGCTGAATTCTCGTTTGCAATTGTTGTTGTAGGGGAGGAGCCTTATGTGGAGACTATGGGAGATAATCCAGTTCTCAACATTCCTTTGAATGGTGAACATCTCATAAACTTCGTTGGCAGCAGGGTCCCTACGCTTGTGATAATGATTACTGGAAGGCCGCTTGTTGTCGAACCGCTTTTGGAGAATATGAAAGCATTGGTGGTCGCCTGGTTGCCTGGAACTGAGAGTGGTGGAATCACAGATGTGATATTTGCGGACTACGAATTTCAGGGAATTCTTCCAAGAACCTGGTTTAAAAGGGTGGATCAGCTGCCAATGAATGTGGGAGATTGGAATTATGATCCTCTTTTCCCGTTTGGATATGGACTTACGATGAACTTGGAAAAGCGGAAAAATTAGCTACCATAAGGCAAATTTCTGTACAAATGGAATTAGATTTTTCCATTGTTGGTCTTGGTTCTAATTCAATTAGATGAAAACTCCAGCAGCCTTTTGATTTCCAAAAAGCCTCGCCTATTGTTACCTTTTGCTGTAACCAAATTTGTGGTTGTTGCTAGTATGTTCTTGATGGTGTGGAGAGAGAGAGAGAGAGAGAGAGAGAGAGAGAGAGAGAGAGAGAGAGAGAGAGAGAGAGAGAGAGAGAGAGAGAGAGAGAGAGAGAGAGAGAGAGAGAGAGAGAGAGAGAGAGAGAGAGAGAGAGAGAGAGAGAGAGAGAGAGAGAGAGAGAGAGAGAGAGAGAGAGAGAGAGAGAGAGAGAGAGAGAGAGAGAGAGAGAGAGAGAGAGAGAGAGAGAGAGAGAGAGAGAGAGAGAGAGAGAGAGAGAGAGAGAGAGAGAGAGAGAGAGAGAGAGAGAGAGAGAGAGAGAGAGAGAGAGAGAGAGAGAGAGAGAGAGAGAGAGAGAGAGAGAGAGAGAGAGAGAGAGAGAGAGAGAGAGAGAGAGAGAGAGAGAGAGAGAGAGAGTTTCACCAGACTTGCTCTTCTCAGGAGTCTCCAGCCCTTGCGGGGTAAAAGTCGCTTAGTGGTGAAGCAAATGAGTGGGGGCTAAATGGAGCTGTTGGCTACCACTGAACCTTACATGCCGTCTTCATTCCGTATAGATGAGATGATATTTGGAATAAAAGGCCCCGGATTGCTTTTCCTATGCAAAGGCTTCTTATTTTGAAAACAAGGGTCGGCAAGTTTTGTCATTTATCATGGAAAAGCTTTAAGAGAAATTATCGTTTTCTTCCTCACAGAAAATTGTGGCAACACAGGCATGACACAGCTTTGAAGTTCGAAGAAAGAACTCTAAGCTCAGCAAAGCAGAGACTGACATTAGTGACAATCTGGAAGAAGATATCAAACCAAGCAAGCCACCATCTGCCTTTCACGTATACTGGTTCCAAATGCTCTAAGCTAGAAATCAAATCTGAAAGTGAAAAGATGGCCATCATGTAGAAACTAGCATTAGCTCAAAGAAACGATACTCACTTTCAAGGTCTTCATCTCTATCGCTTGAGGTGTTCATCCACCTTACTTTTTATCAGACTCGATTTGGCTGTCCTTTTAAATGTCTAATTGTAAGCACCTGTTTGATATTCTACTAGCGTCGCATTATGTTTTTTCCTAATATCCTTATTGTGGATGCCGTAAACCTTCGTGTGCAGTATAGGGCCACGGGAATTTTTTTGGGTTTGACGCACTTGCATTTCACGTCCACAAATTGCTTTATATATACTCCGGACCCTGGGATTTTCAGATTTAGGGTGCACTAAAGTGGGTGTATGGCACGTCAACTTAAACTCTTTCATGTAAATCTATTTGTATATATCAAAAGCACCTTGCAAAAACTATACAGATCATTTCTGGTCTTTACAGTCTTAATGGTTTAGGTGCTCATATACGACCGATTCATGAGAAAACTGAGAGCATCATCGCCAATCACCAAAGTTTAGGCGTCTACTTTCGTTCCAGGACTAGAGGAACGTTTTGGGGAACTTTGATGCAGCCAAGCAAAGACGATTAATTTTGCCTGTTTAGAGATTTACAGGAAGACGAAGGCCTTTGTCGTAAATGATCGACTCCCACCAAACGTGGCGGCCATATAAAGTCGACAAAACTACCCGAAAAATTAGAGGCAGTTTGTTACTACGCCAATTGATTCCTGAATCAGAACCTTTTTATGTAGCTTAACATGTGTTGAAACTGCACACTTTGTGCAACATTTACCTTAAACCACTTAACCCTTGCGGAGAGTTCACGAATCACCGCATGGAATACCGAGTAGCTTTCTTTTAGACATTAAACGACCATTTTCTTTGTTGGTGTTATTGATGCCATTCAGCGATTCTATACTTCTCCAAATAAACAAATGAGAACTTGTAATTTTAGATTGGCATCGCTTTGGAAAACTATTCAAAGGACTGTACAGTGATCAAACAAATGGTGGGGTTTTAAGACGAGTATAGCAGTTAAGGTAGTGATCCGTAAATTGCACATATTTTACTAAAGGTAAGCGTCTTCTTCATGGCCGCACGCGAAAAAGGCGCCAAGTAAAGCGCCACCATTCGAAACGGCTATATTTGGTTGTTTCTCATTTGGCATAAGGATCCTTTTCTGGCTAGAGTTGAAAAGATACCGAGGATATGGAACTAATGCGGTTGCCAACTCATCATGGAGGCCTCCTGAGAGAAAGAAACGCTGGAGTCCGTTGTCTATTTGGAATACCTACCTTCACATAGTGTTGGTCCCTTACATAAGAAGGAAGCCATTGATTCCTCTTCACAGAAGCCCAGTGAACTGAAACCACCTCAGTCAGGGAACATGGGCTCTTTCAACAAGGTTGGTGCTTGCCTTCTTCGCTCTTCTGGGGGTTTTCTGCGTGAAACTTGAAGTTGGTATTGTTCTGAGAAATAGATGTACGTGTTGCTCTAAAAGAATAACATGCATGATCTCCGTGATGGGGCAAGGCCGTTCCGGTTATACTTATTACACAGAGACGTCCTTCTCTTTCTTTGGGCTCTATTTTGTCGTTTCCAAAGTACCAACTATTTATTTTCTAGAAAGTCCTAAGCGATCAATTTTTTTTGGGATAGATTCCTGTTGTTTCATCAGCTATTTGGCTACCCTTTTGAGCGATTGCGATGATGGTGTGTTCATTCTGCCCCTTTTTCTTTTTTTTAGCTTTTCGCTATCGGATCTCTGACCGGTCCGTTTGTGGGGACCTGATCAAAGCATGCGCCGAGTACATTGTTTGAAGGATAGGGCAACTCACTTTTTGCATGGCCGAAACTCTGGGATCTTTCCGTCTTATACAGTATTGTATTTTGCGGTCGTTATCGCGGTTATAATACGTTCATCAAGGCCTAGAAGTATAACCTATTTGTTCATCTTCGTTCTTGGTGAGTGGCTGGAAACCTTTTTCTTCGGGCAAGTCTTTTTTCCCCGCAAGCGGATTATATATTGTTCCCGACTTTTCAGAAAGAAAAGTCCCTGTTTCGGCCTGAGTTTGCAGTAGAAGGTTGATTGCAGTTCTTAAATGAAGTAGAATCATCGTGCTCTAACCTTACCGCAATGTAGTCTAACTTTTATGGGCATCCGAAATTTCGTGCGATAAGATTGAACGGTTTCAAGAATTAGTTGAAGACTCGTAGCTAAGTGTAATCATTCCGCAATGAAAGACACAATTTTATAGGCGGCTCTGTGCTGCTTTGTTCTGTTTTGTTCACTTCCAATCACTAGCAAATTCTTAGACGGTGCCTTGTTCTGCATCTATAATTCGTTATTCTTATGTTTTGAGATTTCTACGTTAGGTATTGGAGCATGTGCAATAGTTTCCAACGACATCTTCATTGAACTATCCAACTAGATATTCATTCATGTGCATGTCTGATCCAAAATGTCCAACTAAACAATAATCTGGTAACGATTACAATAACGTGTAATCCGCAAGATGCTTTCTACACATTTTCCCTATTATCTGATGGCAAACCTTTGTCTCCATTTCTTTCAAGGAAAAGCAGGAGAAACTTTAATTAATTTTTTACCGTCCTCTTCTGCTTTTTATAAATTTTGGTGTCCTCTTTCTTGTTTTTATCACAATCCTATTTCTTATTTTTATTCATATCTTTCTTGCTTTCATTGTGATCTTCATTTGTTGAACCCTTGTTTGGTGGTTCCCACCAACAGAAATACCAATCCTACAGAAGTGAAAATAAGTAGATGGTTGGATTTGTTTCATGTTTCTAAATCACGTTGTAGTTGAAGACATACTTCTTTCTGTCTGACAACGGATGTGTTAATAGCTGCAGATTGTGGTTTCCTTTCTAATTAGTCTTTTACATACTTCTGTTTCATCTATATCTGTGACCGTCTTGAGTGCTTGATTCTCTTGATTGGTGCTTCAATCACGTTCAATCATGGACTCCAGCTAAACATGTATCTGCATGATGCTAATGAATTTCTTCTTCTTGCACATTTACTTTGTTATTTAGATACGCTCATCCTTATCTTCTTATGTTTATGCTATGAGCCTATGTAATGCATGTGGTTCCCTTTTAAATTTTATTTTTTGTTTGAATTGCACACAGTTTGATCATTTACAGAAAGCTACATATGATGCGAGTGGTTTCTTGGGGAACTAGTGGATGTCTTCTTGCTATTGATTGTTGAGTTGGTCTAACCTGAACTTTAGGCCAATAACAAGACGTGATACTACAATTAACTTAGTGCTCCATCCTGTCACGCGCACATGGCAGACATTGACATATACACGGGAGATGGTACTGTAGATATCAAAGGAGAACCTGCTGTCAGGAGTAAAACTGGAAACTGGAAAACTTGCCCCTTCATATTAGGTATAAATTTTGAAGCAATATCTGCATTAGTCTTCGTGCCATTTTCTGTGATTTGTTTGTGTTTGTTTTGTAGGAAACGAATGTTGTGAAAGATTGGCATACTATGGAATGAGTACAAACCTGGTGAACTATTTGATTGATCGTCTCAACCAGGGAAGTGCCCAAGCTGCAAATAATGTTACAAATTGGTCAGGGACATGCTACATTGCTCCACTATTCGGTGCCTTTCTTGCTGATGCGTACTTGGGAAGATTTCGGGTTATTGCTATTTTCTCTTCCATATATGTTTTGGTAAGATTTGTGTACATATGAAGAATTCAGTATCTTTTGTCAAGAAAACTAAATAATCTTGATAGTTTATTTTCTTGATAATGTCAAGAAGAAATTTGGTTTGGTTGCAGGGAATGACCTTGTTGACTTTATCTGCATCAGTTAATGGACTTAAACCATCATGCCATGGTGATAAATGTCATGCAACTAGCGGGAACGTTGCCATTTTCTTTGTGGCTCTTTATCTAATTGCTTTGGGGACTGGTGGAATTAAACCATGTGTATCATCCTTCGGAGCAGATCAGTTTGATGAAACCGATGAAGAAGAAAAGAAAAGGAAGAGTTCTTTCTTCAATTGGTTTTACTTTTCCATTAATGTTGGTGCCCTAGTTGCCTCCTCAGTTCTGGTCTACATCCAGGAACATGTAGGCTGGGGCTGGGGGTTTGGGATTCCAGCAGTTATGATGGCACTTGCAATTGTATTTTTCTTCTCCGGCTCGAAGTTGTATCGAAATCAAAAGCCTGGTGGTAGCCCTTTGACACGGATTGCGCAGGTTTTAATTGCATCCGTTAGGAAGTGCAATGTGGAAGTACCGGCAGACAAGTCTCTGCTATATGAAACTGAAGACGGTAAATCTGGAATCAAAGGGAGTAGAAAACTTGACCATTCAAGAGGACTTTCGTAAGTATACTGATTTCTCACTCCTCCGGAGCTTCTGCTTCATTATCTCTACTCCCTAGTAGTAGTCAGAAAAAATGAAACTGAACTAAGATTATGACTAAAGCGTGCTTTATAACAATGAGTCAAGATCAGTTCATTTGAGAGTGTGTTCAGTCGAACAAAGTAAGACCTACATATGCAAATTATGTGCAAATAGTGTCTCTCTGCTATTTTGTGGTAAGTGAGTGGTTGAACTGTTAGCCCTCTCAACCTCTCATTGATCAGCTAAAACACAATTTGGCTGAGCTCTGTTTTGTTAAGTTGGCTAGTCCATGCTCAAGCAAAGCTTGAGAAGAGAGGATGAAGGCACGACATACAGTAGTTTGATCCATCAGTTTGTATTGAGTCACTCACGTCACATGTTGCTTGTTGAGATTCGGGAACTCCTATCTCACGCTTTCCAAGTGAGACGTTGGTGAGGATTGAATATAATTGATCATTGGTTGTTTACAACCGAACTGAGGCCATGCATTCTTCCGCTAGCTGGAGCTTGGGTAGCCCAAGCTTGTGCTCCTCCTACTTTCGCAGCACTATCTGATTTTTCCTTCATCTGAAGTTTTTCGTTCAGTTACATTTTAAAAAGGATTTGTGTTCCTTTATATTTGTTAACATTGACCGAGATCAAAGTACGTCGTATTCATGTAAGGACATGAATTTAACAATATCTGTTTCAATTCAGATGCATTCGGTATGTTGCTTAGTTCTAATATCTTCCTGTGATGCTTTCTATTATTATAGAAATTTTCAATTTGTTTATTTGCTAAGAAAATATGGTCTTAACATTATCATCCCCTTTTAATAAAAGATTAACTCAGTCCTAAAAATCTAAGCTAAACTAAGCCGTGCATTCATGTTTTCTCCCCTCTAACATGGAACTTACAATATCTCCGTGCAGCTTTTTCGATAAAGCAGCTGTCCAGACAGAGCATGATCAAGTGAAAGGTGTTTCTAGTCCATGGAAACTATGCATGGTGACGCAGGTTGAAGAGCTCAAATCTATCGTCCGGATTCTTCCCATCTGGGCGACTGGCATCATCTTCTCCACAGTATACAGTCAGATGTCCACCTTGTTTGTCGAGCAGGGAGACAAGATGGATCCCAGCATGGGTCCGCATTTCAACATCCCAGCTGCAGCACTCTCCATTTTTGACACACTTAGTGTGATTGCCTGGGTTCCAATCTATGATCGTATAATTATACCATTTGTCAAGAAGCACACCGGCCATGAGAGAGGGTTTACGCAGCTCCAACGAATGGGAATTGGCCTAGTCATCTCTATCTTCTCCATGGTTGTTGCTGCTGTTCTTGAGATTATTAGGCTTGATCTGGTGAAGAAGCACAATTACTATGATCTGAAGCATATGCCAATGTCAATCTTCTGGCAAGTTCCTCAGTACTTCCTCATTGGGGCTGCTGAAGTCTTCACGTTCATTGGGCAGTTGGAATTTTTCTATGACCAAGCACCGGATGCCATGAGGAGCCTGTGCAGTGCACTGTCGCTTACCACCAACGCGCTTGGGAACTACTTCAGCACCATCCTGGTCACCATCGTGACGCGTGTGACCACACAAAACGGAAAATTGGGCTGGATCCCTGATAACCTCAACCATGGCCATCTTGATTATTTCTTTTGGCTGCTTGCCTTATTGAGTGTTCTCAATTTTCTGGCCTATTTGTGGATTGCAAGCTGGTACAAATACAAGAAGACCGCAGGAGGCTTTAACTGAGGCATTAAAAGAATCATCGAGCTCTGAAAAGTTATACACTACGATCCGTATTTCCTTGGATAATTACGTGCTTTAGTTTGCTCTTGAAACTTACGCTATTATTTTTTTCTGCGGTCATCTGTAAATATGAACGCATTTGGTTGCATGAATTTGATTTTAATATCTTTGCATTTTCTTCTGGATGGACATAAATGTGATTTTTACAGAGCAGGAATTGATTGCTCTTAGTCTTAGATGCCATTCTTAATATCGAGGTCGTTTTTTCGGTGAGATACTTCAAGACAATCCTGGAACCCTAGGATCTACCATTTCGCTTGGTGCAAGAAGCAGAACCCAGTGGATTTGCCATCGCATTAAATTTAGAAAGGCAATGTGAAGGAACAAAGATTAGCGCTGGTAAACTAGCAGCCTTTTTTAAAATTTTTGTTGCTTGCCATGTTGTGAGACGAACCACTGGGGCCATATAGCCTACGTTCAAGAGCTCTTCGTTATTGTTTGAACCGCATCTGCAACTGCAAGGCTTGCATCCCCATGTCTCTATCTATCTATTCATTGGTGGCTATGTAGATGATGATGCCTCTTAGTCAAGACAGCGAGCTATATGAATTAAATGAGCGCACTTTAAGTGGCTTAATTTCATCTTTTTAATCAAGAATTAGTTGCTAATGGTACCTGTAAAAATTGCGTTGCAATTGCAGAACCTGTTCTAGCTACTAGAGTTTTGTTTCTTCAGTTGATATAAGCGAATCTACTGAACATATTCTTTCTTCAGAATACTTGGATAAACCAGCAGTGCTGAATTTGAAAGAGTACTGTTAGTATTTACTTAGAGAGCATATACCAGCATTTACGTTAATATGAAGACATGACTACAACCAGCAACCCGTACATAACCGAGTACTGCAAAAGGATAGAATGTAGAGCTCCTCTAATTAAACACTAAGATAACTCTACACATTTGATAGAGGTCCATGTTGACTCATTCCAATTCTTCAACTACAGAACCCCAAAAAAAATTTGTTGGTGTATTATGCATAAGCTATATTTAAACCTCAAATGTGAGAAAGAATATATATTTAAACAAAAAGATTTTCAAGGAGACGCTTGAAATTATATAGGTACACCTTTTGATATGTAAAACAATATGACTATACATATTAGAAAAATGGTAAAAAATGTATTAGGCGAACGTATATCGGTACAAAAAGAAGTTTAGTGGTGTAATGAAGTGGTGGAAGAAAAAATCAAAATAAATAATTAATGTTACAAATTGCATTATGCCAAGAAGACTAGCGAAACTTAAGAGGCTTATAAGAAAGTAAATAAAGAAACGAAAAAAGCTGAAGTACCTTGGTGTAAGCCTTCATATGATATTTATTGATCTAGAAAAAGCTTACGATAGGGTGCTAAAAGATATTTTTCAGAGAATCTTGGAAAAAAAGTATTCTATTGGCATACATAGATCTTATATGAGACATGTACGATGTAAAAACATGTTTTAAGATTCATGAAAGAATGACAAACTCCTTTAAAGTTAATATTGAGTTACGTCAGGGATCAACTTTAAGTCCATATTTATTTATATTGGTCATTGATGAGTTAACAAAACATATTCAAGATAAGTACCTTGGTGTATGTTATTTGTAGATGACATTGTGTTAGTGGACAAATTTAAGAAAAAAGTTAATAGGAAATTGAAATTATGAAGAGAAATGTTAGAAAGTAAAAGCTTCTAACTTAGTAGAACAAAGACAGCATATATAAAATATAAGTTTGATCATTTGGGTACCTCAAAGGACATAAAAATTAAGATTGACATACATTGCATCCCTTAGAAGGAAAGTTTTAAATACTTAGGGTCAAATTTTCAAAGTGATGAAAACATGATCATATATGTTCAAAATGGAGAGGAGTATGAGGTATTCTATGTGATAAGAAGATACTATTAAAGTTGAAAAGTAAATATTATATAGCAGTAATTAGACCTATTATATTTTATGATTGTGAGTGTTGTGCAACTAATCATCATGTATAAAAGATGTGAAGAAATAAAGATGTTGAGATGGATGAGTAGCCACACAAAAAAGATTGTATACATAATGAGGTTATTAGAAATAAATTAAGAGTAAGAATAATAGAGGATAAAATAAGAAAAAATCATTTAAGATGGTTTGACACGTAAAAAGATGATTGAAAAATGCTCTCATAAAAAATATGAGAAACTAGATTGTGAAAATATTAAAAGAAAAAGAGGGCGACCATAAATAATCAATAAAGAAGAATCTAGTTTACATTTGAGTTAACTATATGTACTACCCTATCTGGTACGAGAAAAAGCTTAGTTGTTGTTTATTCATAAGGTTATCAGGTTATCATTGAGTTAGAGAAATCCAACCACGGAACCACAGTTATTTGGGAGATGGAGGAATTGAAAGATACCGAGAGCTTTCAAGCACAACCAACCTTTGGTTCTTTCAATCGTCAGTTACAAATCATGAACTTTCACATCTGACAATGAAATAGCAGACCTGGTTGGTAGCGTATGAGAAAGGGCTTACCAATACTATACACATTTTCTTACAAGATAAAAGTACCAAAAAGATGTGGACATATGCAAATGCTTTTCTAGGCACCTTCATATCCAACAAGTATGGCGGCCTGAAGCGAGAAGTAAAACAACTGATCTAGTCCGCGTGGGCCTCCGCTGTGTAGATTCTCCACTGCCATTTACAGATCAACCGTTTTCACTGTTCCATCAACAGTGAAAATAAATGGTATCTGATTGCTTTGTCTTTAAGTGCCTACGCGATTATAGACAGTTTATATTGCCAGCAAGATGCAACTTCTGGAGGGCACAGGTTGCATTACTGCGAAGAACAGGGGACGACGACCTGTCTCTCCCCATTCAGTTCTTCCTTCTTTTCTTGCCATACAAGATGATGGAAATCAATCATAAGGAAAAAAGGATTAGGAAAACAAGAAACTCACATTAAACGGATCAAAGAAACAACATAACACTCGGATTTTAGTCCCGCTTATTTTCCTTTTCTTTATATCATCGTTTTCTTTTTTTCAGCGAAGCGCAAGTACGGAAAACCTATAAGATCTTCAATGGTAAAACCAGCATTGCAATGGACATTGTTGAGCATTAAACGATTAAAAGATGGATCAAACTAAAACCTTTCACCAACAAAAATTAGCCAGGGGTGGTTTTATTTACCATGCTATTAACATGGAATATCGTTAAGACATAAACGTCCTCCCTAAACGAAGAAGCTGCCTGTCACCTTAGAGCATGGATCTGCTTGTGGCTCTAACAAGAAAAGACTAAGAAAAATTAACCAATGAGAGATTATGGATACAAAGATTAACTGTGAAATCATGATCTGCTTAGGCAACACCAGATCTATCCCAATTACCCACATCTAACGCTGAAACCACGTGATAACTCAATAAAGTCGCAGGACGCTTCGAGCAAACGAGTGTGCACTCTTCACCATGCTTCCATTCTTGCTGCTGCTGCTTCTCAGCGGTGTCAAGTAGAACCTTAGTAGCCCGTTACCAAAATGACTAGGCGAGTAGCGAGCACTCCGGTTCCGGTCCAGCACGGGCTCGTCCCTCTTCTTCTTCATCTTTTGCGAACTGGCTTTCAGAAACGCAGAATTTCCATTCATCTCCATCCCATTTCTCCGGCAGTCTCCAAACGAACTCCGACTACGAAAACTCCTCGAACTCGTACTGCTGCTACAACGGAAGTCCCTTGGACCAATTCCACCGAACTGACCACCATTGGCATTTCTGCGGTGTTCTTTCCAAGACTCCGAAAAGGAGCGTTCAATGCCGTTGCTTCTGCAATCTCGGTCGTCTTCCTTCCCTCTCCAGTGGATGAATCCCCAAATGCTCCACCTCCTAGACTTCCTCATCCGTTTGGAGTCCCCGCCAATCTCTCCGAAGCTCCCCGAGAAATCATCCTTCAGAGAGTAATCGCAGAAGTTGGCGCTACCCTGAAATTCGTCGGAAGGGGCAACCGAAAACCTTGAAGTAGCATTGCAATTCAGAGTCAGCATTTCCTCCCCCGTCATTTTCTGGCTGTGCGACAGGCCCTTCAGTCGACGCTGCGAAGAAGACGAGTCTGAGTAATAGTCTTTGGTCTGCGCAGATCCACCGGGGATGACTGTGTCCTGCACGGGAATGAGGTTGTCCACTCTGCTGACAGCTTCGTCCACTCCAGAGAACGATGGCCGCGAGAAGGCCTTACCGATGATGTAGCCGTCCCAAGAAGCCCTAGGCTCGTCCAGGGAGAACCGAGGCAAATCCCACGAGTTCCGGCCAGCGTCGATCGAAAACCTAGGCTCGGTGTCGCATGAACACCTCGCCGTCTCGGTGATCTCGGATGGAGCCAGCGTCGTCGCCGCGGCCTTCTTACTCCTCTGCTTCCTACGCCACTTCTGGATCCTCTTCGTAAAGACGGACGCGAGCCAGAATCCGCCGGCGGAATCCTTACCTCTCTCAGACGGCTGCTTCTTGGCCGCTGCTGAAGCCCGAGAATCGATATCTATGTGCGCCTTCATCGTCCTCTCTTCTTGGATGCATTCATTCACGCCGTCTCGCTCCATTGAAATCCTAATCTCCTCCTCACCACCAAGAATTTCCTTCTCCGGAATTCTAGTTTCCTCCATTTTCCTCTTCTCCTCTTCCTCCTCGATCTCCTCTTCCTCCCGGGACTCGAACACCGTTCGAACGATCCCGGGGCCACCTTCAGCGGCCGTGGAGCTCCGGTCGGGCTTGATCTCGGGCCGGGAGTCCCTCTTGACGACGGCATTCTCGTCGTCGAGGTGGAAGAGTGACCAGAGTGTGTTCCGAACCCTAACATCGCACGACTTTCTTTGCGGCTCCAAATGGCCGGACGTCGAGCACTCCGACCGTCCTCTTGCGGAGAACGACCTCGTCCGGCGGAGCTCCGGTGCAATCCCTGCAACGGCAGCTCGGCTCCCGCGATATATACTGGCCTTGAGGGTGGCAGCGACCGATGACGCTCCGGAGGATGACGACGGCTTCATCCGGCGGGTCTCCGGATCGAAGAAGGAGAGTCTCTCCCGGAGGCATGAGGCGCAGACACCGGTAACAGTCTCGTCGGGGTGCTTGGGGCAGCCGGAGTGTCGGGGTAGCTCGTGGAGTCGGAAATGGTCCACGCTCATCTCAGTCATCCGATCTCCCCTTCCCGCTCGCTATCCACCGTTGGATGGATCCCTTCCCTCTGCGCGAACCCCACACACACTCTCTCTCTCGCTTTCGTCGTTTCTCCTTGTTTGCGATACCTCTTTGCGTCTCCGCAAGCGAGCGAGAGTGAGGATCGTGCGATTGAGTGAAGCGAATGAATCTGCGTGCGTGCGTGCGGTGTCTTTAGAGTTGAGTTTTTTTTCGGGAGAAAAAATCACTAAAAAAAGAAAAAGGAAGGCAAGAAAAGAGACCCTCTCTCTAGGCTTCGTTTCCAAAGATTCCTGCAAAGCAAAAAGCAAAAGCCACCACGCCCAACGACGCCTGCTTCTCTCTCTTTTTATTTTTTTTTACCGTTTTTAATCTTTCTTTCTCTTTCAGTTTCTGTGGAAACGAGATAAATAAAAAAACAAAGAAAAAAATGAAAGGTTTTCCTTTTAAATCCGTTCCCTTTCTTCTTCTTTTGATTCAATTAATTCAGTGCACCTTTTTTCCCAGAAGGGAATAATACAGGGAAGGCCTTGGCATTCGTTTGCGTGGGTCTCAACTCAACTCAACCTCTTAAGGCTAAGCCAGGTTGCAAATAAGGTGGCGAGTGAGTGCGTGTGGCTGCTCGTGTGAGTCCGTACTGTAATTACAGCACTGTGTCAGTGACGCCCATAAAGCAGTAACATATCAAATCTGAACCGTACATTTAACTTGAGAGCACCCTGCAACATCTACTGATTTGCAAGAGTTGAGTCCACTTAGGCGTTGAGATCGATCAAGTAATCTTGGGCCTGGGTGTTAAGAGTTACTTCTTACGATTGGCTCTGTTAAATGCTTTACTGAATTTGTATCTAAGAACAGTTTATCCCAGAGAATATGTGCGTGGGACAAATCTCTGATTTCGCATGACAAGGAAAACAAGATCTCAATAAATATAAACATTTGAATATACAAAAAAAGTAAAGAACGTTTCACCTCAAAAAAGAAGAAAAAAAATCAAATGTTACAATACCAACAAGACTTTTATCAAGAATAAAACCCTTTTGTTGTAAACCGAGTCATTAAATCTCAACCCAGTAGGCCCGCGTTATGACACAAATTCGAAGAAAAGAAGGGAGCTTTTTCTGCTTCGAAACGGGTGTCTCAAAACCTAAGCAGTTCACTAGAGTAGAGATCAACACGGGCTGCAATAATGAAAAAGAAGCGATCATTCAGCCACACAATGTGTTGTAACTACGATACCATACGATATGATCGAGATTGTAATGAGAGAGGAGGCCACCAAAAGCGACCTCACCTTGTTTGGAGAAAGAGAAAGGGGATAAAATGCTCTCTCTCTCTGTGCATGCTTATTATGACATATCAACCTAACGTGTATGCATCACTCGTCTCTTTCTACGCACGAGAAGCATGTACATATTGTAAAAGACAAGCCCCAAACCGTGCCCCCGCATTTCCAAACATTACTGTCTGGGTTGCGGACGGCCATTATTCACACTCGGAACCAGGATGGCCGATATGTTATGTTGTTAATAAAATCCCGTGGTGAAATACACGGAAGCGCGTTATCAAGTACCATCCTTTTTTTCTTCTTCATGAAATCCGTTTGGAAAAGGTTTTATTTAAGCTGTTCAACTTAAATCTAATAGAAATCATTAGACATATGAATGAATCTGGTGTGAACTATCACATACCTTGGCTAGTAGAACCCAATTATTCTCAATAATACGTAAGAAAGATTCAATTGCTTCTCAATGATATTCTGCATTTCACACACACACACACACACAGAGATCTGAATATGTTGAATAGAATAAATGGACTAAAGTGATCAATGAAGGCTTAAATGATAAGACATGAATCACTAATTAAAAACCTTTAGTTGATTGATTTGATGTTAAAGGTCTGGCTTGTTGTACATATAGAGTTAGCCTCAGCTGCATAGGCCGCTGTGACGATCTTATGCTGGTAACATAGGCCTAATTTAAGTCGAAAAGTTTGGCATCGGAGATGAGGTGGACCATAAGAACTAGACTTAGAGACTGCGTAAAAACCCAAATGCCTCCTTCTTTCTCAGAAAATCCAATCATCAATGTCACTTGCAAATCAAACATAAAACCATAATTGTTCGAGATCATGATTACATGCTCATATGAGTTTGGGCCTGTAATTCTAATGTCAGGAGCCTAGCACAATGAATCATACACAACCTTGAGCACAACATGACCAAGCATGGGATCAAGATGCGAAAACCCAGGAGCCTAACTGAAAATCACCCGCAAAGACAGGATGATCAAGCTTACCCAATGCAACTAGAGATAGCTCTCTTCATGAGCCAGCCGCACAATTCAAGCCCAATAACCTCGTTCTACTTCTTCACAGATCAATCATAAGATCAGGGGTTTAGTTTCTCATCCATCAAACTTAAGGAACTTGGTCCGTTCGATCCACATCATGGTTCCACTACACTCAGGAGAGCTCTGCTTTGTAGGCCGGGTCATTGGACTTAACTATCGTTTTCAAAAGCATGTGGATCCCAAAATTTCCAGTCCTTGTGCCAAAATGTCATTGTTTCGTTTCTTGGAAAATTATATATTAGGGGCTTTATTAGTTTTTGCAACTTTTAATGTTTTTTATTACAGATGAGGATACAAGGGAGATCATGGGGCATGCAGAATATGCGGTAATTTTGATGAATTTTATACGCTTGGGGGTAAGATTCCTTTGCTCAATCTTTGTGTTCTTTTTGACACCCACATGAAGGAAACAAAACAACCCCTCACCTAAAAAGAACTTCATTCATAACTAAATTATTAGCTCTAGTCTCTGCCTGACACACTTCACATACATGTGCTGAACCTGCTGACACAATATATAAAGCATTCATTCATCACCATTGGACCACAATTCACAAGTCTTGATTGTGCTTGCAAGAGTTGGTCTCCTCAAGCTAATTTCCCTTCAAAAAGAAAAGAGAATTAGATTTTGTTCTGCATCTTTAAAGGAAATGCATATTCGAAAAGGGGAAGAAGCTGGTCTTCATCCTCCATGGTAGCCCATTTGCACCCACCATGGTAATCTACAATGTTGCAGAAATCATTTCCCAGGCTTTTGAGTAAAGTGGTTGAACCCAAAAATTCTTTGACTGAATCATGGCATCTTTTCCTAGCATTCCTGACATTGGCCACAAAAAGGAGGAAGTTGTGTCTTTCATGATCCAAGATCAAATGAAATATGGATCTTAAAGAGAACCACATCATCAATTTCGTTTATGCATTTCTTGACTTTCAAGTACTTTCTTACCAACTGATTTTCCCATCTAATGTTAGTGTAAGAGGAAAAAGCACAGAACATAAATCTGCAATGTTTTCGATTAGATATCACGTAAGAAGAAAAAGCAAAAGAGGAAGAAGCCTCGTGATCATAAAAGTGACAAGCTATAATCATTATGTTATCCATGCCCATGTGGTCCTTCCACTCCTTTCCCATTTCCTCCAACTTTACGTGTCATCAAACTCCTCATAGGAAGAGTTATGTGTACACACGCAACCTTCACCAGCTTCGCGGGATTCTTCTCGAGAAATGCAGCGGATAGCCTCTGTAGGTAGAAATGAAGAACAAAAGAGAAGAAGAGAACAAGTATGATTCTCGACTTCCTACAACTTGATTTTTCAGTGAGGATTTACTATTTTCAGTTTTTTACGGGTGTGAGTTTAATACGTTGTTCTCTATTTATAGAGGAGTGCCTAACTCCATCTTATAGGATTTTAAGGTTGGGGTTTCCATTGAGAGCCCTTATCCGTTTATTATTGTAACCATCCATAGAAAGTAGTTAGATGACCGGTCTAGCCAATTTCATTGATGATCGTATCGAGAATGGCCATCCTCTCTTTTACATCTCTCACTTATTCATTAAGTAATGTAATGTGATATACTGGTTTTACCTTCCACTTTTGTGGTTTTTCCTAGTCATGACATTTATGAGTGTTACAATCATTACCCATTGTATGGTTTCTTACCTACACAACAATCAAACATATTTCAAACCCATGCTTTTAACATGCTTTCAGAAAAGATCTTTAGTTATACCTTTAGTCAAGGGGTTCAACTTCAGATCACGAATGAAACGGCTTATCCAAACGGTACTAATTGTAACTATACAATAAGTTACATACTTAACCTCTTGTTTATGCAATGCTACACAACTCTGTTTCTTACATGCCTAAGAAACAATTCCACCTCCAAATAAAAATATTTGTTCTGAGGTTGATTTAATCTCATATTTGCTCTCAACAAAGTCAACATCTGAATATCCTACCACTTTTAGTTTATATGCTTGAAAACACAATTTCAAGTCTTTTGATCCTTTTAAGATATCTTAAAATCTTTTTGATAGCTATCCAGTCTGTCAACCAGGATTATTTTGATATTTACGTCAACAATGAAGCTGATATAAGGTATTAACCTAGCATATATCAAGCTTTTCATAGCTTATGTATATGGAACATTAGGCTTATCATCTCCTTCACTGGGACAATAAACCTTACTCAATTTGACCCTTTTCGCAACGAGTATAGATGCAAACTTGCATTAACCCATTTTAAGTTTTTTAAAGATATAATTGATGTCTCTCTCCTAACTTAGACATAAAAGTTTAGATTCTCTATCTTGAGAAATCTTTATACCAAAGATATAAGATGCTTTTCCCATATCTTTTATTTCAAACTTGTCACATACCATTGACGAGGTGACTCTTTAAGGCTATATAAGGATTTTTTAACCTATATATTTTATCTTCGTAGCCTTTAACAATATATCCATCTGGCTATTACATATATATGATTTCATCTAAATCTCTATTTAAAAAGTAGTTTTTACATCTAACTGATGTAAATCAAAATTATAATATGTTAAAATTGTCAGAATTATCCTTATAGATACAAATTTCGCAATAGGTTAATATGTTTAACATAATCTATCCCCTCTTTTTGTGAAAATCTCTTTACAAGCAACTTTGCGTTAAACTGTCGCTTGTCCCATCAATTTTATGTTATTTTTTTATAACCCATTACAGCCTATGACTTTTCTTTTCTTTTGGCAAATCAGTCAACCCCCAGACTTGATTTTTCTCAATGGATTCAATTTTCTCACCCATAACTTTTTTTGAGTCTCCTAATTTAGATGAGTCAATAGCCTATCGATAAAACAAATTATCGGCCAATTCATTTAAATCTACCGAATTGCACACTCCTTCTACAAGATAAGTGTGATAATCCTTAAGTAAGACGGTGTGACCCTAGATCTATTAGATCGTCAACATAATCATCATTAATTTCAAGAATGTTATTCTTAGTATCTTCAAAGAATTTAACATCTCTGCTTTCTATCAGTCCATGGTCCTTATAATAAAATAATATCATTTTGAGCCTTTAGGATATCCAATGAATATATATCTCAAGGACTTGTTATGTAGCTTATTTGTAGACTTATCAAGGATCTTTACATGTTTGATAGATACCCACCTCCTAAGATGACTTAGGTTAGGTTTTCTTCCAAACCACATTTCATATAGTGTGAAGAATATAACTTTACATGATACTCTGTTTAGAATATATACAGTTGTACTTATTGCTTCTCTCCAAAATACACTTCACAAAAATGCATCTATTAACATAGATCTCATCATTTTCAGTAAGGCCTTGTTATATCTTTCAGGTACACCATTTTATTAAGGTATATTTACTACCTCTATATGATCTCAAGACTCTGATTGTATGCCTTAATTGATTCTCAACTTACTGCTTATATTATTTGAATGCTTCAAGTACTTCAAATTTATATTCTAAGAGATAGATATATATATCGAGTAATTATCGATAAAGGTTATGAAATAAACATTTCCTAAAGTTCATAATCAGTATGAATAATATTCAACATAGTTGTTGTCCTTGTTATTTCTTTGGAAAATATCTTCTTTGTCATTTTTTTTTGTATACAAGCTTCACACTTACTAAAAATATTTTTCTTAAATCCTTACATTAAGTCAAAGTCGGATAATTTCCTCAACTTTTCAAACTTATATACCCTAGGGTTAATTCCATATATTCATATCAATATTAAATGCACAATCAATACAAGCTGAAAAATCTTCACTTTCATTAATATTGAGTTTGAATAAGACATGAGCTACATCAAATTGACTGAAGAAAAATAATCTTTTATGCTTCCCCACAACAACTTTTTCAAGAATAAACATGTCCTCAAAGTCCTTAACCAAGACAGGGACCGAAACCATATTGTACTTTATAGTTGGCACAATCGATACATCAGTCAGAACAATCAGTGTGTCTTATATATAAATTCTAAATGACCTAATTTCAAGAATATCTGAGAAAATGTTATTTCTCATGTATACACGATGTTCTTATAGTTTATATTCCTTTAGATCTATTGCTCCTTCCTTGCTCTTTGAGATATTTCTCATTGCTCTTGAGTCAATCCACAAATGAGTTACTAGGCAATACAGGTATAAACATTCAGTACCACGTAGATTATATTCTACTTCTTTGATTATCCTCATTATTAGGTGTTTTCACTATTCTTTTTGTTGCGGTAATCCTTCTTTTAGTATCCTATTTTTTCGTAGTTAAAGCACTTCACCTGAGAAGCGGATTATTAAAAAATTGATCGTCCTTTTTGTTATCTTTGTCGAACTTCTTGTTTGGTCTATTTCTCTTTTGGTTGACTTTAGAGTTGGACCCTATCTCGTCTTTAATTATTAGCAATCTTTCTTTTTTGTTTTTATTTATATGTTCTTATTCAATTGATAGCTAGAGGGGCAATTCAGAAAGTCTTGTCTCAGGCCCTAGTCTAAGCGTAGTAGTGACCATTTTCCATAATGGGGAAGACTATTCAATATTATGGATATCTATATGGGTTCTGGGATGATTGATTTAGCTACAACTAAGTCCTTTGCGATTATCAACATTTGGTTTATATGTTCCATTACATTATATCTTTTTATTATTTTATAAGAGTTGTATTTTTATAGCAACAATTGAACATGTAGCTTAGATATAATATCATATTTAGTTGTTATCAAATAAAACAACTCTTTTGCGGTCTGATATTCTTCAAAAACCCTAATCAAGTCATCCTTTATGTATGTTAATATAGTAGTCCTTGTTATCGTGTCATCCTTTAGAAAGGTTTTGTACATTTCCTTTTGTTGCTCACTAGCATTAGGGGTAGACGTACAATTTCCCCTAGTATATAATCTACGCTCTTTCGTGTAAGAGTTAATGAAATTCTTCATTTCCACGTATGAAAATTAAGACCATTTAATTTTTTTGTTTTTATCAATTGAGATGTATATTGTAGAGTTTATTTTTATGTGTTTGGTAAAAATATCAAAAAAATTGTTTAATAGGGGAACATATAACAAGCAACATATAACATATAACAGATAACCAACTATTAAAACATAAATATATAATATCCATCTACTTAATTGAAAATAACTCATGGTACTTAAAAGCAATTTCAAACATATTTTAAGTATCATTTTTTAGTTTTCCATAACTTGATTATGTTATTTTCATAACCAAATTAGGAACAAATCTATAATTTTTCCTATTTTTCTATTGCTGTAATTTTTCAAAAGATCCAAGGGCAAACCAAAAAATTTATCCTTTTGTCTGATTTTGTAATTTTTTAAAAAGTGCTCAAACAAAACAATAAAAATGACACCTCGTTTTTTAGTAAAATCTACTATTGATCGAGGGCAAGACAATAAATTTGCCCTTCACATCCTGTATTTTAACACAATGATGAAATTATGAATATACACACATTCAGGGGCAAAAATGTAATTTGATAGGCCAATATTTCGTAATGTTTATATATAGCCAAAAGGAAAAGTTATCCTTTCGCTTGTTTGGGGTAAAATCGTCCTATGGTATATTGTAATTTTTAAAACTGGTCAGAACAAAATGGACTTTTTAATCTCCTACACGAAATAGTTTTCTAGAAATTGTGGTTTTCGACTGCTATTTTCAAAAATCACCTATATTTTTCACCCGTGGTTTTCGAAACTTCGAGAAAGAGGATGAAAATGGGAAAGAGGGAGAGAGAGAAGCATAAGGGAGGACAGGGCCAACATTCTCCAACCGTTGGTCCTCTTGGCGATTGGCCTCTGACCTCTACAAGCCTCCTTCTAGCCAAGTTCCCTAGGTGACGGCTTCCGGTCATTGACTTCTGGCCTCTACAAGCCTCTCCTTTGACCGATGTCATTTTAGCTTTCTCTTATTTTCTACCACTTGTCTGAGGCCACTGTTGGTAGTTTCCAACATACCTTTTTTTTTGCCATTGGAAGGAGTTCACTCTTCTTTCTCTCTTGCTCTTATTTGTTTTTCTCGTTTCTACAAAAACACTAACAATGTACCTTCCTGTTTCGAGAGAATAAGGCTCTGGTACTAGCGATGAGGATCTTCAGTAGCTTCTCCATATTCCTCACCATATATGCAGTGGATGACCTTGTATTTAGAGATGAATAACAAAAGAGAAAGAGGAGAACATGTATGATTTATGGTTTCCCAAAGCATGATTTTCTAGAGAGAATTTACTATTTTAAATTTCTTATGTTGCTTTGTATTTGTAGAATAGTGTCTGACTCCATCCTCTCAAATTCTCATATTGGGCGTTCCGTTGGGAGCCCTTATCGGTTAGTTACTATAATAATCTACAAAAAGCGGTTAGATGGTCGGTCTAGCTGTTTTCGTGAATGATCATGCTTAGAATGACCGTTCTCTCAGCTTTACAAAAGAATGGTGGGAATGCGGAACCATATCCTGGCATACCTTCTTGGGGATTCACGATATGCTTGAAAGATCTCAAGGGTTGAATTTTTATACGTCCGTTTGGGGTTAATTATTTGACAGGTATTGGAATTATCAAGCGGGGATCTAAAGTATTATATTTGTAGAATAAAGTTAAACGAAGGTAGCTTGGGAATCATCATTCCGTCTAATCTCAAGGACCAAAAGTTGGTGTTATTTCAGGTATGCTCAAATGCAAAAGTCTGGGAGGGTCTCACTTTGGCTGCTTTTATATTTGTATAAGGCTCAAAAGCGGCACAAGTAATGAGAAAGCGATGGTGTTCGGGCACAAAAAAGCCCGTTTCTCACTTTCCTGTACTTCACTCAGTTAGTTTGACAGTTATACTCCTAAGCCATTAGATTAAGGATGCAACTTCCTCAAAGAAAAAAAAGGGGGTGGGGGAGTGAAACTGTTGCACGTTCTACAGAGATAACCAGGAATCCTTCTATTCAGCAATTCCTTTAAACCGACTTCTTTTAGTGACAGTAGAATAGTATGACCAGATACTGCAGATCATGTTGGATAGAGACAAAATGGAATAGAATCAGCCATTCAGATACAAATGGGACAAATGAAAAGAGGAAGCACAAGAGAAGCGATGTTTCCCGTAAGGAAGGAGACAAAAAACATTTGAATAATCCAAAAGAGGAAGAAGGCAACTACATGATAAAATAAGTCGCAAGTTTTTGCGTCTCTATGACAGAAGGAAAGATATTGTATGCATGGTGGGAGAGAAACAGGTTGGCCATCCGAAGGAATCCTAAAAAGAGTGGTCGAAGGCCCTGAACATCTTACCCATTTAATTCCTTCGAGTTTATTGGATACTGATTGTCCTCAACTCATGGAGAATTTCCATGAGCACCGAGGGTTTAGCCTCAGAGTTTTATGTGCTGGATCGTCTGGATTTCGGTAAGAAAAGAGTTTCCACCAAGTTAAATTAGACAGAAAGAAAAGGAGAATTGGGTACAAAAGTGTCTTGGATTCTTTGGTCACTATAAAGCAAGGGTGTCTGCAAAAAGGTTCTCTGCTGCAGACATCGGTCCATGACCTTGCAGACGCTTTCGCACATGCCACTCAAAGCAAAATTTAGTGTTTATACATTGTTGAAAGCCATATAGTTGTGATGTACATCGAGTACGTCAAGTTTCTTGAACTGTTCATGGCAAGAAAAGATTATGGCATCAGATGCGTTGAAGTTGTCAACCTCCCATCTGGTTAGATTAGGCGTGTATAACTATAAGCTCTATTATACAAGTGCTTCATTCAAATTACTAAGACTAGCAGATAGATGGTTGTGGTTTTATCCGTGCTGATTAGGGGCGGGGTAACAAACCAAGCTGCTCATAGTTTGGCTAAGTTCAGCTTCTCCTGAGATTGATTATGCAGTCATGAGCTATATCCTGGCTGAACTCAAAAAATGGATGTTTTTGCTTTGGTTGTCTAACCTCATTTGGCTAATTTACCTATAACATCTATGTTATAAGATTATGTTGTCCCAACTGATTGGGTCAAATGGTTGAAGGTTTTAATTTTGGAAAAAACACCAAATGTAAAAGGGGAAATCAATTTTTTTGACTTAAACATTTTCAATTGGAAATCATGAAATAAAATCTAAGATTCTAGCTTTAACATGCAACTCACGTATATCTTGGTCAACTTGCTTGTCTTCAATTCATGCACCGGTTAGCTCACAAGCTGAACTTAGTAGGCTTTTGAGTTGTATCTGCAAAACTGGCCCAGTTCAGTTTGTTCAGCTTATTTATCAGCGGAAGGTTCACAGAAATCGAACTGTATTTGTTCATCTCACAGTTAGGATAAGAAAAGGCAACCGGACTTAGTTCAACTAAGAAATGAGTGGGCGCGTGACGTCAAAGGAAGCATTTATGCACCAAGACCTCGTGACGTCGATGGAAATATTTGAGACCTACGACATGAGAATAGAGCCTTGAGGAAATACATAAATAAAAAACATTACTTATCAACACACTTGCACAAACATATATATATATATATAGTGATAAATGCTTAAATCTCATCAATGCTCGCATCTACTCAAATTAACATGATCAACTCATAGAGATTTAAATTAAAAGTATCTTCATACTTTTACAATATTGCATTAGATGATTTTTATTTTATTACCACAAACTGTTTAGAGATCAAATGATTGAAATGATAAAGCATATTTGGGTTTAAGCATTTACAGCTATATATATAGTCGTAAATTATTGGACATTGTTACTTGGATAGATACAGCCAAGTACTTATATGGTTAAAGAATGATTTCTTGCATATTTTGTTTTTCTTTTTATTATTTTAAAGAATTATTTCATTCAGTTTTCTTTATTAAATGGAGAATAAGTATCATACGGTGTCCTTTAATATTAACAAATTTACAGGACAGTTTAACTCTTTGCGAAGTCAGTCATATAACTCAACCATAACATAGGAAATCATAGGGAGATGAGAAGATCATGAAATTCGCATTGGCTCCGCATCTTTTCTTATTACGCGAGGCTTCCAGGTTAGTCGGGTATCGCTTGGTGGTTCCGCCATGCCGTTTGGAAGCAGATGGTTATGTTTGCGACTCGGCGATTCATGCGAAGCTCGTGGCCACTGGCTTGTAAGATAGGAGAGGGTCATCGTGTTGACCTCTGACAAAAGGAATGGAATTTCAACGTTGGATGTGCCACCAGATAAAGCATCGAGTCTGTGCAAACCGGTGTCATCGACACTCGTAGAGAATAAGTATAGTAGTTTTTTTTAAATAAATAAATAAATTTAATGCAGCTGAAAGCAAACTAGCTTCGGAGTTTTAGCCACTGAGAGACAATCAAATGTCTGTTACCACGGCGAGGAGTGAATTGCATACCATCCCTGGCAAACGGATCATACAAAATTCTCACTAGCACCAATACCAACTGCAGTACAGGTCAAAATCAAGTTGACTGATAGTGCTCTGCTGCTGAATATAATCATAAAACAGTAGGACCCAGGACGAACAACTCTAGCTTCCTGCCGCAGCAGGGATTGGCATAGGCTTGGCATCTTCAGCTTTTTCATGTTCTTTGTTGAGAATCTGCCACCAAGAACAAATCCGCTTGAAAAGGTGAGCCGAGAAGATTCACAAATTACAAAGTAGCATAAATCATTGACGACCACTAGGAGGAGATGGACGTACCTTGTTGTTTATCAAGTTGTGCAAAGCGATGACGCTCCGGATCAGGGAAGAGAGATGAATGACTAGCATCATGTCATTCGTTTTCCAGGAAAGTGATTTGATCAACTCATTAACATTCAAATTTGGAAGCAGATTGAACACATCCTGCAAAAGATTCATGTTAACACCAGAGGATTGAATCATTGATTTGACTAGGAATTCGGAAGTAGTCAAACTTCCAATTGACACTTTCAGCACACGGGGAGCAAAAAGCGTGCGGTCTCCAAACATATGGTGAATCGACAAGACTGAACTAAGGACATAAGGAGCCACCTTCCCTAGCCCAAAATCCAGCAAAAAATGGACAATCTGTCTAGATGGCACATCTCAAAGATACAAAAGCCGAAGAGTAATGTTCAACATGGAACTAAAAACCAATTTTCTACAAAACAATGCACTTCACAAGACAATTTATAAGGTAAAACCATGTGAGGCCCTGTTCGTCCAAAATAAAAGCAGCCCTAATACAAAGAACTTGGGAGAAATATAAGAAGTGAAATCAAGTCAACTATGTAAATAAATCCATTCAATCTCACAAATAAATAACCGTGACTATCTCCACGACAACCCCACAGATTCTCTGGTCCATACAATTCCTAGTGAAAACTGCAGAAAAACAATGTCCTGTAATGCTCTCTGGTGTGCAATGTGACTCGCACCATTCAGTCGATCATGAAAAGATAAAGAAAAGCTCCTCAACAATCAGGCTTTGCTCAAATAGCAAGAAATGAAATAAAGAAAACTTTGAGATTGGCACATTTATGGTTTTTAAACCAACTCAAACTAAAGCGAAGGTAAAACGATC
This sequence comes from Brasenia schreberi, assembly GCA_036023115.1. NCBI lineage: Eukaryota > Viridiplantae > Streptophyta > Magnoliopsida > Nymphaeales > Cabombaceae > Brasenia > Brasenia schreberi. The sequence continues at coordinate 295,013 of JAYKKT010000059.1, read as the reverse complement.
TAAGAAGCAAAACATAAACGGCATTTAATTGCTAATAGTGTAAGCAAATGCAAAAGGAAAACATCGAAGAAAAGAATAAGTAAATTAAGATTAACCAATTCCAGAGTTGGACTGGCTCTGCACTAGTTGGATATTCGAGAGAAATCCACGTGGCGCCAAAAAACATTCACACAAACCCCAAACCACGTCCAGCCTCAACTTTAGAGATGGACTGGACATCTATGGCATCCAAATTACAGATCTACCACTATGGTGAATCATAGATTGCCTCTAGGAGAGGAGTATAGCCTGTGCATTATGTTTCACAAGCTTTTACTCTAATTTAAATAAGAATGAGCTTACATGGGATATGAGAACATAAGAAATGAAAACACCTGCAAATGGTACAGAATCTCATGATTCAGAGGAAGCTTCCCATCAATTACTAGGTTCAAGTAACCACGTATTTCATGAAGCCGAGCAACAAGCCCCTTCAGTGCTGTCACTTTGCCAGTAACCTGCACAAGGATTACGCAAGCATAAAAAAATAAACCAAGCTCAATCTCAAGGGCAAACTTATGTACTTGAGTAGAGTAAAAACTTACGAACCTCTGTGGCGAGGGTGCTAATGGTTGTGTCCTTGACGTCCCTAAGCAAGTGTTCCACACCTGTAATCAATACACAACACCAGCCAATCAGGTATCAAACGGATTGCAAGCAGAGTTGTTGGATATATATATACACAGAGAGAGAGGGGGGGGGGGGGGGGGGGGGGGGGGGGGAGGACAGAGACTTTTACGAAGAAACATTGGGAAACCATTTAAATTCTCCAACAGGAAACAAACTTTCAATAAAATAACAAAAAATTGAAACCAGAAATGCATAATCACAAGAGTTGAAGCTTGACAAAGATCGTGACAAAAATTGACACTAAAATGATATGCTGCAGTCACGACTTGAAGCATTAACAAACACAAAGAAATAGATGACAAGGGTTTATACCACATGAACAAGTGAATGAAACTAGCCATAAATACATTTTCACCCATTTTATCACAAAAAACACGTGGTATCTCTAATCCTGGATACTCATCTAGCAGCTACAAGCTTTCCACTCTGCTAACCGCTTTTGGGCTTGTCGATTCATCAATCTTGAATCTTTTACTGAAACCAGGATCAACAACAACAACTAAGCCTTTTCCCATACTAGATGGGGTCGGCTACATGGATTCTTTGTTTCCACAGATCCCTATCATGTGCCATGTTAGCAGTTAACTCACAATAAGCTAGATCATTCTTTATTGTTTCTTTCCAACACTTTTGTGGTCGTCCTCTAGCTCTTTTAATACTTTCCAAATTTAGTTTTTCATACTTTCTTACAGGTTCTTCTGTTGATCTTCTTTCTATATTTCCAAACCATCTTAAACGATATTCTCTCATTTTATCCTCTATTGGTGCCACTCCTAATTTGTTTCTAATAACCTCATTATGTATACGGTCTTTTCTTGTATGACCACTCATCCATCTCAACATCTTCATTTATGTCACAGACATCTTTTGTATATGTTGATGATTAACTGCCCAACACTCAGAACCATAAAACATGGCAAGCCTAATTGCTGCTCTATAATATTTACCTTTTAACTTTAATGGTATCTTCTTATCACAAAGAATATCTTATGCTCCTCTCCATTTTAACCAACTAGCATTAGTTCTATGCGTAACATCTCCATCAATTCTTCCATTACTAAAAAATTGACCCTAGGTATTTAAAACCTTCCTTTTGGGGATAAAATGTGTGCCAATTTTAATTTCTATATCCTCTGAGGTAACCAAATAATCAAACTTACATTCCATATATTTTGTCTTTGTTCTACTAAGTCGGAGGTCTTTGCCTTCTAATGTTTCTCTCCATAGTTCCAATTTTCTATTAACTTTTTCCTTAGACTCCTCCACTAATATAATGTCATCTGCAAATAACATACACCAAGGTACTTCATCTTGAATATGTTTTGTTAACTCATCAATCACCATTATAAATAAGTATGGACTTAAAGTTGATCCTTGATGTAACTCAATATTAACTTCAAAGAAGTTTATCATTCCTTCATGAGTCCTCACACATGTTTTTGCACCATCATAATGTCTCTTATAAGGTTAATGTATGTCAATGGGATACTTCTTTTTCCCAAAGTTCTCCATAGAACCTCCCTCGGTACCCTAAAGCTTTTTCTAGATCAATAAATATCATGTAAAGGTCTTTCTTTTTTGCTCTAAAATGTTCCATAAGACATATCAAAAGGTAAATCGCTTCATCAGTAGATCTGCCTAGCATGAATCCAAATTGGTTCTGTGTTGTACTTGATATTTGTCTTAACCTACATTCGATAATTCTTTCTCATAATTTCATAGTATGGCTCATTAACTTGATACCTCGATAATTCACACAATTTTGAATGTCTCCCTTGTTCTTATATATGGGTATAAGTGTACTTGCTCTCCATTCCTCGGGCATCTTTTGGTTTTTCCATATTTCATTAAATAGTCTTTTGAGCCAAGTGTACTGAAACCAGGATCACATTTTGAAAATTGGAAGAGAAATAAGACTGGGTGCCTGGAAACGGATCCAAACTTAGCTGACCCAAACTCAAATTGTAAGATGGTGTGTGCATGATCATGCCATAAGACAATTTTATCATTCTGCAGTTGGCATTCGTCTTTAACGTATCATAATCATAACACCAAGACATATCACCTTATGTTATATATTGAACAAGGTTATACGTTGAAGTGGCTCAAAGCAAAACAACACTTGCGGAATAACATAAAATCTCTCACCTATTTCCTCAACCTCATGAGCAGCAATCTCTGATGGCACATGAACAAGGACTTTCTGGCTCTTTTGGGTTGCATTCTATTATTGAAACCAAAAGCTACTCAAAAACTACAAAAGAACACCTAAATAAAAAGGAAGAGGGGAATTCCAAGGCTGTTATATTCTGACCTCTTCAACTGCACAATAAGCTTTAGTAGGTATTCCCAATTCTTTTGGTTGCACATCAATGATAATCAACACAGGGTTTGGAACATAACTGAGAGATGACCCAAAAAATAGTGGAAGTGTTATTACCTTGTACCGGAAAGAGTGTGAGCTACTAAGTAGGACTCTAAATCTAGCCATCTTGATAGATTTACATGACCAAATAACTCTAGTAAAATCAATAATTAAGATGGAAAGGCTCAGCTTAGGGAACCCAAAGGTTGGTCGTATCATAAAAAGAGCACTTAAGAGAGCAGAAAAGAGTACACTTACAGAGTCTGCATTATCACTCGTAAGTGCAGCAAAAGAGACATATATATATATATATATGAGAACTTTCTTCAAGTGAGGAAAAAGTTTAAACACTTAAGAGAGCATTCAAAAATATGGAACAATTCAGAGACTTAAGCATTTGTTGAGAAAAATACCTATGTTCCTCCCTTTGCTCGAGGAAGAGGAGATACCTATGTTCCTCCCTTTGCTCGAGGAAGAGGAGTTTATGGTAGAGGCAGGGGTAGATATGGATTGACATCTGAAAAAAAAGAAAAGATCATTTGTTCACACTGTGGGAAACCTCGACATTTCGAAGAAACATGTTGGGAGTTAGTTGGAAAACCTACTTATTTTTAGAATCGGAACAATAGGGCATACTTCAACAGTGATCAGAACGAAAAACAAAAAGCTGAAGACAGTACTACTTCTCTAGCTGATATGAAGAAAGAAATTTAATTGTTAAAGGCACGTTTGACTGATCCGCAACATCCTTTTTCATCCTCTCACAGTGATTCACAAGCATCTATTGCCTATCCATTCTCATTCCTCACACAGGGTAATATAAATTCTTCTTATTCAAGGATATGGGTTATTGATTCTGGTGCTACAGATCACATGGTCAGCTGAAGAGATTTCTTTAATGAATATGAATTGACACAGGAAAAAACACATGGGTCTCTTACTCCAATAGTGAGAAAAGGAAGTATTGTTACATCATTTGGTACATTAAAAGATGTTTTAAATGTTCCCAACATATCAGTAAACCTATTATCTATTTTTGCTATGACTCAGAATTTAAAATGTCGTATAATCTTTGATTCCACTTGATGTGTCTTTCAGGAACTGAAGACGGGGAAGATCTTTGGTCATGGTAATATGAGGAGAGGTCTCTATGTGTGCAATAAAGGGGCTGCTCTACAATCAACGATAATTATTGAGAGACAGAAGGAGGACATACCTCGTTGGCACCAGCGGCTAGGCCATTTACCGTTTTCCAAAATAAAAATGTTATTACCAGAGTTTAGAGATTGTAATGATTTGAATTTGAATTGTGAAACTTGCCAGAAGGCTAAACACCATCGCATTTCCTTTCCTTTAAATGAAGAAAGATCTTTCATTCCTTTTGAGATTGTGCATTTTTATATTTGGGGTCCTTGTTCTACGACTTCTATGCAGGGATATAAGTACTTTGTGTCATTTATTGATGATTGCACTAGATTTACTATGATTTATCTTATGAAAACTAAAGATGAACTGAAAGAAATTATTTCTTTATACTGTCAGTTTATACAGACTCAGTTTCAGAGTGCTATTAAAATCATTCGCAGTGATAACGGTGGAGAATTTATGTCTCAATCCCTTCACTCATACTTCCTACAACAGGGAATCTTACACCGGACGTCTTGTTCCTACTCTCCTCAACAGAACGGTGTGGCTGAAAGGAAGAACCGACACATTTTAGAAGTTGCGAGAACTCTCTTAATTGGATGCAATGTACCTAAATAATACTGGGATGAAGCAATTTTAACAGCTGTATTTCTTATAAATCGTATGCCAAGCAAAATTCTCAGTGGAGATAGTCCATTTCACTCCCTATGTCGTTCAAGAAAACAATTTCATTTGTTACCAAGAATCTTTGGTTGTACGTGCTTTGTCCATATCCATCAAGGTGCCAGAGATAAACTTGATGCGAGGTCGATTAAGTGCATCTTATTGGGATATTCGACCACACAAAAGGGATATAAGTGTTATGATCCGTCCAAACGAAAGTTTTATGTTACAATGGATGTCAACTTTCATGAAGACATTCCATTTTATGGAGTGCAGGAAGAACTTACATCTACAGTACAATCTACTCCAGTGATCCCACTTCCTCCAATATACATTACATTCACTCAGGAAAATGCAGGAGAATGGCAAGTATATAATTGAGGAAACCAAAGGATTGTTTTTCTAGATTAGACTGTCACCCTAGATCAAAATTCCCAAAGTGAAACCTCCTCTTCAGATAAGCTCTCACACCTGAGATGTGGAAATGGATGATTTACCCATTACAATTAGAAAAGGAAAGCGCACAGCTGCAAAATATGCATTGGACAAAATGGTGTCACTCTCTGATTATCCAAAGGAATATCAGTTGTTTGTGATGAACTCCGCCCATGTAAGGATTACCCTTAAGGATTAATTACCCTTGCATTGTCGGTCCCAAGCCCGGATAAAGGAGGAGGGTTGTGTTAGGCTTCCGACAGCCAGCGTAAAACTTCGTCGGATTTTTATAACATGGATTACAAAAATTATGAGCATTGCTTTGGAGTGTCCCTGCCTAGCGGCGTGCTGGAGAGCCCGAATGCAGTAAGAAGTAAGCAAGGGCCACTAGATAATAAGATTCATATTGGTTCTTGGAATATCGAAACATTATCCGGTAAGCTAATGGAGGTGGTAGATACTATGATTCGGAGAAAGATTCATATTATATGTTTATAAGAGACAAAATGGGTTGGAGAAAAAGCAAAGGAGATAGAGGATACAAGTTTTAAATTATGGTACTCAGGTAAAGAAAAGGCTTGAAACAAAGTTGGTATTATCATAAATAAAGATTTAAAGGAGAGTGTAGTAGACGTACAACGATATGGTGACCGAATCATAACGTTGAAATTAGTGTTAGGAGCAGAGGTTTTGAATATAGTTTGTGCTTACGCACCCCAAGTAGGACTAGAAGATAGTATAAAGACAGTTTCTTGGGAAGAGTTAGATAAGGTGTTTCAAAAGATTCCACAAAGGGAGATGATTTGTTTAGGAGGAGATTTAAATGGACATGTCGGTAAAGAGGCATTAGGATATCAAGGGATTCATGGAAACTTTGGTTTTGGGGATATAAATGAGGAAGGTAGGGAGATTTTAAACTTTGCTATGGCATTTGATCTCTTTATAGTCAATACAATCTTCAAAAAACGAGATCAACATTTAATTACTTATAAGAGTGGCTTATCACAAACACAAATTGATTACTTTATTTATAGAAAAAAAGATAGAGCGTGTTGTAAAGATTGTAAGGTAATTCCAGGAGAAAGCTTAACCACCCAACATGGACTTTTAGTTATGGATTTACAAATAAAAAAGTGGACAAAGAAGAAAAGAGTACATCGAGCTATTCGGACTAAATGGTGGAACCTCAAAAGCGAGAAAGAAGATATATTTAAACATAAAGTCCTCCAAGGAGATGTTTGGAATTATGTTGGCACACCCTGTGATATGTGGAACAATATGGCTATACATATTAGGAAAGTTGTGAAAGATGTGTTAGGGGTATCTAAGGGAGGTGTATCGGCACAAAAAGAAGCTTGGTGGTGGAGTGAAGTAGTACAAAATAAAATCAAGGCAAAGAGGGCATGTTACAAAATACATTATGATAAGAAAACTAGTGAAACTTTAGAAGCTTATAAGAAGGCAAAAAAAGAAGCAAAAAATGCCGTTAGTGAAGCAAAAGCTAAGATTTGGGATGACTTATATAAAAAACTCAACTGAAAAAAGGGTGAAAGAGATATTTTTAGGATAGCTAGGGCTAGAGATAAGAAAACTAAAGATCTTAATTATGTTAGATGCATAAAAGACGAGGATGAAAAAATTCTAGTGGCAAATGATGATATAAGAAATAGATGGAAAAACTATTTTTATAATCTTTTTAATGAAAATAAAGATGTTAGTATTAGCTTAGGAGATTTAGCCAAGTCAGAAAAGTATATAAACCACAATTTCTACCGACGTATTCAAAAGAATGAAGTCAAAGAGGCTCTTAAACATATGAAGGGTGGTAAATCGGTAGGACCACATAATATTCCTATAGAAGTTTGGAAAATACTAGGAGAAATAGGAATCACTTGGCTCACAAGACTATTTAATGAAATATAAAAAAACCAAAAGATGCCCGAGGAATGAAGAGCAAGTACACTTATACCCATGTATAAGAACAAGGGAGACATTCAAAATTGTGCGAATTATCGAGGTATCAAGTTAATGAGTCATACTATGAAATTATGGGAAAGAATTATCGAACGTAGGTTAAGACAAGTATCAAGTACAACAGAGAACCAATTTAGGTTCATGCCAGGCAGATCTACTATTGAAGCGATTCACCTTTTGAGACGTCTTATGGAACATTTTAGAGCAAAAAAGAAAGACCTTCACATGATATTTATTGATCTAGAAAAAGCTTATGATAAGGTACCAAGGGAGATTCTTTGGAGAACTTTGGAAAAAAGAGGTATCCCATTGACAAATATTAACCTTATTAGAGACATTATGATGGTGCAAAAACATGTGTGAGGACTCATGAAACAGACTTCTTTGAAGTTAATATTGGGTTACATCAAGGATCAACTTTAAGCCCATACTTATTTATAATGGTGATGGATGAGTTAACAAAACATATTTAAGATGAAGTACCTTGGTGTATGTTATTTGCAAATGACATTGTATTAGTGGAGGAGTCTAAGGAAAAAGTTAATAGAAAATTGGAACTATGGAGAGAAACATTAAGCAAAGGCCTCCGACTTAGTAGAACAAAAACAGAATATATGGAATGTAAGTTTGATCATTTGGTTACTTCAGAGGACATAGAAATTAAAATAGGCACATATTGCATTCCTCAGAAGGAAAGTTTTAAATACCTAGGGTCAATTTTTAAGAGTGATGGAAGAATTGATGGAGATGTTACGCATAGAATTAATGCTGGTTGGGTAAAATGGAGAGGAGCATCAGGTATTCTTTGTGATAAGAAGATACCATTAAAATTAAAAGGTAAATATTATAGAGCAGCAATTAGGCATGCCATGTCACTTCATTTCACCACCAAGCTTCTTTTTGTGCCATTATGCCAACCTTAGATTCGCCTAAGACATCTTTTATCACTTCCCTAAAATGGATAGCCATATTGCCTCACATATAAAAAGGTGTACCTATATAATTCCAAGCATCTCCTTGAAGAACTTTCATGTTAAATATATCTTCTTCCTCACGTTTGAGGTTTCACCATCTAGTCTGAATAGCTCTATGCACTATATTCTTCTTTGTCCACTTATTTTACCTACAAATCCATTATTAAAAGTCGATATTGAGTGGTTAAGCTTTTTCTTTGAATTACCTTGTAATCTTTAACATGATATCTTTTTTTCGATGAATAAAATAATCAATTTGTATTTGTTGAAATTACTTTCTAATCTTTAACATGATATCTTTTTTCTTACCAATCAATATGTATCCGTGACAAGACACTCTTATTAGTAATCAAATATTTGAAAATTGTATTCGTTAGAAAAAGTTTAAAAGTTAGCAAAATTTAAAATCTCCCTACCCTCCTTGTTTATATTTCTAAAACCATAGTTTCCATGAATACCTTGATATCCTAATGCCTATTTACCAACATGTCCATTTAAGTCTTTGTAAATATTTGTTGATACGCGTATGTAGAATCGGCTAAGTCGTAAATCGTCAAAAGTGTTGGTGAAATCGCTAAGATATCAATGCATCCAAATATGAATGTTTAAAGTCAAGAATGCAACAAGAGTCAAAAGAGAGTCAAATCACAAATCAAAGGTTGTCTACACAACTTATTATTGGTATTGATTAAGGTTCTATTTATAGAGCAAGAGATTACACCAAGTCAGACAGGAATGAAGACTAGTGTTGGCCAGTCTATCTAGCATTAGCCGTTAGAGGCTATGACCCTCCAACGGTTAATACATTTAACACCCTTCTCAAACTTACAGTATATATACCGAAAGTTTGTCTAAAAAAAAGTGAAAGCGAGTAGCAGAAAGAGATTTGGTGAAGAAGTAAGCTAGCTACATGTCTGATGTGACATAATACAGATTGATCATTTTTTGTAAATACTCTTCACGAACAACTCCGCCCATGTAAGGGATCACCCTTACATTGTCGGTCCTAAGCCCGGATAATGGAGGAGGGTTGTGTTTGGGTTCTAATAGCCAGTGTAAAACTTCGTCGGATTTTTATACTATGGACTACACAAATTATGAGCATTGCTTTAGGGCATCCCTACCTAGCGACGCGCTGCAGAACCCAAATGCAATGATAAGAAAGCAAGGACCACGATATTTTCGCCCGGATGTAGTGAATAAATTGCAGAGAGAGTTCCCACATCATGAACGGGTGTGAATAAAGAAGTTACTCCCAATACATTGCTGCCCAAATGTACTAAATAATTTATAGAGAGGGTCCCCGAATTTTCAATATGGACGGATGTAGGGGATAAGGAAGCTAGTCCTAGATAATATGATTTATATTGGTTCTTAGAATATCGAAACATTGTCCGATAAAATAATGGAGGTAGTAGATACTATAATTCGGAAAAATATTCATATTCGAGACATGAATATGTTGGTTATGTGTCAGAAGTTTCATATGGGACATCAATAGTATTATGAGGAATATCATGATGGACTTCTGAGTTACTATCATCGTCTTCCTCTTAATTGAAAAAAACTTGTGAATAAGATGTTTCATTATTTTCGAAAGATCTAGACTTAGTAATAATCATTTTGAAAGAATTTTACATCTTTACAAACATGCAATTTATCATTAACAAGATTATAACATCTATAACCTTTTTTTATAAATTCCATAACCAAGAAATACATATTCAATGGCCCTAGGAGACAATTTATCATTTTTGTCTATAAACAAATAAACAAAGAATTTGCACCCAAAGACTCTAAGCCTTTTATAATAAGGAGAGAGATTATATAAATTTTCAAAAGAAAAAAGATTTTCAAAACTAGTTGAAGGCATCCTATTGATAAGGTATATGGCTATGCACATAAAAACTTAGGAACATTACTAACAATTACCATAGTTCTATACGTTTCTATAATATCCTATGTTTTCTTTCAGCTAAACCATTTCGTTAAGGAGTTTTAATTCAAGATTTTTAATGTAAAATTTCATTAGTTTCAATAAATTTTTGAAAATCATTTTACAAGTATTCTCCTCAGGAATACAACAACAACTAAGCCTTTCTCCTCAGGAATAAGACCAAAAAATCTTAATGGTGGAATCAAATTGATTTTTTACTATATTACAAAAAATTACAATTTTTTCAAATACTTTTGATTTATATTTTAAAAGATACATTAAAGTAAAGCGAGTAAGTCATCTACAAATATTACATAATATTGAACTCCTCCCTTGGAAACAAAAGGGGCAGGACCCCAAACATCAGAATGTATTAATTCAAAAGCTTTACTTTGTACATAATTTCTTTCTTTAGCCACTTTCCTTACGATAATGGCATATTGTGACTTTCTTTGGCCATGGTCTCATGCGTTTTTTGTTTGCTCCTTCTCTTAGTCCATCAGAGTTTTTCACATGCAGAGGCTTGTATGTCTTTCGTATTTCTTTCCGATTTGGAGGCGATAAGAATGACTTCTTTGCAACATTTATGTTTTTAGATCGACAAAAAAAGAGTCTTCTTTTGGTTTAAGTTTTTTATGTATTAGGTTGGATCTAATGTTTTCAAATTCATCCCTTAATCCGCACATAAATAAAAAGAAATATTGGTTGTCTAAAAACTCTTGAAATTCATCTATTTTTTGAAGTTTTCAAAATTTATCAAAACTTCTAAGTTGAGTTCATAATTCCAAAAATTCATTGTGATATTATCTAATGCTTAAATTCCCTTGATTAAGCATTATCATCCTTTCCATTAAATCAATTTAAAAAACAAAATCATCATAAGAGTGGATCTTTTCAAATACTCCCGAGTTTTAAAAACACTTTCCAAAACACTATTTCTATTTCTAAATTTTTCATCCATATTTTGACAAATAATCCAAGTTATTTTTTGCATTTATCTTTTCTCAAGTTTTTATATCTTGCTTGTATTTTTCTTATGCTTTAAAAGCATCGTCAACATGCAAATCTTCAATGTCTAATATCGGTTCTTGAATTATCTCATCAATATAATCCCAAAAGTCTTTTAACAAAAAATATTTTCATAGTTCTTTCTCAACTTTAATAGTATTTTGAGTTAAGAATACATTTAAAAGACTCATTTTTGCTTTCCATTTTAGGCAACAATCAAAGGCCTTAGTGTTACCTCATGTTTGGTGTGATTTCACGAACTTTGCAATCTTGACACGTTTCCTACTGTGCTCGAATTCTTCAAAACAAGGCTTTGATACTATATAAATATTTGTTGATACACATATGTAGAATCGTCAAAGTTGCAAACTGTCAATGTATTGGTGGAATCACAAGATATCAAAGCATCCAAATATGGATGTTAAGTCAAGAATGCAACAAGAGTCAACAGAGAGTTAAATCACAAATCAAAGGTTATACTAGACAACTTATTATCAGTATTGATTAAGGCTCTATTTATTGAGCAAGAGATTACAAAGTGAGAGAGGAATGAAGAAGGAGGACTAGTGCTGGCCAGCACTAGCCATTGGCCAGTCTGTCAAGCATTAGACGTTGGAGGCTATGACCCTCCAACGGTTAATACATTTAACAGTCTTCTCTGAAACAAATCATCTCTCTTTGTGAAATTCTTTGAATTACCTCTTCTAACTCCTCTCAAAAAGCCTTATTTATATTATCTTCTAATCCTACTTAGAGTACATAAGCACAAACTATATTCAAATCCTCTACTCCTAACACTAGTTTTACCATCATAATTTGGTCACCATATCGTTGTATGTCTAATATACTATCCTTTAAATCTTTATTTATAATAATACCAACTATGTTTCGAGCCTTTTCCTTACCTAAGTACCATAATTTAAAACTTTTATCCTCTACCTCCTTTGCTTTTTCTCCAACCCACTTTGTCTCTTCTAAACATAGAATATGAATCTTTCTCCGAATTATAGTATCTACCACCTCCATTAGCTTACCGGATAATGTTCCGATATTCCACGAACCAATACGAATCTTATTATCTAAGACTAACTTCATTATCCACTACATCCGTCCATATTGAAAATGTGGAGACCCTCTCTTTAAATGATTCACTACATTCGAGTGACAATGTAGCGAGACTAACTTCTTTATCCATACCCGTCCACGATATGGGAACCCTCTATGCAATTGATTCACTACATTCGGGCGAAAATGTAGTGGCCCTTGCTTACTTATTACTGCATTCGGGCTCTGCAACGCGTCGCTAAGCGGGGACGCCCCAAAGCAATGCTCATAATTTGTGTAATCCATGTTATAAAAATCCGATAAAGTTTTACGCTGGCTATCGGAAGCCGAACACAACCCTCCTCCTTTATCCGGACTTGAGACCGACAATGCAAAGGTGATCGCTTACATGGGTGGAGTTAATCCAAACCAAGCGACACTCAAGTCTCGTCACTACGCTAAGTAGACAAAAAAGATAAACTCTTCGCAGCATAAATTTGTGATAGTAAACTCTCAAAAGTACGATTTTCAGGAAAATTGTCAATATTCTATTATTCATAACAAACAGAAAGATAGATCTTACTCATGAAATAGCCCATGGACATCTAAATCATTTTCCTACTCATGAAATAGCCCGTGGACATCCAAATCATTTTCCCTCAGCTTCGGTCTGGTGCTGTACCAACCCACCACAAATTCCTTGTCTAAGGCATACAAAGAAAGATATTAGCACGACAAGAACTCAGAAAGAGAAAGCAGCACACAGACTCGCCAGTTTTTCCCCTTGAGATTTTCCTCAATCAAGATAATATGCGAACAAGTTGAACCAACTTAAAGTACAGAAGAAAGAAAGGTACAATTTATCCTCTTGAACATTCCGAACATGGAATCGCGGTAGTTGTGGTCAAGAAACCAGATGCTAGAATCCTTTTCATCCTCCTCAAAGGGCACTGCAAGTGTCAACCAGAGGTTCTTACGAAGAAAAAGAAAAATATGTGCACTGAATGATCTGATTAAGGCGATATCCTCAATGGTTTAAAAGACAAGGCATATAATCACCTATATTTCGAAAATCCGTTCAACTCGAGCCCAATAAAGAAATCGGCCGGTCACAAAGAATCGAGAAAACCAAAATTGTGGGACAAGTGAAACACATTCTTTCATTAAACAGGAAAGGGGTACGCTTCGAGCTAAGCATAACAAAGTTTTCCAAGAAAATTTTAACAGCCCAAATTAAAAAACATTTCACTCTTCTTCAGCATAACGTGACAGTGATTCCCCTCCCCCCCGCTGCCTCCCAAAAAACCTTATATCATTCTACAGTAAGATGAAGAAAAAATATATCTCAATGAAATTTCAGTCAGAAAAAGAATAGTTATTTTTGGAACCCACAGCAACAAGAATCTCAACGGGTAAAAACGAATCCATCATTCAGAAGTTCCAAGAGCAAACACGAAGAAGAACGGACAAAGATCGCGACAAACAACGAGGATGCCGACCGGCGTAGCTATTGGTGACATCGACGACGCCCCGGAAGGAGCTGCCCAGGAGGACGCCGATGACCATCTTCCGGGTGTCCCTGGCAACCCTACTGTAGTGATCGACGATGCTGAGGAGAACGAGAGGATGGACGACCACTTTCTCTACCGGCCGAGAAGATATCTGCTGCGTCTTTATCACATCCATCTGAGCGCTTCGCCAATGACGTCGCGGACTGACAGATCCCCTTCGGTTCGGCCCCTCTGCCAAAAGTAGGAAAACCAGAGATATGGGAAGGAGGAGGAAGGATGGTGAAGAAGAGAATAAAGGAGGGACTCGAATAGGTGAGAGATCTAAAGTTCCCGCCCGGAGATCCCAGGGACGTCGCCGGGCTTCTGGCGATTCACCGGACTTTCTCTCTGAACCCTTCCTTAGTCCTTACCTTTCAAAGCGCGGTGACTCACGGAATAAACCAAAGTTGACCATGACACGACACGACTGTCCATCCGCTCGACCTATGGCTCTCATCTTCTTTTTTATTCTTACTGTTCCAGAGAAGACACTATGAGGAGTCTCGAAAAGGTGAGGTTGGTCCTACCGGTAGCCAAACGCCGTAAAATAGTGATGGCATTATAAGGAGCAACATTTACAGGACACTGACTGCTAAACATTCTTCTGTTATACAGAGTTTTTGGTTGACATGCTCTCTCTCTCTCTCTCTCTACCTCCTTCGTGAATACATGCCACAATACTTGGATGTTAGGTGTTGAAATGCTTCTAAATATTTACATAATATACAGTAAGGTGCTAAGCCTATATGTACTTATCTAGAACATATTCACTAATCCTGTTAATGATATGACTTTCTTCCCAAGTATAAAGCACATAATTTCAAAGCTATTGGAAATCAAACTTTATTTAAGTTTTTTGGAAGCAAGAATCACCCTAAAGCATAAATTTCTTCCGTTATCGACAAACAATTCAAGAGAACTAGTGAACCGAATAATAAATAAACAGGAGCTTCAGATCAGATTGTTTGACAATATTGCTCCTGGTTAACAATATACCTGAAAAGAAACAAAATGAACAGTTACTCTAGACAATAGAAGGTTTATTATATACAGCTGCAGCCATCTACGACACAATCTGGCCCCAAACAGACTATGGCATCCCAGATCAACATTTGAAGTAAAAGGAAAAGAAATAAATGTATAACGATCCGAAAGGGATAGGATCCCTCGGTGTCAAAAGAAAGCATTTCAGCATCACCTGTCGTTCCTGGTGGTCGAGATCAGAGGCAAGAGCGGCGAGGTCGAGCTTCGTGAAGAAGGGTCCCTACATCACCGTGTTAACGCAGTGTACCGCGCATAGCTTCGACTTTGCTCGGCCCTTCCTCCATCCCTTCTCCAACAGATCAACGGCGCAATCAAAAGAGAGGGAGGAAACCCTAGAAGGAAATGGATATCGGGGCCACTGCCACTCACCAGATTCCATCCTTTGTTCAGAAATGACAACCCAAAAGCGAGATTTTCAGTCTTCCCTCTTCTGAGATAAATGGGGAAAAGGGTTCACACGAATGTAACGATTGTTTATATTCGTTATTTAGTGTTTTCTGGTAGACTCATTTATGCTATTTTTCTTATTCTTTGGACTTTATATTTGAAGGCCTTTTCGCTCTGCATTGGTGTTTTATTTTATCATACATTACGAAATTGTTGTTGATCCCATCTTTATTATCCTCTATATTCTTAAAAACTAAAATATAGAATAAATTATAATTGTGATTATATTTATTTATATAAAATTGTCCTACTTTAGTTTTTTTTTTTATTTGCATAACCCGCACTCGTACCAGTATCATACCCATATCCTTGCAACATAACACTAGACTGAACCAACATGACTTGCAGCAGCCATAGAAGTGGAGTCCAGGGGCGTCCGTGGAGCCAATCGTTACCAGTTTTGGTTGAACCCAGCAAAGGGCAGTGATCCAGTTACCGTGGGTTCGAAATGTTTCGAAGGAAGGGAGTTCGAAGGAAGGGAGCAACCAATCGTAGACAGAGATTTGGCCAGCACTAGCAACAAGGACGGAACCATCTTCATTGGCGGAGACAGCAAAGGTGGATGGAGGGGATCGTGCTTTGGGGTAAATGACTGCAACAATGGTGGCATCAATGGCATTGAGGGGCTTGGAAGAGAGTGCGGAGCGGACTACGTGGTCGATGCCGTAGAAGGAAGCCTCCTCTAGAAGCTCTCTGGTAGTAAATCGGCTAGAAGAGGATGTAGGGAGGCGGCCAGAGCAGAGAAGGGAGAGAAGGCTGGAGAAGATTTCTGGGTCACGGTCAATGAAGATTGAGCGACCAGCAACAGAGGAAAGATCTGAGAGAAGGGAATCTGTGCCGCTGGCATTAATGACGAGGTGGGAAGTCTCAAACAATCGGCCGGCCACCCACGTTGAATTTGAAGGTTTTGAGTCCTTCATTTGTGTGGCTTCCTACATCTTGGAATGCAAACAAGTTCATGAATCTTTTTGACAAACACATGCCTCTTCCAACACATTTGCTAGCAAAAGGAACTATGCAATTTAGCCGTGAATACATGCAAAGGAGAAAGCTATAATAGTTATTGTGTCTGCGGCCATGTTATATACCGAACTTAAGGCCAGCAACTCACCTATCTACTCAACCTCGTCTGACGTAATTTCTGAGATCACATGCACAAAGACCTGGCTTTTCCCGTGGTATTCTGTCACCAAATCAAAACATCATAAAAAACTATAACTAAAACACAGGAACTAAAGGAAAGAAGAAAAGGGTGGGTGGTTATTTCTGACCTCTTTCACCTCGTCAACAGCACAATAAGCTTTAGTGGGTATCCCTAATTCTTTTGGTTGCACATCAATGATGAGCAACATAATTGATTTCTTCACCAAAAATATCCATGATTTTATATCCAATGAACATAAAAGAAGAAAAGACGCATCCCGAAGTCATGTATCATCACTAGATTCACTATTGAGTGCAGATAGAAGTGACATGCATCTGAACATCTTCTAATACAGAAACATTTGAATTAAACTTAGGGAAGCACCATAATTCAATAGCAGGTTCCTCTTACAAAAATTAAACCGACCTACTAGCTAACATTCTTACTTGAGATGTTTATATATTAGCCCATCAAGTATCAACAGATCATTGAAAACATCCATGCCTTTTCAGTCTAGGGGAAATGGTCAACAATCTCCTTTATAATACCAAGACATATTGATCCATATCAATCGACTTGCTCCTGTTCTTATTTGAGGCATATTTATTGCAGTGCATCAAGTACCAAGTAATCACTACAAATAATCCTTTTTGGGTTCTAATAAAATGGTCAATCTCTTTTCTTATACTATGGCATGTTTGTCTATCAAGTAAAGCAACGATAGCACCCCTAAGTGAAACCACTAAATGATGTAACATACAACATTTCCCCCCAATCTGGATCATTTCCAAAAGTAAATGTTGGACTACTTTCTTCAACGGCTGAAAGGAACTGTAAGAAACTGGAATGCATCCTAGCAAAACCAACTCCAACCTTCACATCCTGTCTCCTAGAGGTTAGGAGGTCTTGGCCAGCTCTTTGGATCTCGGCCACCCACGTTGAATTTGGATCTCGGCTTCATATTAAGTATTCAATGTTATCATTGATTATGTGTTAAATAAGCTTGATGATAGTTTTGATAAGATAAATACCAAATTACTTCTTTGTATTGCATGTCTTAATCTAAGTTATAATTTTACTTCTTTCAATAAAGAAAAGTTGGTTTAGCTTGCAAGTTTTTATCCTTGTGATTTTTGTGCTAATGGTCTTTGATAACTTCAACATCAACTTGATAACTATATTATAGACGTGTGTGATCATCAAGGACTGTAACTTAAAGGAATAAGTGAAATTGCAAAGGTGAGTAAAACAAAGGAAAGATAAAAGCTACTTTTTGGTGTATCGATTAATAAAATTAGCATTGTTTTTACCATTGCTACTATAAGTGTGAAGCTAGTATTTTCTCCTATTAAAATTGTAAAGAGTCGTTTAAGAAACAAAATTGGTGATGAGTTTATGAACGATTGCCTAGTTACATATATTGAAAGTGACATATTATCAAAAATAGACGATATGATAATTATGCAATGGTTTCAAAAGATGAGGCCTCAGTGACAAATCCTCTACAATACTTGATTTGGATTGTGTAAGTTCTCTTAACTTTTTATATTATTTTTTGGTATTGATTTAGTTAGAAGAGTTAGTTATACACGTTTGTATTGTAGGCTTTTAATGGGAGTAATTTTGTACTTCTTGAAGTGCTCCTAAAAAGAGTTATCTAAGATTGACAGGTTTTAGAAGTTGTGTTTGTCATGAATTTAATAGGTACGCTTATTTGATAACTTTAATTACTTAAATATATTATATTAGAGGTGTTTGACTATGTGATTCTAAGATAACAATTATAAAATCTTAGTGATGTTTGTTAAATGTTTTGATAGTTTGGTTGTCAACTAAAGAATTATTGATAGTTATATTTGTATTAAGATATTATTTTTTTCTCTGAAGAGGTTAATTGTATATAAAAATAACTATACTATAATGAATCCTTAGTAATTGGTAGTTTTTTATTTTTATTATTTTTGGGTATAATGAAGTCATGCTGAATGTATATTTTTGTCCCCCACTCTAACTAGATCTGTCAATGACCCAAACCATACAAATTTACCTGCAAGAATACGTGGGAGACGTGGGGATAGGAATGCGAGGATGAACACGAAGGCCATTTTTGCCATGTACATCACTATTTGAGCTTATGCTATGACCAGGATGGTAGTGGAATCATACCGCAATTAAATATGGGTCTTCGTGGGTATATTATATATATATAGAGAGAGAGGGGTATATATTCAATTCAATACATAAATAAATTTCTTTAAACATTTCTATCATTTGATTGCCACGATCAACGGTGAAGATTTAAAACAGAAAAAATAGATTGTACCATTTATAGAAATAGATTTTAAAATTCAAATCTATACTTTTGATCGTAGAGATCAAATAATGATGGTGTTTGAAGAGATTTAAGTAAGAATGAGGATTTAGCACGGACCACCACCAGAGAAAGAGAGGTATACATTCAATTCAATACATAATAAATTTCTTTAAACATTTCTATCATTTGATTGCCATGATCAACGATGAAGATTTAAAACAAAAAAAATAGATAGTACCATTTATAGAAAATAGATTTTAAAATTCAAATCTATACTTTTGATGGCAGAGATCAAATAATGATGATTTTTTAAGAGATTTAAGTACGAATGAGGATTTAGCACATACCACCATGAGAGAGAGAGAGAGAATTCAATTCAATACATGAATAAATTTCTTTAAACATTTCTATCATTTGATTGTCGCGATTAACGGTAAAGATTTAAAACAGAAAAATAGATTGTATATTTATAGAAAATAGATTTTAAAATTAAAATCTACACTTTTGATCACAGAGATCAAATAATGATGATAGTTGAAGAGATTTAAGTATGAATGAGGATTTAGCACGGACCACCATCTTTCTATTGCTATATTTTTTGGAGAGAGATTCACAATCCAATCATCTTTAAATTTTTATCTCTAGAATTGAGTTGAGTCTCTTCCCATTTTATGGATGTTGATGTTTGTTAAAATATATTAATATATTTTCTTATTTTTTTCTTTTGTTCTTGATTTTTATTTCTCTTTTTCTTCTTATTTTCTTGTTCTTGATTTTATTTTATTTTTGTTCTTGATTCTTTTTTGTCTTTTATTTATTTATTTATTTTTTTACTGACGAGGTTCATAAGAGTATGTGTTGTCTTACTATGATGAAGGTAACAACAGTAAAAACAACGAATGAAACAATTATTGCTGAAATAAAAAGAGAATGCTCAAATTAAATGGGAGAGACGAGAGAGTGAGAAAAGGAGCTCGTCATTGATGTAACGGCTATCAAACGTTGCAAAACAAATTGGCTGGATTGAATGTAAATTTTTGCGATTAGATTCGTGTGGTTATTTTATGGTGTCTTTGCAAGAGAGGGAGAGTGTCTGTGACTTTCCCATACTAATGTTACCACGGGCAAAATCCGTCAAGGCATGTGAAGTTGGAACCAACCCCAAGAGTACGCTTATATTTCACAATCAAACTTCACTCTCAAGTCTCAACACAAACCTCGCTCTCAACACTGAATCTTTTCTAGCTTTAAATTTTCTGAGAAAAAACTCAAAGCGCTTCATGGTGGGTAGGACATCAATCCAATGTGCTCTAAGGACGGGGTTCCTATTTTGGTATCCCGTACCTAAAACCGAACGGTATTAGCCAGAATAGTAACTGGTAGAAATGAAGATGAACAATTGCGAAGCCTACTTATCTAAAGCGTTGGCTTATCTTCGGATCCGTCTTTGTGGGTTCGTCGACCTAAACAAGCTGGTATAAATCATTGGAAACAAATCATGCGGAGAAGACCAAGTCTAAGGCAACTGAATCGAACAAATAGAGGAAATTCGTGATGAAAGAAGAAGCATGGTCATCGTCAACTTCATAAGTCGAACACTTGAGCATGAGACAACAGAACCATTCAAAGAAGAAGGTGCCATGCACTGCTTCTCAATTCTTGGCGAAGAGGCCACCGAAGCCGCCGGACTTCTTCTTTGGGGCAGACACGGAGACGGTGCTCTTCTTTCCGGCTGTGCCGTTCTTCTCCTCCACCTTCTTCAGTACTGGATCCGTCTCATAGAACTGGTCCTCCTTCTGCAAACCACCAAGTATCCAATCAAGAAGCCCCTTCTCCTCCTTCGCCGCGAATACCCAACCTGCCGCCGCAGCTGCCCCGAACCCGATGGTGAGGGAAGCCATCTTCTTCTTTAGTTCTTTTGCTTGACTGGTCCTGAAAGTGAGAACAAAGTGATGAAAATGAAGACGCGGAGATAAGCCTGCAACTCAGCAAATTAAATGTCTTGTATGTGGGTGGCCTTCCTTCCGGATGATCTGGACCGTAGGATGAATACCACAGATGAGGGTATCTGGAACACCCAACGTTGATGGAGTCATCATAGGGTTCTCTTTTATGCGAGGCGCTTTTGCGCCGCGGGTTTCTTATCCTCACCTTCTTCTCCACCACAAAACAAATGAAAGGGATTTATAGACCGAATAAATCGCGTAATTTGCAGCAGCCTACCCTTGTCGTTTTTTATCTCCACGATGGACGGCAACGATGTTCTATGGCTGCAATCAGCAGCCATTGGCAGGCGCCCCTAGCCTGTCGGTCTTTATGAAATTTGACTGCAATTATTCTGTAGCTTTAGGTTTCTGGCAAATGCCAAATCTTTCGATATTTGAGCAGTTTTACTACAGAGAAAATGCAGATAAACAGGAAAATAAAATAAAAACAGAATGCTAGAAAGAGATGACGATCAGAAAGAACTCAATGAGAAAAATTGTAGTGTGTTTTGATCATCTCGTGCGGTTGCATATACAAGTGGAGACATAGGTTTGTGGCTTTTCTGGTAGCCCAGATACATGCGATGGAGGATCTTCCTCCGGTTTTGTTCTTGGACCCCATGCGTATCGTTTCATGGTGTTACTCTCCAAAATCATTTAAAGGAGATTATCTAAATGAAAAGCTCTTAACTCTTCACATATAAAGGATTACTCTTGCACAGCCAGTCCTAAGCCCCGACAGGGAGGAGGATATGCTACTCGGTGTAAAACTTTGTTGGGTTTTCTCATGAGCTGAGCTATCGCAAACTTGAAAACTATATGCAGAAGCATTCTCGGCTTGATCTGTGACGATATTTAAGTATGAATGAGGATTTAGCAAAGAAATTTTCCAATGCAAATTATGACAGAGTAGAATAGTCACACTAGGTACCAACACTCTTATATAAAGTAAGTAGGAGCCAAATACATAAAAGACCTAATCACACATAACACGGTATCACTACACCAATGACTAAGAGACACTTAACACAAACATTCTAAATGCAACATGATAAGACTAATGAGGATCTTCAGACAATTTGGATCCAAATCTAACTCCAATACTTAATTGTAATCCAAATGACTCAAAATGAATCAAACAATTCTAAATCAATTCAAATTCAAAACAAGTGATATGTCTTTAGGATCAAATCCATGTGCCATACGAATCACATGAAAGGGTTATAGTTTATATTGCAATCGACATCATGTGACATGTCTTAAACAGTGCAACTTTTTCACCATAAATGCACAAAGCAATCCAAACTCCCAAGTTGAAGCATGTTTTAGTAGAATGAGCAACCTCCTTGAAAATCCTTTGCACCCTCTAATCGTCTGTACCTAGTGTTGAAAAGATTTAGGTAAGATAAAGATAAAGATAAAAAAAATTTAAAGGCTATCCAGCTTTTTCTTTCTATCTATGACTTGAAACAACTTACCAAAGTGTTTAGCGACCCCTAGGCAAGCAGTACCAGGTCTACATTGAGCCAATGTGGGATGTCCTCTCCACCCGAAATTTCGCAAATCAACTTAAAGCTTATAGCTCAAGGCTGGATCCATGGACTATAATACATGGTTTGTCACGACCTAAACCATTTGAACATTCTCAGAAATTTTTTTAGATCCACCAGTCAGCACAGGGGTAGTTCATCCTTTTGATTCTCTCACTTCTTATTTTCACGTGGTAGAAGTGTTTTTTGCGTACACAGACTAACAACTCGATTGGAAAAAGTGATTTACCTAGAAAACCATCAATGGATAAATAAATCGTGTCCTCTTTCGTGCTAACTATTTATCCATCCAAATTTTCAAGGCTGAAGGACAATAGTTACCTGAAGCAGCAAGCTGTTTTCCACCTCCCGGCAGTGCCCCTCAGAGTGGTCATAGTTATTATGCCCGTGAGAGAGGAAACCTCGACCAAGCTTTTCCAGTATATCCATCGGCGGACAACCAGCTAGTCTTCCGGTTTCCCCCACAAGTATCTAAATCTAGGACTTTGGCATTTTGTTACGAGTCGAAAGAGCCAAAATATAAGCAACCAACAGCTAAGGCTTCCCCACTATACATTGTGATTGTTCATGCGCCTTATGCTCCTGCCCTCTTCTCATGTACAAGTGTGACCCTCTTTCCATCGTAAACTTTCTATAGTTGTATATTTGGGTCACCTTGTGGGACAACTTGACAACTTCCGTTAGAGGCACTGGATCTTCCTTATAAAGACAACCCCTTATAATATACCAAGTTGTAGTGTGTAAGGAGAAACAAAATTTTCTTCTTATTCAATAAAGTGATCATTTGCTTGTATTGACTTTGTCTACTTGAGAATTCAAAAGAACTCTTACGAACTTAACGTTCCTACTTCCATGTCGCACTCAAACTAGAGTAAAGGTTGGCCGACAATGGGCACAATTGGGCACCAGTGACATTGCCAAACACTTTGAACGTGAGATCTTTAGTATCTAAGCAAGGTTCGACTGGATGTCGGCGGATTGGTGTTAGTGTTGGGGATGTTGGCATGGCGATGACTTCAAAAGTGAAGATGAATCCTTTACCACTGGTTCAGTAAGAGAATTGATGGGAAAAAGAAAAGAGCAAAAAAGGTATCTCTACAGTGGTCATAGATGTTGCTTTGGAGACTCGCTTGAACTTGAGAAAAGTCTGCTTCTTTAAGGCGGTCATTGGCACGGGTTGCGATTGGCAATAGCAAGATTAATGCAGAGTTGTTTGATGATACGACGATCATACGAGATCATGTAGATAGTCTTGAGACCATCTAAGACTATCTTTTGGCTTGTTTGATGGAGGTTGAATGAAAACAAGGTTTTAGATGGGGGAGCCAAGGCCCCATGTTGAAGGTAAAAGGGCCGAAGCCCTACATGGGAAACAAGAGATGAAAAGTTGATTGAAAACTTCTTATGTCAGTTGGATATGTATATTAAGGTTGAAAATCTTAACGATGAGGAACAAAAGATGCAAGGGTATCATTTTTTTTGGATGACAATGTTCTTCTTTAGTGGTATCAAAAAGTCAAAGAGATTGAGAACAATGATTGCGAGATAGAGACGTACGATGATTTCAAGAAAGATCGAAGGAACCACTTCCTACCCTATAACATTGAGGAGGTAGCAAAATGAGAACTCTCTAACTTAGCTCAATTTGTGATTAATTAAAAATATCAGTCCTTAATGCTAAGTATCAAGACCATAACAACGAAAGACCGCAACTTTCTCTTTTTAAACAATTTATAACCTTGGACTGAACAAGAGATCCATTGTGGGAATACACAGATGTTGTCTAGAGTTATAATGGCTATGGAATTGCTAGTAGACAGTCATAGATTCGATGTGAAGAAACTCCTCAAAAGGACCTCCGATGAAAAGAAAAGTTTTGACAAGAAGGATGGTGACCCACGAGGCCACATTCCGACAAGGAGGCCCGATGGCAAGGATAAGTCAAATGTACCTTATAAGCTTAAGTGTTACTATTCAGAGGTTGCACAAATATGTGGAATGCCCCAACAAAGGAGAAAAAGGTTATATGAATGCAATGCAACAACATGACCCAGTTGGGTCGTGGATGAGAGCTCTACAATGGATGAACGCCATGAACAATGCCACAACCTCTATAACCCTTTGAGAAACAACAAGTGCACCTTCTTTTAAAGGCTTGATATACTTGGACATTTTTTTTCAATGGAATCACCATGAAAGTAATCATAGACACCAATTTAACACATAACTTCATCACACCAACGAAGACATTTTGTTTGGGTGTAAAGTATGTGAAATGGGAGGCTCTAATGAAGGTCGTAAATTCAACACCCATAAAGGCAGTGAGTGAGAGAGGCAGTGTTGATCTGATTAGAAGTTGGGAAGGTGCGACAAACTTCTTCATTTCCCTAATTGATGATTACCATTTCATTTTGGGACTACAGTTCTTATGGGATAGTAACACGAAGATACAACCAAAGCAAGACTTCATATGAGGGACCACTTTTTGCACTTCAACTTAAGAAGGGTTTAAAGTTGGGTGAGAAAATTAACCTAGTAGTTGTACAAACTGAAGAGGAGGAAGGGGTGCCCAATGTCGAGTTACCCTTGGAGCTTGACTCAACGTTGATAGAGTTTGATGATGTTATGTCAACGAACTCCCGAAGCAACTCCTACCTTGAAGAGAAATTTATCATCAAATTGAGTTACATCAAAGAGTAAAACTACTAATGATAGTGGCATACCGCTTGATAATGGTGGAGCTAAAAGAATAAAGATGACAATTTGATGAAATGTTAGCGGTCGGTATCATAAGATATTCGAAAGCACCATGTGGCATGCCTGTTCTCTTCCAAACTAAGCATGATATATCAAAAGAGCTTTGTGTGTACTATTTTGCCCTTAACAAGATAACAATAAAGAATAAGTATTCCCTTCTTTTGATGGCAGACTTTTTTGACTAACTTGGGTAAACATAAATCTTCTCAAAGTTAGATCTACGTTCGGGCTATTGGCAGGTGCAGATCGTTGAAGAGACGAGGAAAAGACTGCGTGGATAATTCATTAGAGTATCTATGAGTTCTTGGTGATGTCCTTCGGACTAACTAATTCTCTGACTATATCTCAACATTGATGAATAATATATTTTATCTGTTCCTTGATCAATTCATCATCATCGACCTAGATAACATTGTGGTGTATAATGCTTCCTTTGATCAATGTTCACTACCTATGGATAATCTCTATGTCAAATAGGAGAAGTGTGTTTAGACAAAGTGAGGTTGACTTTTTAAGCCATGTGATTGGTAATAGAAAAATATTGATGGATGAGAGGAAGATTCGAGTTATTAATGATTAACAACCTTCAATCAACTTGATGAGCTTATGTTCTTTTCTTAGTTTAGCTAACTATTATCGGTGATTCATCAAGGGATACACTACAATTGCAGGCTTGTTGATAAATATATTAAAGAAGGGTCAGAATTGGGGGTAGACATGGACTTGCTAAGAAGCCTTTGACAAATTGAAAGAGATCGTAATGAGGGAACCCGTGTTGAAGTTGTCGGATCATAATTGATCATTCAACGTACAGATAGATGCTTCAGACTTTGACCTAGGTGGGGTGTTGATGTAAGATGGGCACCCTATTCTCTTTGAAAACCAAAAGCTTAAGGATGCGGAAAGACGATACTCAATGCTTGAAAAGGAGATAATGCTAGTAGTACATTGCCTTCAGCTATAAAGACACTAAATCTTAAGGAAATGTTTTAGCATGTGGATGGACAACGTAACTATAAGCTATTTTCAGACCCAAAAAAGTTGACGGTGAAGCATGCATGCTAACAACAATTCTTGGCCGAATTTGACTTTATGTTCCATTATAAATTGGGAGAGATGAACTTAGTGGCAGGCACACTAAGTCAACGGGCAAAGATGGTCGATCTCTAATTTGACATTGAAACTCACACGATGCATGTGCAAAGTGGCTTGGTGGACCAGATTCGTGCTAGCTTAGAGAGATGAAACGGCTAAACAACTCAAATAGTTAGTCAATAGGGGTAAGACTAGATGATTTTGGGTAGAAGATAACTTGCTACTAACTAAAGGGGATTAACTCTATGTGCCAAGAATAGAAACTTGCAGAAAGACGTCCTAAAAAATTGTCATGACTCGTCATGGGTGGGGCACCTCAGGAGTGGAATGGACACAAGCCTTGTTGGAGTGGGCTTACTATTGACCCAGTATGATTGACGTTGTTGTAGCGTATATGCAAACTTGTATCATTTGACAACATAATAAGATTGATAATCAAATGTCAGTAGGACTCTTAGAATCATTACCGATTTTAAGCAACCGTGGGAAAGTGTATCCATGGATTTCATCTTGATTCTGCCTAAGTCCAACAGTTGTCAATCTATTTTGGTGGTAGTGGATAGATTTTTGAAATATCGAGTATTTGTAACAGCCCCGCTTAAATGTACAAAAAATTGCATTGCCAAGCTCTTCGTTAAGTATTTGGTGAAGTATTAGAGACTCCTTTCAAACATCATTACTGATTGTGAAACCTGTTTTATAAGTAACTTCTAGCAGGAGGTCTTTCGTTTGCTGAGGATCAAGTTATTATTCTCAACAAGTTGTCACCTGCAAATGAATGATCAAACAAAGAGAATCAACACCTTAGTAGAATGGTATCGACCCCATATGTTCGTGCTAACCACAAGGGTTTGATGGAATGGATGAACCTTATACAATTTTCATATAATTTGTAGATAAGTGAATCCACCAGCAGGAACCCCTTCGAATTGGCAATAGAACAACCTCAAACTCTTCACTCACTGACAACAAGCTATATGGAGAGTGTGGTTAGCATATTAATTTATAATGGACATATAAGAGAGGTGTGATCGAGCACACATGCTCCTTTTGGAAGTATCAAAGTGGTTGAAGAAATATACCAACATCAAAGGTTGCATTGTTGTGTTTAGTATAGGAGATCACATTCTCATGAAACTCTATCCTAAACACAATCAATAATTTCGTGGGCATTATACGACATTGATCCACAAGTATAATGGCGCATACAAAATTGTCATATAGGTAAGAACTTGAGCATAAAAGATAGACACCATCCTACTTGAAGACACCAAGGGAAAAAGAAAGAGATGATCCTAAACCACGTATTGAGAACATTGGCAAGATGACACATGAGATACCCATCAAGTATAAAGAACAAGACACAAATCAAGCTACATGGAAGAAGGAACACATGTTACAACAATTTCTTGAGGCAATCGCAGAGTACCATAGACAGATTTCAATGTTGTCGCCAATGGTTTTGCTAGGAGAGAATCCAACCCTCTTTCCACCATGAACTTTTTATGGTTGTATATCTTGTGAGACAACTCGCCAACTTTCATTAGAGGTTTCTGGCCTCCTTCTAACATTTTGTGAGCTTCTTCTAACCAAGTTTTAGTATGTAAAGAGACACAATTTTCTATCATTACTTTTGCCTACTTTAGAACTCAAAACTCAAATAATTTCTTACCAACCTAACTTTCTTGCTTCCGCACTGCACATGAATTATAGATAAAAGAACTTGACGTTCTTGCCTTCGCACAACACACGAACTATACATCAAGCATGATTACACATCAATCACGTTGCCAAATACTTTGGCCGTTACACAAGGACCTAAAAACTGCCCGTCAGGACTCACGACCTACAAAAGGAGGCAGCGAAGATCTATCACGAATCGTCTATCAAGAAAAAGTCTTTTCATCTGATGTCGGGTATGCATCTGTATGTGTTAGACTTCCATCCACCACTGTAAACAAGGAAAGATCCTCTCACTTGTGCTAACCCTGTTACAGGTGGACCAGGGTATGTGGTTTACCAATGGGCCATGTGGGCCAAGCCAACAGAAGTGTTCATCTACTTAAATGGTTTTTTAGGTGAAAGAAGGTAGATCTAGATCAGGTGATAAATATTACATCAAGCTATTCCGTTATTTTGAATGCATGAACCAACCTAGGCCCGAAACAAAAATTTTACGAAATCCATCAATATGTGGAGACGTAGTTTCATGGCAAATCGCGAGCCACGTATCAGACCTAGAAACCAAGCATGAACCAAATGTACACCAAGCAATTAATTATACTCGTAAATTGAAATCAAGAAACCAAGAAAGAATCAACAAGAGAGGTTCAGGCTAATTGTGTATTCAGATCAAAGTATAAATACTCAAAGTTGTTGGATTCATGACCAGCATATGTATTGTTGAAGTGATTCACCTATTGAAACATCTTATGAAATATTTTAGAGTAAAATATAATTACCTTCACATGATATTTTTTGATCTAGAAAAAGCTTATGATAAGGTATCAAGTGATGTTTTTTCGATAACTTTGTAAAAGAGAGGTATCCTATTGACATACATAAATCTTATAAGAGACATACGCCATGATGCAAAAATATGTATGAGGACTTGTGAAGGAATGATATACTCCTTTCAAGTTAATATTGGGTTATATCAGACATCAACTTTAAGTCCATATTTATTTATAGTGGTCACGATGAGTTAACAAAGGATATTATAGATGAAGTATCTTTGTGTATGTTATTTGCATATGGCATTGTGTTAGTGGATGAGTCTAAGGAAAATTTAATTGGAAATTGGAACTATAGAGAGAAACATTAGAAATTAAAGGTTTTTGACTCAGTAAATAAATATAGAATATGTGGAATGTAAGTTTGATCATTTGGGTACTTGAGAGGACGTATAAATTAAGATTGTCACACATTGCATCCCTCACAAGGAAAGTTTTAAATATGTAGGTAAATTTTTCAAAGTGATGGAAAAATTGATGGAGATAGTACACATAGAATTAATGTCAATTGATTTAAATAGAAAGGGGCATAATATATTCTATGTAATAATAAAATATCACTAAAGTTAAAAAGTAAATATTATAGAGCAACAATTAGACCTACTATATTTTATAATTATGATTGTTGCACAGTTAATCATCAACTTGTATAAAAGATGTCCCTTAAGAAATGAAGATATTGAGATGGATGAATAGTCACAAAGGAAAAACTGTTTACATAATGAGGATATTAGAAATAAATTGAGAACAACACCAATAGAGGATAAAATGAGGGAAATCATTTAAGATGGTTTGGACATTTAGAAAGATTACCAAAGGACGCTACCATAGAAAGATATAACAAACTAGATTGTGAAAATGTTAAAAGAGGGAGGACAACCACAAAAGAAACAATAAAGAATGATCTAGTTTATATTGATTAAACTGCTAGCATGGCATATGATAGGACCCTGTGAAAATAAAGAAGAATCCATGTAGCCAACTTCATCTAGTATGAAAAAAGGCTTAGTAGACTAGTAAACCAGTATGTGGGTCATGGTCTTTGATGGCGATCGACGAACCATTGGGGATCAATAACATGTTTGAGACATATCCCATAAGATATCATTTGAGAACTAGGCACTTCATGAGAGTTCTCTTGAGGAAGTCAACCTTTATGTTGCGAATTGGGGTGGCATGTATAGTCCTTTGGAATGACTACTACTTGATGTTGTTGCATGTGTAGTCCTCGAGAGCAACTAGAGCTTATGTGGGTGCACAATCTTTGTTGGCAACTAGCAAACCTACTATGTAGCACTTTACATCACCAAAGAAACCACTTTTATGACCGATAACTCGCACGAGACCTATCATATAGAGTAAAAATGAGTCCTGATGAGCATTGACGTGCATAGTCCTCGCTGGTGATTGGAATGAAAAGTTTGTCGTGCATTCCACCAATCTCCATTTCCATTCATGCAAGCAATGTTAAACATTGAGCTATCATTGGTCACTATCGTGCAACCAGAGGTCCCATCCATACGCTATCAATGCGAACAACAGGGATTCAACCCGTGCGTAGTGGATTCACAATCCACTACCTTGATCCACTTCGCTACATTCGCCCCTACCCCCACACATGTTTTAGTCTCTATCTATGATCTTCTCCTTTTTACACCCTTCCTATTTGCACTATCTTCAAAAGATCATTAGCTATAAACCATCCCCTATAGCGATATGTGTTTTGCCTCACTTTGTCTCGTAAGGTTACTTCAAGACGCACAAGCTCAAATTGAATCCAAAAGAGTTGACCCTCTCCCGTTGGCCCTTTCTATTGTTCTTTCAATCAAATAGATAGACCATTACTACATGTCCCACGGCAGGATGAGGTGATGCTCTACCACCTCGAGGTCAAGGTCGGTTTATACCCTGCTACCCTATAGTGGTCCGCAACAAATCATGTCTTACAATTAGGAGCAATGTCCAAAAGTGTGGTGGGGTCTAGTGCACCCTCATTGCATGATCCTATCCACCCATATGATCGCTCTCCCCTATGAGGGTAGGTAAGAATCCTAGCAGTTACTCAAAGGAATAACACATCTTATCTCGATCCTTTACTCCTACTTTCTAATCTCTTGACCATAGTACACTCATTGACGAACATCACAAAGTTGAATGCCCTTCGATTATTGTGTAAGAGTAGCACCAACCTTTCAGATACTATCGTATCAATCAGGGGTATTGGAGTCCCACTACCAATAGTCGATCAAGGGTCACTCTATGTGCCTCAAGGCTTCCAACATTCTGTCGAACTGTTGATGTATGAGACAATATTGAAATCCACCGGTGGTATTCTGCGATTGTCTCAAGAAACTGCTCATTGTGTGTTCCTTCTCCTAACTAGCTTGGTTCGTGTATTTTCCTTTCTACTTGAGGAGGTATGTCGTGCGCTATCTTACCAACATTTCTAGTATGTGGTGTAGGATTGTCTCTACAACTTTTTTCCCTATGTCCTTAGGTATGCAGGTACACGTGTTGGATTGTTGTGCCATTGATCTTCTATATTTGCATTGTACACCTTCAAGTTGCTCACATATAAGACATGGTGTGTCCGAACATGATTCGACATTTCCAACTTATATATTGAATTCCCTACCTGTTTGACAATTTTGTAGGGATCATTATACTCACGGATCAATGTCACATGTTACCCACGAAAATGTTGAGAGTAGTTAACGTAGTGTTTCACGAGAACATGACTCCCTATACTAAATGCGGCAGTATGATGTTTGATTTTGACCTATTTCTTCATCCACTTTACTTCCTTCACAAGGAGCATGTGTACAAGATCATGCCTCTCTTTTATATCCATCACAAACAAGTATGTCACCTGCACTCTTTTCAAGTAGCTTACAAATAGTGAGTAAGGAGTCTGAGGTTGTTCTGTTGCCAACTCAAAGGGGCTCTTACTGGTGGATTCACTTACAAATTATACGAAAATTGTGCAAGGTCTATCCATTTTGTCCAGTCCTTCTGGTTCCTGCAAACATAGTGTTGCAGATAGCCTTCTACTAATGTATTGATTATCTCTTTTTGGCTAGTTGTTTGCGGGTAACAACTTGTTGAAAATAATAACTCTTTTCTCACTAAAAGAAAGACCTCCCGTCACATGTTACTTATAAAACGACTATCGCGGTCACTAATGATGTTGGAAGAGATTCTCCAATACTTTCCCACATGCATGACAAAGCGCTTAACCGTGCGATTTGTCGTGCACTTGAACGGGGTTGTCACAAACATTTCATACTTTGGGATCCTACTGACCACCACCAAAATGGACTTAGGCAAATTCAAGATAAAGTTCATAGAAACGCTTTTCCATAGTCAGCTTGAAACCGATAGTGGTTCCAAGAATCCTACCAGCCTCCGATTATAAACCTTATCTTATTGACACATTAAATAAGTCTGCACATATCAACCCAGTAAGCTGGGGATAAACTGTATAGACATAAAACGAGAACTATTAAAATTTCAAGGAATTTTTTAATGGCCTGTTTGTCATTTAAACCAATGAACTTTCACAGTTTCAATTGTTTCCTATGACAAGCATAGCGTTCTCATTAGTTGTCAAATTTCTTGGTCACTTTTCTGTTGGATTACTCAGCGGCTTGGGTGGCGACGTCATGGACCAACATTCGAACACTTGGATTTGTAAAATGGTAAAATGGCTTTTGTATCTTTCAATCGTTCGACTTAAGCGTGCTTTATTTGGATGACGATGGGCCTGAAAAGGAAAACTCTGGACCAAAAACAAACTAAATGGTGTTCATAAATAAGATTAAATATTATGTATCACTTTCTTTGTAAATGTAGGGTGAAGGATGAATTAGTACGACATTCACACATCATACTAAAGTTCTGCAGAAAGACTATACACAGGAAGTCCCATGAAGAAGTTTCAGTAAGGGCACAACAAATGGGTATTAGAAAGAAGTAAGTCGGACATTCAGAAAATAGGCATCGCAAATTCTAGAGAAGTACAAGGAAATAAAAAGAATGAGCAAAACCTTCTCATCGATCCAGATCAGTGCACTCAACTGATTGTTCAGAATTCGCACTACATCAATTGGTATCACAACATCCTAGAGTCGTCCGGATGGAACGATGTTCTTCTTTCGCTAATTTATAGTTTTGGCTTGCTCCACTTTTGTTGATTTAAAGTTTCGGCTTGCTACAGCACTTGACCACAACCCGTCAATACAGTTAAGGACCCCAGGGAGTGTCGTCACTGAGGAAATTTCATTGCCATCTCCAATTTCACGACTATGGAGTAAAGCAGCGGAATCAATATTTGCAATGACAAGTGTTGGGTGGTTAAGCATGCGAGGATTCACCATTTATGGAACTGACCTCAATACAGAAAAACATAATTATGGTCATTAGTTTGAATAAAGTGTTGACTTACTGGGACGATTAGAAAGGAACATAATGTTGGTTGTGGTGATCCAATCTGAACCAGGTTATTTTCGCCATTAGTTTCAAACGAAGTTTTGAGTGACATGGACAAATAGACAGGATGATGGCCATGGCGGCGCCAATTATGACATGAAATTAAGATAGTACCATGTCATTGTGGTATTATGATTAAACATTTTTAACAAAACGATATTAAGATAACAACTAGTCAGAGAATAAGGATATGCTAGATTTTGCTTTAAAGATTTGTGCTTAAATACACAAGCAAAAAAAGTTCCATAAACTACATATACCCTTCCTTCAAAGCCTTCGCCACTTTCTTCTTGTACTGCTTCCTACCCAGGAGCTCATGTACAAATCCTGTAAGCGTCACGCATCTCCAGACCTCATATCTAATATCTATACACCAAATTCTCATTTATATTCATTCAGGTATCTGTATACGCAATTACGTGTGTGCTGCGTATATATCACATGCATACAACTTTAGAAAATTTTGGTATGAATGTTTAAGATAGAACGCCTTGCTTCTAACAGTTTGCGCCTATGTGATGTGCTCACGAGTCACAGTGACTAAGGTCTGTGTATATAATCGATTTCTACCACTTTATATGGTATACTATTATAAGTCACTGAAAGTTCCCCAATACAATACGTATCAATCTAAAAGAAATCCCATACATCATTTGTCTTAGTGTGTGTCGATGAACATCATGGTAACCCCGACTGTAGAGCATGAAATTTAAAAATTGAAGAACCAATTCAATTATAATGACATGGGGGTCCGCTTAATGGAGTCGGCCATATTTAGACTTCAGCGGAGTGGCACATTCAATTCAAGCATCCGTTTGTTGCCTAATGGATCACGTTTTAGTGAAGGACTTCGTCAAAAAATGAAGTGCGCTCTAACATTGCTTCTAGTCGATAAAAGAAAGGAATTACCTGAAGAGAAGACCTTGGAAACAAACTGATTTGGACTTGTTAAAATAGAGAATACATGGAACCGAAGTTCAATATTCAATTGAAACAACAAATGACAATTTAAAATTAGAAAAAGAAATCCTCAAAAGGACAATTTTAAATACTTCAAGTTATTGTCTGGGTGAAGCGATTCCATATGTGCCACCAAAATAATCCATCGACTACGCAAATCCCCAAATAAGGAAAACCCAGTCAAGAAAGAGCAACTTGCTTTCTACTTTAGGAGGAGATTCAAAGATTTTCTTCTCAACAATGTTAACCACCGACCAATCATCTAGAAAACAACACTGTCCCCATACTGGCAATCAAAAAATCTAACTTTAACACCCAAACCACAAATAATATCCAAGATGGAGGACGACAAAGCTTGCGCATGATGGAACACTTAAAAATGACGTGTAAAGGTAAGAAAAAGGTCGGCCCAACAGTTTGGACATGGAACAACCAGCTACTTATTACCGCAATCCCAGTTGGTCGTTAAAAGACTTGTATGCCAAGTCACTTGTCACACCACATAGAAACTCTAGAACAACCAAAACCTCTCCCTTGCTGCAGATTTCACCTCATCCAGAGTCTTGAACCGGTCAACTCTCTGTCAATATCTGCTCCGTGACCAGAAAGTTTCTGAATCTGCGATGAAAATTCACTAGCCTGCAGGAACCAAGTAAAATTGTCTGAGAATTAAGAAAAGATTCTACAGAATCACAAGCTAGAGAAACAAATCCAAAGAAAACACAGCAAAATTCTTGACACGAGCCAACTAAGTGCAAACATCGAGGATCAGGGGGAGATTCACAAACTGGGCATCAACTGCAACCCACTTCAAAAGTTGCCGGAAGATTGACGTTCACACAAGTACTACAAAACATAAATTCCATAAAGCAGATTTTTACAATTTTTTGTAAATTGGAAAACTAAGCCCACGTAAGAGATCACCCTTGCAAGGCCGGTCCCAAGCCCGAATAAAGGAGGAGGGTTGTGTTAGGCTTTCAACAGCTACCATAAAACTTTGTCGGACTTATCTACCATAGTTTCTACGAATTATAATAGGACTCTATATAAACAAAGAATTGATGTAGCCAACCCCATCTAGTATGGGAAAAGGCTTAGTTGTTGTTGGAAAACTAAGAGAGTCAGATTCATGGCCTAGATATTGAAACTACAACCTACTTTGAGAGTTATTCCTAGGCTAAGTGATTGATGTCAATACTAATAAAATAAGCATGAATTTGAGTGAAGGAGGAACTGAGTATTTTCCTTTTCTAGGAACTTGGAGAACTAAGAATCGAAATAACAGCCACAAAATGATTCAACTCATATGCATCAAATGTACGAGCCAACGAAACCAAAACCAAAAACTAGACTTTTACCACATTAAGTGTGGTTGGCTACAAAGATCCTATGACACCATTGTGCTCGATCATGTCCTATATTAGCACTTAACTTTAAGATTGTTTCCTTGCAACACTTTTAAGGCCTTCTTCCTTTTTGTTCAAGTGTTCGAGGAATGGATGAAACCCACTAAACCAACACATCGTGCGCTTTGGTTCTAAAAGGGCAAAAGGTTGTGGTTCAATTTTCTGTTCAAAGGTTAGAACCGGACCATGAGAACTGAAAAGAACCATCTAAACATACACACGCACATGCATACATATACATATGTAGATACATACATACCACATGTAAATATATATATAAAAAAGAATGTTA
The DNA here is from genome assembly GCA_036023115.1 of Brasenia schreberi. Lineage (NCBI taxonomy): Eukaryota > Viridiplantae > Streptophyta > Magnoliopsida > Nymphaeales > Cabombaceae > Brasenia > Brasenia schreberi. Next base: position 259,254 of record JAYKKT010000059.1, on the reverse strand, counting down.
GGGTCCACCAGGAGTACATTCAACCTAATCATGACCATCTGATCAAGGAGATCATATGATTGTGATTCGCATAGAGAAAATTACTGCACTTGTTATTCTACATACATTTTGTTTTTCCCACAGAAATCACGATGTTGTCTGATCGCCTTGATCAGAAGGTATGTACTATCAAATGATCCTTTATACATACATATATACACACACACACACATACATATATATATATATAACCAGATGAAAACCTAATCCTAAATCAGTAGCTCAGATCGCTCATTGCAAAGTGCAAAACCATGTGTTTTTCCTTTCTAAATCCACAAACTTTTGATTCTTTACCAAATGCTTCTCCCTTTAACCTCCTCGACACGAGCATCACTTTTTGAGATTACATGCAGAAGTTTAACGTAAGGATGCCATTAGCATAAATTCTTGCTACTCTTTTCAGGGATTACTGAAGTATGAATTCAAAGAACTAAATTATTTTTTGTAATAGCACATAACATAACTTTCTGAGTTTATCTTGCTATGGCATAATTTGAAATGGTTTGGTTCTATGTACAATTGATTCGGTTTGATTCTCCAAAACATGAGAACTGACTGTTGGTTTCGTTCAAGGTTGAGGCTAGAACAGAAACATATTGGACTATGAACTCCCGAGTCTTCATCATCTAATTTTTCATCCAACCGTAGCTCCACATCGCTGCCCCTCTATACGTCCAGTTGGGCATGTCCGTCTCATTTTCCCTAATGGTGATAAACTTTTTCGAAAATAAACTTCACTGGCATCAGACTGCATAAAATGGAATCAAGCCCAAGGAATAGTTGAATTAGTTGAGGGACTTTAGGCTGTGAAGATGATGAACCAGTCTGCAAAAATAGTTTCCAAAATTTCCCCAAGTATCTGCCATTAACTCACTTACATTGAGACGTTCAAATTCTTGTTCTTTTGATAGCTGCAGGTTTCTCCATTCAAGACTAAGCATAATCGTCCAACCATATGGATTGGACGTGAGGTCTCTGAATATTTAATTTAGGATTTGAACTTAAATGCCACCTAGGGATAACTGCATAGACATAAAACGAGAACTACGAGCAACGGAAGAATTTCAAGGAACTTTTTGATGGTCTGTTTGTCATCTAAACCAATGAACTTTCACAGTTTCAATTGTTTCCTACGACAAGCATGGCGTTCTCATTAGTTGTCAAATTTCTTGGTCACTTTTCTGTTGGATTATTCAGCGCCTTGAGCGGCGACATGATGGACCCACATTCGAACACTTGGATTTGTAAAATGATAAAATGGCTTCTTGTATCTTTGAATCGTTTGACTTGCATGGTGTTCATGAATATGATTAAATATTATGTATCACTTTCTTTGTAAATGTAGGGTGAAGGATGATTTAGCATGACACTGCACGGAAGTCACACATCATACTAAAGTTCTGCAGAAAGACTATACACAGGTAAGGCCCATGAAGAAGTTTCAGTAAGGGCACAACAAATGGGTATCAGAAAGAGGTAAGTCGGACATTCAGAAAATAGGCATCGCAAATTTAGAGAAGTACAAGGAAATAAAAAGAATGAGCAAAACCAACCTTCTCATCGATCCAGATCAGTGCACTCAACTGATTGTTCAGAATTCGCACGACTACATCAACTGGTGTCATACCATCCGGCACTTCCAGGTTACCACCCTAGATAAAGCAGCATTCAGCATTTATGGTAGAAACTTCTCACATGACATCAAAACATTTAACTTGTACCTGATTGGCGTTCAAAGTCTGGATGATGGATTTAATCTTTTCTGCCATTTGTTCCATCTCCCTTTCGATAAACTCAGCCTGCTCATACCTAAAATTCCAGACCCAGAGAATAGCAGCATAAATGGATATTATTTGCAAATGCAAGTCAAGTCTACAGACCAGGACAAACCTGCACATTTTATATCTTATTATACAGCTGGACTGTAAACGGCTAAATCTTGCAGCGCTAATACACCACATCTTGTCAAAACTCCTAAACTATAAAAATATCTATGCTCGTGCGAGGTTAACACGGTGATGAGTGACCTAGGATCGCATTCTGTTGCACCGTTTAGCATACACCACCTAGTGTAGGAAAAGGGTTGCTTAGAGTGAGAGTCATTATATTGCACAGATGACTGTCCCACATGATAAAACATAGGTTAAGCATTACATGAAGAAACTAATCAATGCACAATCAAACTCCTCGTCCTATAATAAACTTCCTAAAGATTATAAAGCTCAGATAGCATCATAAAAATGCAAGAGATAATCCAATTCCCTAAAGAGTGTCAACCTCAAATAGCAAGGTGAGAATAGCAACGGAAAGAGGCTCCACAAACACAACAAAGGCGCAAGACATAAAATGATAAAATACCAATCCCATGTATAGCCTCAATCAGATTTCATGGAAGTTTATTCACTGGGTTTACTATATTTTCTTAAATGATCCAGAATAGAAGCCAAGCTTGCTCCACACTAAATGGGTCCATTTCAAGGATTCCTAGCTGCCACTGATCTATCTTAGGTTATGTGACATTTAAATTCAAAAGTGCAAAATCATGTTTGCAGCATTCTTCTAAAGTGCTACCAATGCAAACCAAAACAAAGTATTTTCCAACACTATAATAGGGTAGGCTACATGGATTCTTTGTTTCCACAGATCCCTATTGTGTGCCATGTTAGCAATTAACTCCCAATAAGCTAGATCATTCTTTATTGTTTCTTTCCAACACTTTTGTGGTCGTCCTCTACCTCTTTTAATACTTTCCAAAATTAGTTTTTCTAACCTTCTTACAGGTTCTTCTTTTGATCTTCTTTCTATATGTCCAAACCATCTTAAACGATGTTCTCTCATTTTATCCTCTATTGGTGCCACAACTAATTTGTTTCTAATAACCTCATTATTTATACGGTCTTTTCTTGTATGACCACTCATCCATCTCAACATCTTCATTTCTGTCACAGACATCTTTTGTACATGTTGATGATTAACTGCCCAACACTGAGAACCATAAAACATGGCAGGCCTAATTGTTGCTCTATAATATTTACCTTTTAACTTTAATGGTATCTTCTAATCACAAAGAATACCTGATGCTCCTCTCCATTTTAACCGACCAGCATTAATTCTATGTGTAACATCTCCATCAATTCTTCCATCACTCTGAAAAATTGACCCTAGGTATTTAAAACTTTCCTTTTGGGGAATGCCCTCTGAAGTAACCAAATGATCAAACTTACATTCCATATATTTTGTCTTTGTTCTACTAATTCGGAGGCCTTTGCTTTCTAATGTTTCTCTCCATAGTTCCAATTTTCTATTAACTTTTTCCTTAGACTCCTCCACTAATACAATGTCATCTGCAAATAACATACACCAAGGTACTTCATCTTAAATATGTTTTGTTAACTAATCCATCACCATTATAAATAAGTATGGACTTAAAGTTGATCATTGATGTAACCCAATATTAACTTTAAAGAAGTCTATCGTTCCTTCATGAGTCCTCACACATGTTTTTGCACCATCATATCTCTTATAAGGTTAATATATGTCAATGGGATACCTCTTTTTTCCAAAGTTCTCCAAAGAACCTCCCTCGGTACCCTATCATAAGCTTTTTCTAGATCAATAAATATCATGTGAAGGTCTTTCTTTTTTGCTCTAAAATGTTCCATAAAACGTCTCAAAAGGTGAATTGCTTCAATAGTAGATATGCCTGGCATGAATCCAAATTGGTTCTCTGTTGTACTTGATACTTGTCTTAACCTACGTTCGATAATTCTTTCCCATAATTTCATAGTATGACTCATTAACTTGATACCTTGATAATTCGCACAATTCACAATGTCTCCCTTGTTCTTATATATGGGTATAAGTGTACTTGCTCTCCATTCCTCGGGCATCTTTTGGTTTTTTCATATTTCATTAAATAGTCTTGTGAGCCAAGTGATTCCTATTTCTCCTAGTATTTTCCAAACTTCTATAGGAATATTATCTGGTCCTACCGATTTACCACCCTTCATATGTTTAAGAGCCTCTTTGACTTCATTCTTTTGAATACGTCGGTAGAAATTGTGGTTTATATACTTTTCTGACTTGGCTAAATCTCCTAAGCTAATACTAACATCTTTATTTTCATTAAAAAGATTATAAAAATAGTTTTTCCATCTATTTCTTATATCATCATTTGCCACTAAAATTTTTTCATCCTCGTCTTTTATGCATCTAACATAATTAAGATCTTTAGTTTTCTTATCTCTAGCCCTAGCTATCCTAAAAATATCTCTTTCACCCTCTTTTCAGATGAGTTTTTTATATAAATCATCCCAAATCTTAGCTTTTGCTTCACTAACGGCCTTTTTTGCTTCCTTTCTTGCTTTCTTATAAGCTTCTAAAGTTTCACTAGTTTTCTTAGCATAATGTATTTTGTAACATGCCCTCTTTGCCTTGATTTTATTTTGCACTACTTCACTCCACCACCAAGCTTCTTTTTGTGCCGGTACACCTCCTTTAGACACCCCTAACACATCTTTCGCAACTTTTCTAATATGTATAGCCATATTGTTCCATATATCACAGGGTGTGCCAACATAATTCCAAACATCTCCTTGGAGGACTTTCTGTTTAAATATATCTTCTTTCTCGCTTTTGAGGTTCCACCATTTAGTCTGAATAGCTCGATGTACTCTTTTCTTCTTTGTCCACTTTTTTATTTGTAAATCCATAACTAAAAGTCCATGTTGGGTGGTTAAGCTTTCTCCTGGAATTACCTTACAATCTTTACAACACGCTCTATCTTTTTTTCTACAAATAAAGTAATCAATTTGTGTTTATGATCTTATAAGTAATTAAATGTTCACCTTGTTTTTTGAAGATTGTATTGACTATAAAGAGATCAAATGCCATAGCAAAATTTAAAATCTCCCTACCTTCCTCGTTTACATCCCCAAAACCAAAGTTTCCATGAATCTCTTGATATCCTAATGCCTCTTTACCGACATGTCCATTTAAATCTCCTCCTAAACAAATCATCTCCCTTTGTGGAATCTTTTGAAACACCTTACCTAACTCTTCCCAAAAAACTGTCTTTATACTATCTTCTACTCCTACTTGGAGTGCGCAAGCACAAACTATATTCAAAACCTCTGCTCCTAACACTAATTTCAATGTCATGATTCGGTCACCATATCGTTGTATGTCTACTACACTTTCCTCTACATCTTTATTTATGATAATACCAACTCCGTTTCGAGTCTTTTCTTTACCTGAGTATCATAATTTAAAACCTGTATCCTCTATCTCCTTTGCTTTTTCTCCAACCCATTTTGTCTCTTGTAAACATAGAATATGAATCTTTCTCCGAATCATAGCATCTACCACCTCCATTAGCTTACTGGATAATGTTTCGATATTCCAAGAACCAATACGAATCTTATTATCTAGGACTAGCTTCCTTACCCCCTACATCCGTCCATAATCAAAATGCGGAGACCCTCTCTGAAAATTTTTCACTACATTCGGGGCGGCAATGTAGCGGGACTAACTTCTTTACCCACACCCATCCATGATGTGGGAACCCTCTCTGCAATTGATTCACTACATTCGGGCGAAAATATAGTGGCCCTTGCTTTCTTCTTACTGCATTCGGGCTCTGCAGCACGTCGCTAGGCAGGGACACCCACAAAAGAGGTAGAGGACGACCACAAAAGTGTTGGAAAGAAACAATAAAGAATGATCTAGCTTATTGTGAGTTAACTGCTAACATGGCACACGATAGAGATCTGTGGAAACAAAGAATCCATGTAGTCGACCCCATCTAGTATGGGAAAAGGCTTAGTTGTTAAACTAAATTTGAAAAGTATTAAAAGAAGTAGAGGACGACCACAAAAGTGTTAGGAAAGAAATAATAAAGAATGATCTAGCTTATTGTGAGTTAACTGCTAACATGGCACATGATAGGGATCTGTGGAAACAAAGAATCCATGTAGCCGACCCCGTCTAGTATGGGAAAAGGCTTTGTTGTTGTTGTTGTTGATTCTTATATGAGGATGGAGCTTAGAGGCCTATGCTAGATGAGATGGAACCACGAATCCCCACCCATGTGCACAATGAACAATGGGAAAATGGGAAAGAAATGCGTGCAAACCCAAGGCACTTGCTACAAGAACCATCAGAACAGTTGTCATGGACCTGCCAGGAAAACGGTGCACAGTTTCCCATCAAGAAGATATATTATACCAAAACAACAACACCTGTATGTAGCTAGCATTTCAGTTCAAGGACAATTTAAAAGAAATTTTAAGAGGATATAGTAAGCCACATAAACTAAACGGATTCACCCAACAAGAAAAGGGACAGCTTTTGATGGACTACACTCAACTGCCCTACTCATCTGGTAACCACATCCAACTATATCAAAGCATTATGCGCATGAAAATAGAGTAGCATGTTTTTTAAGATACTAACATTGAATCCCTTGTAGATGCCACCTCATCATCAAGAAGAAAACCACACTCATCCTTGTAAATGCTTTCGGCTTCATCTTCCATACTCTGCAGGGCCTTGTCAACCTGTTAATCAATACATAGAAATAACAATAATTATAGTGAAAAGCAAGATCTTATGAGATAGCAGGATAGCTAGATTGCAGTATAATACAACAAATGTTATCAGATTAGAACCAGATAACGCTTATACCCCAACTTCCATTCGAGAACAACTATTGTGGCACATAAAGCAACGAATCTGAATTGCAAACTGAAGACACAGCCAGGAGCGTCACACTTTTAAAAGTTAGGCAATCAACTGGTTGTTTAAAGGATCACAAACGCAAGCTAAATGTTGTTTACAAAGGCTTTGAGAGTATAAAACAAAGTAAACCAGTGCTAATTGAAATTTCCCTGGGACCCCGCTTTTTGATTGGCACCCGCACATGAGGCCGGGGCTGCTCACATGTCTATGGCTACAGATACAGAGATATGCCCATTTTCTAGGATATTTGCAACGTGACTAGAATGCAAACGAATGGACACTCTGAGCCAAAACAGGTATGGCGTGACATATTAGACACTGTCATGAAGAGAAGATATGTATGTACAAAGCAGAATCTTGTGAATAGCAAGGAACAATGCTTGAGAACTATTCTTGTGCAAGTTTGTCTTCCGAAACTAGTAAAAGATTGGCAATAATTATATGTTCTTCCATGAATTAGACCTCCAAAGATTATTCATCAGAAACGTGCACTAAGAAATCATATCGCTTACAAATTCTAAAGAGATCCAAAGTAACAAATGCTTTTGTAAAAGAACAGAAATTTCTGCATTGAAATAATTTGGTCCAAGTCATACTATGCACTGCACAAGACGGTACTATGAAAAGGAAGCCTCCAAACTATGTTAAACGGATACCACTAATAGGTATCATACCTTGTCAACTCACATATACATGGAGACTGGTGCTTCCTCTGTCTGCATCAGTGCTTCGAAAGAAGCTTTGTCTTGGTATGAGTATGATTCATTTTTAACATTTATATCAGTTACCTTTTAATAAAGTCCTACAAAAGTATGAAGCTGCCATGAATGCTATTAGTCACCAAAAACAACAGGTTTTGGTGGTTCTACAAAAGGCAAAATACCAACATATCCAGTGGCTTCCCAACCAGATGGACCTCACAAGATAATACTAGTGTACTCATAGGGGAAAGAGCACCATCAGTCCATAGATTTCCTTCCTTTTGCCCTCACAAGCGTCCACAAAGAGAATCAGGTCATAAGCAAAGAAAAGGTGAGATAGTGGGATAACATTATGTGTTGAGAACAGTGTTAACCGCATTGCCCCCTATAGTATAGTACCATACGGGGTGATACGTATAAAGGTGTATCACAACATGTTATGTATTGACATGTATCGTGCAATATGCTATATTTTTATAAAAAATTTGAAATGGACACGAATTCAACGTATCCTTTTCTTTTTTTAGGGACATCTTACCTTAAAGAGTGACCTCTCAAGAATAACAATAAAAACCATAAAAATATGTAGTCTTCAAAGTTTTCAAGAATGGGAAGGGTAATTTACTTGAAACTTATCAATTATGACCATGTCCAGCATTAATAGGTTTCACAACACAACTATCTTACCTTAAAAGGTGACCTCCCAAGAATATCAATAAGAAGTTAAACCACAAAAATAAGAAGTTTTCAAAGCTTTCGAGAATGAAACAATAATTTTCTTTAATAACTTACCAATTATGACCACATCTAACATTGGCACTATAAACTAGGAAACTAGTCTAAGTTAGAACAATTCTTGATTTTTACTGATTTTTTATTTTTAAAATATTTTAAAAAAAATTACTAAACATTGTAATGTACTGCTTAAATGCTTTAAACATTTAAAATTGAATGGTGCTTGATGAATATTTACTCAACTTATAAATTATATGAATTTTTTAGAATTATTATGGTTTTTTCTGAGTTTTTATGATTTTTCCAATTTTTTCAATTTTTTAGTATTAAAAACAATACCATGTGATACAATACTATACATGTCCTATCGTGGACCTAAATGATACACGATAAGTTATGATACGAACAACACTGGTTGTGAACACTTCATTTCTTCTAAAAATATGCAGGAATGGAGACGACCTAATGAAAAAGAAATTTTGGAAAACACGTGAAACCGTAATACCTCTTGCTGATGGGTTTCAATCAACTCCAATTGATTCTCCAAGTACCGCTGAGTCTCAACAACTTTAGCCACCTCTGCCTGGACACAGAACCAGAATACCAAAAAGTTAGCCATCTCTTGTATGGAAAATATGTAGTCTGCAATCCGCATCCTTCACAAGGAGAAAGCAACAACCATAACCACTAAGTGAAAGAAAAGCTCAAGTGGCATTACAAGTTACAACTCAAACATCAAACAAGAAAGACAGTTTTTCTTTTTTATTACCTTAGTATGATCCATGGACAGTCTCCTGATGTTTATATTTCTCACCCATTATCATACATACTATCGCTTTCTAGAGTTTGCTAATGGACATTTGCCAAAGTTATATATATGCAGGTCTGTGAATCATCAAATGGTGCACTAAAAGATGTTGATGGTACTACAATTCAGGCAGAAAGGTATCACAACCATATCATGGTACACAACCCCATAAGTGCACCTGGAACTCTCTTGCTTTATGGGTATATTAGCTTGATTATCATTTACTATTCTTTCCAGTACTAACATAACCTGATACTTCAATACAACAAGAACCACTACAAGATAGAAACACAACAATAAAGTAGCAAAGAAGCTACATATTCACAAACCTCAACTCAGCCTTCATGGAGCAGTCCTCATCACTGCAATCTTTACAAGAATCGACGGATTGGAGACATTCCATCCAATCTGCCCACAATTCTACTTCGGCGCCCACACACGGCTACCTCTCTTTCTTGATTAACTTATGAGTATTGCAATCCATCCAATCTCATTCTGCATTTTTTTTTGAATTTTTCAGCCCTCTTGAACATTTCATCAAACACTTGATGCGGAGGTAAATATCTCTCTTAAGTATTGAATCAAACCCTTGATGTGCATGTTAATAATCTCTTCTTGAGCATTTTAGCGAACACTTGACGTGCAAGTAAACCTCTCTTTTGAACATTTCATCAATCAGTAAATATGTTGCAAAGGCATCTCTCTTAGGCATTTCATCAAACAGTTGGTCTACAGTGCTCATTGGTGACTGGTATAAGTACAATCACAAGACGTTGCAACATTTCCTAGATGTTGGCATTCTTTTTCCTTTCCTTGATGGAGTAGTTATCAATGGACAATTGAAGTCTTCCACCTAAGAAGTTTGGTAGCTGGCTGGAGTCAATGTTTTTCAAGTAGTTCCGTCTTATGCTTGGAACCCAACACATTTATCTTTGCAATGCTCATGAAAAAGGTCCCTTGTGTTCTTACTAAAATTCTTCAAAGTTAAAGTCGTCAGCATCGTACTCTTTTCTCCACTCGAGCATATTCGTAACATTTGCATTGCTTTCTCACTATCAAACTTCCTGCCTTTCAGAAATCTGAGCAGTGTGTGGTAATCATCATGCTTAGGAGGCAACAAGCCCGCAGACATAAGTATTTCACGCAATAAATTAACAGCCTTTTCCTCCTCTGCATCATGAAGCATTCCAAGACAGTATTCCTTTATGACATTCTATCATACGATTGACGTGCAATCTTGTCTGCCCACATGCACCAATGTTGAGGCTCTATTGGGCATTTTAACAAACAATTAGCGTGCAGAGCTAACAACTCTTTTACTAGAGTTTCACTCTCTTACCTTATCCTGTCTAATGCAGACTGCAACTCACTATATTTTCCAGTGTTATGCACTGTATCGTATCATGGGCCCACCATAGTGTATCATAAAATAAAACTTATCCCACTGTATCGTGCGATACGAGCGCCCCCTGGCCGAACGAAAACCCATGTTTTTGTGAATTTCCTTTGTTTCTTCAGAGTTCCCCAAGCTCTCCTAACGTAGTTCTTCGCCTCCTTAGTGTTCAAGGCTCCAAAAACGTGCTCTACAGTGTCCGTGCAAGTCTCCTAACTCGGATTTTGATATATTTTTAGTGTTTTTCTTCATTTTTTCCTTTTTATTTGTTGTTTTTTGTTTTATTTGTATTTTTTTAATGACAAAATATGAAGTTATTAAGTGTGTGGATAGGATTTTTATTACATTCATGAAGTGGGAGACACTCTATTTGAGTGTTATTTGACGAATGAGGATTTACGAAGTGCTTTTATTTTTAGGTTTTTGTTTGAATTAAAGTACTCAATAGAGATGGCAGGAAGGATGGTTAGAGACTGACATTCTTGTTCTGATGATCCGACATGACAGTAGGGTACATCAGTTGAGGGTTCCAGATTAAAGATTAGATATTATTTTGTGAGAAGGTGGTTAGTGGTGGAATTTCAATGACAACCTAGCAGGGACTAGGAAAGAAGTTGCTCCTTACATAAGAGAGTTAGAAGTTTGCTAGAAGGTATTAAATGGCAATATCTGCAGATGATTAAGACTATACAAGAAAGCAAACAATAAAAGAATGATTTGGAGATGTTTGAAAAAGATACTGATGCTACTGGATTTAGATTCGCTGATAGTTTGCCCTTAGATGCCATAACAGATATTAGTAGTAGCAGTTCACGAGCACCTACAAGGGGAAAGAGGGTTGCTGAAGACTTTGGAGATGGTAGAAGAAGAAGTTCAAGAAGGAGTCGAGGAAGAACTGCTTCTAGCATACAATCATTTTTTCCTCCTACTACTAAACATGGTGCTCAACCTGAAATTTTGATACGATATGAGCGATACGATACGATATTAATATTTAACATGGTGCTCGTATCGTGAAACCCAACAATACGCAATACGATACACCTCAAACAATATTGATATTTTCTATTAATTTATGATCTTGCCTCATCAAAATCCACGTCCAACATCATGTTACATATGCGATAATTCCTGTTTTTTCTCTTCCTCGCTGAACGAGGAATCATACTCTATATACTTGATGGCCTTCTCATATTTCTTGATCCCTTAGGTATTTTCCTTGCTTGAACAGTATGTTGACTTCTTCCTTCTTCTGCCCTGCAGCTTCAATCTTCTATCGTGTTTTCAAATGAACGTAATCTCCAATTCACACCGTTTCTTTTCCAACATTCTCAATTCTTATCTTTTTTTTGCCATTTCGAGCCCCTTCTCAACCAATTCGCCCAAACTTTTCATCGGATATCCTGAACCACCAATGTTTTGATTTGATCGTCTTTTGTCTTAGATTTTGGAATCTCAGATTCAGCTAAGCCATAAGATTGTCTACTATCTCTAAGAGGTGATCTTTGCCAAGAAACTCTACCGCAGGTTGCTCTGGCTTGCAATCATAAAACATAAAAGCAAAATCTTCCACCCAATATTTGCTTTCTATCTCCGGTAAAATTATATTTGCAGGATGAACATTGTCCACCACAGCCTGATGAACACAAACCCCTCTAATAACCACCATCGTGCTCCGTAACCATACGACCGTCTTCCTAAAACCGAAGTTCGTTCTAAAAGTGATTCCTCTCTTCTAGCCTCTTTCGCATTGGGCATTTTAAGCAGCAGCGTCTTCCCAGTGGAAAGGTATACGTTGGGTAGAAAAAAAAATATTTACCGACTCGGCCACCCTTTTTTTCTACAAAACTTGCTCACAGCGGTTGCTCCCATCGATCGAAGGCTCTAATACCATGTTGGAATTCAAGAGTAGCGTAGCGGAAGATCAAACAATAAAGATTAAGAACATTGAAAAAGAAAAACATGAGAGATTGGAGGAGGCAGACCTCCAATAGAGGTCGCCTCCCTCTCCTTCTCTCTTTCTTAACCTCTTAACCCTAATACAAAACATCCAACCCTTATATAATGGTTGTAAAACAGAAAATAAACCAAAATGCCCTTAATACTACATGCAATTACAATAATACTTAAAACATCAAATTTACTAAAACTGACCCTAAAAGCATCTTCTTCAACACACCATATATTTTCAACCAAAACCTACGAGAAAAATATAGTTGAAGGTTTTACTGAGGCAAGCACTGGGTCTGAAATCATGTGATATGTATGTGGTACCAATAGTGGATAAAAAGAGAGATTCATTTTGGTTTGGACATTTGGAACAGCTGCCACATAGAGCTCTAGTAAGGTTTGAGAAAATGGATGGTGAACATTTAAAAGAGGAAGAGGAAGTCCTCTAAAGTGCTGGAAGGATACAATAAAACATGATCTTGCCTTTTGGAGTAAAATGCTAAAATGGCACAAGATGGAGCTCAAAGGCCAAACGAGTCCTTGTATTACTGTGGGTAAATACATGCTTTTGGTTTTGGTTTGATTTTTCATTTTTGGACACTTTGATTGATTCACTGGTGAAAATGAAACTGTAATTCCATTTCCTTGTACTACCGTGGGTAAATACATGCTTTTGGTTTTGGTTTGATTTTTCATTTTTGGACACTTTGATTGATTCACTGGTGAAAATGGAACTGTAATTCCTTTTCTGATCATCGCATCCTCACCCCTTTGCATGGCTCGCTGAACCACCAAAATATGTTATTCTCTGAGGTAACTCTGATGTGCCATAATTCAATTACCGATCTTGGTGATCATAGTGATAGTAAATATCTCTAAGTTTGAAAACAAGGAAATAAGTATATATTCACATTAAATAAGGACAGAAAGATAACCATAAGTTAACTGTCAAATTCATTTCCTTAAAATGCAAAAGAATGTCAAGTTATGAGTCAAAATAAATATTATTGGAGAAAGAGAGTATGTCGACGCATTAAACATGGACGTTTTTATGAAAAAACAAGGAGCATGTACTTTGGCCAAACTGAGTCTTCGTAGAGTCGTTACAAGTTCAAAGAAAACCAAGGAGAAAGTACAAACGTGATCAAATTAATCAGATCGTTGATAGACCTAACTGCTATAATCATCAGTGGTCCAAACCACAATTCAAAAATCAGTAACACTACATTTTGCTTGGTGAAATAAGAGATACAGATCGGGACACCTGAACATTGATATCAGTGTTTTACAGTAGAAGAATTTGCACAGTCAGCAAAAAGGTAATCATCACTTCTTATTTGATGGCCGAACAATGCACATGATGAATCCCGATAATAACACTGAACCACAATATCATGCTCATTCAGCACTTAAGGATTGAATTTAAAATATTCATTATCAGTTAGTGCGAGAGGAACTAAAATATACCACATACAAAACAAGTATAAACAACAGTGCAACAATGAAAAAAACTAATATGGAACCCAACACATACACCAGCATTGAAGCAACACGGGTCACGTAAATATAAAGTAGCTTCTTACATTCTTAAAACACTCAAAAATGAAAGAAGAGATAGTCATAAACGAAAGAATTTGCACACCTCGAGCCTGATAAGAACATTCCGGTTCTGCAAAATCCTCCTATCCCATTCAGCTATAGCAGCAGCTTGCTTCCTGAACTTGTTAGTGCGTTCTTGTAACTCTGAATTCCAATCTTTCACAATCTGCAAAGATTACCATCATCCAACCTTACTTCACAATACAAGGGAAAATCATGCTTCTCCTTCATGGTGCTGGAAGTACAATAACTAACGTTGTTCTTGTTCACATGCATGATATTCCCAAATAATGAACAGGACATCGTTTATCATAGTAGCAGAACATGGCAATCTGTAGAATGCCATATTGGATGAAACAGGAAGGGACACAGATATGACTACACAAAAGCTAAAGTTGAACCAGCTAAACAAAATACACGCTGGGCCCCTGAACCAGTTTGTTCTGACCCAGCTCAACCAAGACAAAAGTGACATGCAGAACTCTTTGCATTTTCTCTCTGCACATAAAAAGAGAAAGGCTAGCCATGTTGAAAAAAGAAAATGATGGAAATATCAACGGATCTACATTCTGTCCAACAATGCCAGCAACGAATAAAAATTAACAATAATCCAAAATTCTTCACCAACATGGCTCACCCTTGTTAACTAAGTTAAACTGTTCACATCCTCCAAAAGAAGGGTTGGTTGAATTATCGAGCAAACCTTTGTGTATAAAGAATCACTATCAGGAAGGTGCTACGGATATATCAATACAACGTTAAAGAAACAGTATCAACTTTATGTCCTAAGAAAGTAAATAGGACTTTACCTCTTCAACAGTTTTTCCAGTAATTTCTGATGGCAATTTAGGAGTTGCACCGACTGTATAAGACAAGGTTCTGCAGTCACCAAAGAAAAGAAGAGCAATATAATAAAAATTTGAACTTAATATCTACAATTAACAAGTTGCAACTCAATGCAAACGCATATGAAATGGTTTAATCTGAAAATACAAACCCGCTGCTGCTAGATGTACTGGAAGCAGATGTTTGGGCAGGAGCAGACGAACCAGCAAAACTGAATTTCGTTGCAGCATCGGATGCTCCTGCAGGTGTTGATCCAGACACTCCTGGAAGTAGAATTACTTAAAGAGACTCACGAAACGGTTCAATTAATGATCATGACACGGATGTCATGAATCATTATCAGGTCCATGCTTCAGAAAGAGAGCCAGGCTAGACCATCTCATGAAGCATAATTGACTTTGTAAGAAAATCAGACCGAATCTAAGAAACTGTAAAGAACGTGGTAATTTCAAAAAGTACATAAGACAAAATGAACGCCATCCTCTACAACAAAATTAAACCAGATGGAGAAACCATCAATACGCTGGTTAGCTAATTCTTTCAACAACCACATAAGGACTCCGAGCTCGAAAGACTAAATAAGTAGATAGCAGATGAAAAAACACAAAGAAGTAATAAAGAACTCGCGGGTTCATAGCTCCGTGAAGTGAGCACCCACTTACCAAAAGTTGGAGCTGATGCCGCTGAGGTAGCTGCTGTAGCAAGTGCTATGTTTGCAACGGAGAAGCTAGGGAATGCAGTGGATACCGCTGACGAGGCCGCAGTCTGGGAAAAGCCGGGGAAGGCAGTCGTAGTAGTCGGACCAGCACTAGTTGTTGGGATGCTGGGGAATGCGTTAGTGGTAGCAGTAGTAGTAGAGTTGGCAGCAGCAGACGTGGTGACGATGGTGGACACTACAGTAGCGGGGGTTGAAGAAGATGTTGGTAGAGCGAAGAATGCTTTAGTTGCAGCAGATGAAGCAGCTCCGGTGGAAGCAGCGATGGAACCAAGCGACGAAGAAAAAGCAGGAGATGAAGAAGATGCGGCAGTTAATGATGGAGTTGCATCCTGTGCAGCAGTTGCGAGCGAGAACGACGGCGAGGGAGTGGTACTACCGAAAATAGGCTTCACCGTTGATGCGGAAGTAGAGGATGAGCTGAAATTAGTCAATCTAAAGGGTGATTGCGACGACGAAGATGACGCTAGTGTCCCTACGGAAAATCCGGTGCTTGAAAGGGATGACGTTCCTGTCGCAGTCGAAGGAGTAAGCTGAGAAAATATAGACGGAGAAGAAGACGAAGAGAAAGAAGCAGCGCTCGCCGAAGACATGGAAAATGCAGGCACTGAAGAAGCAGAAGCAGAAGCAGAAACTCCGAACGGCTTGGAAGAGGAGAACAACGGCGAACCCCCAAAGGAAAAAGATGACGATGGAGACGAAGAAGTCACGGTAAAAGGAGAAGATTCAGAAGAAGCGGATGAGGCGGATGGAGGGGCGGAAGAAGAAGCTAAGGGCGAAGCAAATGCCGAAGAGGATGCAGACGATGAACCAAAAGCCGGAGTGGAAGAGGACGTAGATGCTGCGGCAGAGAACCCAAAAGGGAATGCTGAGACCGAAGAGGAAGAACCTGCGTTCGCTGCCGTCGACCCGAAGCTAGGAGCAGGGGTAGAGAAAGCAGCGCTCGCGGAAGAAGAAGCGGATGCGGGAGAGAATTGAAACGGTTTCGTTACTGCCGGCTGCGATGCAGAGAAGAGAGAAATCGGTGCGGCGGTCGAGGCAGATGAACCGAATGAGAAATTAGGGCTTGATCCGAAGGAGAAATGTGAGGCGGGTGAAGAGGACGCCAACGGAGTGGAGGAAAACGAAGAGAAAGAAGAGGATCCAGAGGTTCCGAACGAGAAGGAAGGGGTGGATGAAGGCATTGATGCAGAAGAAGATCCAATGGAGGCGAATACAGAAGGGGAAGAGGAAGAAGGGGCAGATAAAGGCATTGATGCAGAAGAAGATCCAAAGGAGGCGAATAGAGAAGGGGAAGAAGAGGCGGGAGTGTTGAAAGGAAAGCCCTGTGACTGAGATAAGGAGGACGCGGCAGAAGATGAGGACGGGAAGGAGAAACCGAAGGCAGGAGAAGACGCCATCGTTTCCTCTCTGAAGCAAGAAAGGATGCGAGCGCGGGGATTTGGGGTTTAAGGGTTTTCGAGAATGAGAGACGACGGAGCGCCGTGTCGTGTCGTGCGAGCGTGATAAAACAAAGTTTAGTCTTCCATTTGGAGACGAGAAAGCCATCCATGAATCGAGATCATCCTTCCATGGCAGGAAGCTATTTCTGGAGCAGCTATACTTTGTTGGGCAAAATTTTTTGTATAAATGTCATATGACATGAACAAAAATGTTTTCACCTATAGAAGTGGTCTGTTAACTGCGGGCGTTATTAACAAAAAATTTTGCTCACCATTTTCACTTTGCTCCTCCGAAATGTCCCTGAACTCCGGTCAAATGTGTTGCAAGTATTCTACTATCCTCTTTTCCAACAAAAATTAACCTACAATATATGATGCATTGCAGTGTCATTGTTCAGCTGAAAGCCGTTTACCAAGTTTTCCATGATAACCTTTTTTTGCCACATACTACTGCAAATTACTGCCCGAGAGGGCATTCTTGTTTCCCTTTTCACTGACGAGTGCCACTTTTAACTTTTCTTATATTCTATGCATTATATTTTCTTATATTCTATGCATTATATTTTCAGGTTTGAAGTTCAGATGTTTTAAATTGTAGTTCCATATATTTGGTATCTTGAATTGTTAAAAGGATGGCTTCACTGGTAACTGTAGCAGCACAAGCAGTCAGACCTCAAAAATATGGGAGCTAAGCTTGGTATGCCTTATTTTCTTCCTAGTTGGCAGGTGCAATACTTTTCTGTTCATTCTGAATTTGAATGAAAGAAAGCATGTTTCCCACACTTTGTTTAGTTTCCAGGCAAGCAGACAAGTATGGATTATCGGGTGGCTACATGATATGATCAAAGGCCCATCTGTTTTTAAGACAGCACCAAAAACTCGAAAAATGTTAAACCACCACGACACTATGAAAGTGGCCATCCGAAAAAAGGTTAATTTCGTCGGCCATGATTAGTACAGATCAAATCCGGAGCATTGGTAGGTTGAGAATTTTGCCACAACTTTCAACGGCAAAGGGAAGTCCAATCCAACAGACTTCCAAATGAGGATCTATAATCTGGGCATCCGAGTGCATTATTCAGGAGAAAGAGGTCGAAGCCGGGAAAACGTATTCGGATCCGACCCGCTCTTGTTAGTGTGTGTACGGCAGGGGCGAACGACTGCTCTTTCATCCAAGAGGGAGAGAGAAATGGCGTTAACGCTCGTCGGAAGCCTTCTTCCCTTCTCCGACCACCGCCACTGTCTCGAGATATCTTTTCTCTCAATCACAAGGCAGAATGTGGGTTTCCGTCTTCCCTCTTCTTACGCATCTTCCTCCGTCTCCTTGATTTATGCGTCCCTTCTTCAATCCCACCACATGGGCACTGTGTCTTTCTCTGTCTGTCGTCTATGGGTTAGTTGTTCGGTTGAGGGTGCTCTTACTCCTTAGGGTATTGTGGTACGCGTAGATACCACTAACAATGTATCGGTGCATATAGACATATCAGTACGTGTATTCACATGGATATGTCAAGTATCTGTATCAGATCGACTCATACAGATAGGGTTACTCAATTCTAAAGTTAACCATAAAAAAAATTAAACCGTAATCCCATTCCCAGCGTCTCTCTAATCTCTACCTCATTCCTAGTATTTTTTTTCTTTATGCTGTGAGTGTTTTGCTCATCACCGATGACTGCGGACGGCAAGGGAGCCCCATTCTCAGCGTATCTCTCTGCTCTCAGAGCCATACTTTCATTCCATATTAGTTGGTTTGATATTGTTTGTAAAGAAATCCTTTCACATTTGATTTATTAGATGAAATTCAGCATGCATCCAATCTATTGATAATTTGATACAAATGAATGGATCAACATCTTTGTGTTCGATAATTAAAACACTTACCTTTCCAAGTTCTGCGTCCACAGATTTTGCGATCTCGTTTTTCTGTTCAAAGACATCATCCAAAGTAAGCTGTGGAACGCTAGCCCTCATAACTGAAATTGGAGAACACATCAATTTCTTTCAAGGGACAAAAACCTACGGATATATAGAAAACAACACAAGCACACACACATACAAGTAGATAATTTACCATCAAAAACATACGTTGGGTCGGGGACCTCGTATTCGATAGCTTGTAGAATGCATCACTTGTCTTGTTTGCCCGTGCCAAATATTGAATAAATACAACATTCACAGACACATTGTCCTATAGTTTGTGAAGGATAAAAATTAAAATTTTGACTAAGGAAGTTGCATTTCCATAACAAAATTTCAGGATCCACGTTCGGAAAATTCTGGTGATACACCATTACCATGACTGACCATTTTTTTTGTCTTGTTGATATACTCTATTCCAACTTACTGTAAGACTTATCGACAACTGACTTTCTTACGAACTACCGCCTTATTGACACATCAATAGGAACCTTGCTTTCTCTTGAATTGCCTTTATCCCCATCTTCTCTTATTCATTGTTGTTCCAACATTTATCTCCACCAATTATGCCATATTTTTAGACAAATTTATTTTTGTCTATTGATAGGCAAATATTGTTTCTTTTTAGATATTTTTGTTAATAGTAGTACTTTGTTCGCTTCTATTACTAGTAAATTTGTATTTATAAGACTTAAAAAAAAGTTGCATGCTTTGAGCATATGTATCATTATTAAACGATAAAAATATAATATGTGAAAATACAAGTTGACGTTGTAAATATTGTGGTTTAAGTTACAAATGACCTTATTTTATAGTGAAGCCTCACTTATTAAAGGAAAAAGAAAATGACATAGTTGTTTGTTATGTTGTTACTGATCAATATCTTTCAAAGATGAGACAAATTGAGAGAAAAGTACATGAAAGAGTAAGACAATTGTAAGTTCTCTTACCTACAACAACTACAAGTTTGAATCCACCTATATGTGAATCATTTGATAGAAAGAGGAGAAAAAAAGATGGTAAAGGACAATTAGCAAAAGCATTTAACTATGAAACAATAAATCATTTGATATGTAAAATAATAAGGCTATTTTACTATAGAGGTTTGCCTTTAATGTAGCTAGAAACCCTTACTATGTTAGTGCATTCAAATATGTTGTTAACACCTCAATTTCAGGTTTTGTTCTATCTTGTTATAATTCTATTAGGACTACAATATTGCAGAGAGTAAAAGCTCATTTAATGAGATTGTTTAAACCTATCAAAGACACTTAGCCATAAAAGGAAGTGAGAATAGTTACAAATGGATGGAGTGATATACAAAAAAGACCTTTGATTAACTTTATGACTATTTTAGATATAAAGCCTATGTTTTTAAGGTCTATTGATTATTATGGTGAGGTAAAAAATAAGAATTTTATTACAGATAAAATTATGAAAGTTATTAATAAGATTGGGTCTCAAAATATTATAAAGTTATAACAGATAATGCACCAATTTGTAGAGCAACTGGGATGATTATTGAATCAGTTTATCCTAATGTTTTTTGGAAGCCATATATAATGCATACATTAAACCTTGCTTTGAAAAATATTTGTGCTCCTAAAAATAATCCAAATAATGAGAGTGTTTGAGGCTCTAATGTCATCGATTATCAGCAAGTACGATGATGCCTTTTTCAGATAAGAACTTTATCATGAATCATTCCACATGAAGCTAGCCAGCGTATAATCAATTTGTGCATCCGGGTTACTTTTCTATTGCCGAAGACCAGTATTTGAGCTCTGCCATTGTACACGCTTAAAAGGTTTAAAACTATTAAGCATGGTCTTCATCTAGGTCATTAGTGAAGAATTGGTCTCACTATAGAGAAGATGATGTCTAAAAAGCACCGCCACCGTGGAAAGAAACAATCTTGAATGACCTTGGTGGGATAAAGTTGATTATATTCTAAGCTTTCTATGAAGCCCTATCTATGGAATGCTGCATTCTTGTGACACCGGAGCAGCCAAAATCTTTCATTTGATTTATGAGAAATTCAGATTGTATGCATCGAGCAAGTGAAGCTCTAGCCTGTATCTATCAAATATGAGGAAAATGGAGTTGAATCAACATTCATCCTTCTATGGAGTGGTGTTTCGACATCCTAATTTCTAGATGGAATAAAAGTGCTGCACACCTCCTCATTGCGTGGCTCATTCACTTAATCCTAGGTAAATTTAATTAACTTTCAAGTTCCCAAGTTCTTTACTTACTTTTCATCTAAGAGATGTACTTCAAGGTTTTTGTATTATAGTAATCACAATTTATATTTTGTATAATAGGTATTATCAGAGACAATGGCTCGAGTGAAGCTCCAAACGCAGTCCCCCCACATATGACAATGAGATTTGTATGGGGAGAAACAAATGTCTCTAAGGATTACTTTCCTGCATTCTCAAGAAAGGCTAGAGACAATATCAAAATCTTAAGCAACAAAGAACTTCAATAATTTGATTGATTAGAAAATAGATGGAGTTTACCCCCAAAGTAATTATGAGTTATTCATGGATCATCAGCTCCCAAGCTTTAAACGATTACTTTAAAATTTATTTTGCAACTATGCTCGTCTTCATGTTGAAAGAAATATATCTCGCCATCTATTCTTATAGAAGAAATAAGTTGAAGCTTCAAAGAAGTGAATATT
This sequence comes from Brasenia schreberi, assembly GCA_036023115.1. Classification (NCBI taxonomy): domain Eukaryota; kingdom Viridiplantae; phylum Streptophyta; class Magnoliopsida; order Nymphaeales; family Cabombaceae; genus Brasenia; species Brasenia schreberi. Next base: position 237,682 of record JAYKKT010000059.1, on the reverse strand, counting down.
TAATTTTTGTTCATACAAATGTGTCTTCTCTCAATAAAGAGTAAGGATTACGTGCAAGGTGAGACAAAAATATAAAATGTTTGGTAGAAATGATTGGGATCCATTTAAGAGAGCAAGAATTCTTGAAGTTTCATTATTGTCTCTTGATGAGCCAAATATGAAAGCAATCCTTTTTACAAATGATAGTGAAGGAAATACTAAGATCAAGACTATTGGAGTTTAATGTATTTATATTCAAAGATATTGTGTTTAGGATATGAATTTTGATATGAAAGTCATATATACAATTGATTGAAAATATTATTGAACGAAACTTTCTTATTGCTCAATCTTAATCAATGTTTTACCTTGACTTGCATGACTATTTACAGTTTTTTTGTTGCTATTGAATGATACGCACAGAATAACCTGTAACTGCAGTAGAAATCTTATATGATAGAGAAGTATTTGCATTTTTCAATACACTCTATTGGTTCCCAGCTTCTATTTGTGATACTTGCATAGCCCCTTCAATAATACTTATAATGACTCAATATATGGTTGTCCTATGTGTGTTTAGAATTTAAATGTTCTTGATCTTTGGTACAAACAAACTAGATGTGCTAAAATGAAGATGTTACTGATTGCATATGATATTAGTCTTATTTTTGTTGATATGGAAGTCATATGTATACATTTAATTGAAAATGTTATTGAATGAAACTTTTTTTTTTATAATGTATTTATTTGGCTCTCAATGTATATGATGTCACGAGAAGTTGTCCTTCTGTTGTTGCCTGCAAATGTTTTACTATGAATTTAAGATCAAGATCTTAGGCATTCTCTTCTAAATTGTTAATTGAGTTTGATATTTATATGCCAAGCACTAACTCTTTAAAATGTAGAATGCCCTTTAATTGTGTTTAAATTTATTTATGTAAATTTATTTATATTATATTTTTTAATATTGACATATCCATATCTTAGTTTTTAAAGAATATGCATGCCCGCTACTCGTATAAGATACCATACACTTAGACTGAAACAATTTGAAAAGTTGAAGAGGTACCCAGTTTCTTTTTTCCTGGTTAATGTGACATGAAAAGTTGTTCCATGAATTTAACCTCACCAACAGTGGTTTACACGTCGGAACTTTGAATTAGTACGATAGTGGAAGAAACATCATGATGTTTACCTTTCTTTCTATGGTTCAGATTGGTGTCTCTTCACTGTTGGGTACCACATTTTTCTAAATTTATGAAAGGACTTGCTGTTGGCATGTCTAAATGATTTCTTTAACAAAATCAGGTGTGCGAAAAAGATTGTTAAGGTACTAAATTCAAGAGATAGCTTCATAGTGTCGACCACAGGATGCGTCATCTCTGACATTAGTAATTGAGACCATTTCATCTACAAATAGGATGTTCAGGAGAGTCTTAAAGAATCTGTTTGTGACAAGACAAAGGTCGCAATACAAAATCAGGCAAATGCCTTGAATACAGGTTGCATGGCAAAATCAGGCAAAGTGCCTTGTTTCTTTGTAAGGAAGATGTTCCTAGGTTAAGTGTGAACCCTTCCACAGCCGGTTCAGAGTCTTGATAGAGTAGGCTGTGTCTGGCAGCCGAAAGCCACTGTAAACTTTGTACTATCTTCTATTACTGACGGATTGGACCTTCCCTTGCACTAACGCACTAGATGTCATCAAAACATTGAAATTAAGTATGTTTGGGTAATAAAGTACTAGGATAGGTGACGCCCTTTAGAAGTCCTCATGTTCGCGTTGTCTACCTGACCCCGCCTAATGGGGGTAAAGGCTTGGTTAATGTTACAGTCAGTTTATTCTTGTTCGTCTGCATATTTAGTGATGCAACTGATGAACATTTTGCTATTTGCTTCTTACATGTTGGGTACCATTAGATATGATTGCTATGGTAGTTGACGTTTTCTTCGAAAAGGAATCCAGATGTGGTTAATGTTTTGCTGACAAATAAACGTGCACAAACTACTTGTTGAAAGTGCAACTTTCATTGTCTGAAACTGTATGCCTTCTTGCTAGACGAACTAGATTCTACGTTGATGTTTGATGCCATATCATGCTGAAGCAAGCTTTCTGATGTCGTATCACAATGTTTCATTCTCTATGGGTATCTATTAAGCAGGAAACACTGATAGGCAAGAAACAACAATAGATACGAATTGAAGATGATATGAAACCTTTCCAAGCGAGTAAGAAATGAAAATACAGTATATAGGTATAGTTGGAACTTGGAAGTTCCTTTTCTTTTCACCCACTAAGTTTTGTCATTTTAACAGTAGTACTTACTGAATGCAGAATCTACAGTAACAATCTACACCCCAATTTTGCAATTCCAAGTAGAGACGGTTTTCTCGTTTTAAATGCCATAAACTTTTTGTGTTTTAAAAGAGAACTTTTGATGGAATGTAAAGGATGAAAAGCATGCATTTTCATCATGTAGGAGCAAGTCCCCTCAGAAGCAAGTCGAGGTTTTAGGAAGCTCTCACTGACCAGCCGTTATATGTGATCATTCTCAGTAATTTCAACACAAAAATGGTTGGACTGACTATCCAGTCATTATCTGTGTAAGAGTTGTAACTATTGGGCGGTTACGGAGTTTATCCATAACCGACCGGATAAGGGCTTCATAAAAAGGAAAGCCCATTAGAGAATTTGAGGAAAAATGGAACAAGCATTGCTCTATAAATACATAGCAGCACAAAAGAACGAAACACCAATCACATATAAGCAAATATTCCTCTCAAACAAATCCTACTTTGAGAAAACCTTAAAACACAACAAACACACATATTTGTTCATCCATTGTTGCATACCTAACTAAAGCTCCAAAGATCCGAAAGTAGAGGAAGTTGGAGAGTCAACGGAAAAAGCCAACATCTCGTATCACACTTGGTTTATGAATTAAGAAACAAAAAAAAGAGTCAAAGAAAGAAAATTCCCTATTATAAGGATGAAGGCGGAAACATTCTGCCTCAACTAAGACATGACAGTGGTGGAAACAATTTGCCTCAATCGAGACAGAGCAGAGGCGGTAAAAAGCCAACTCAAGTCAAGATAGAGCAAAAAATGACATGAGTCAAGAGAGAAAGAAAAAGAGAATAAGGCCGACGGATGGCCATTAATGGCTACAGGAAAACCGCCGACAGAACCTTTATCAAAAGGCTAAAGGGCGACGGTAGGAGAGCAAGCGGTAAAACCCCAATGGATAGCTACATGCTAGGAAGTAGTGGAGGAGAGGCAGTCGACTGCCCTCCCGCTTCTCTCTCACTCTCTCCTCTGCTTTTTATACCTCCTCAAAGACCGTTGACAGAGGACTGAAAAGTTCATTTTGTCTCAACTAATTTTTGAATATTATGAACTGTCACTAGATAAAATTACTAAAATATTCATATATTTTTAGATAAAAATATTGTTTTGACCTCATTCAGGTGAAAAATCAGTTCTTTTCACTGGCATTTTATGAAAATTACAAAAAACCAAGAGATTGAATTACTTTTATGCCCTTATCAATTAAACATTTTATAATATTGTCACTGTATCAAAAGATATATTTTGTGAAAATTACAAATTCGGACTGAGGGGCAAAATTATGTATTTACTCCTGATTAGTGATGAATTTTCAAACATACCAAATACCGATTTTACTATTTTGTCCTTGATCTTCTTAGAAAATTCCAAGAACTAAACAAATACATAAAATTACAGTTCCCCCCTGGTGTTTTGGGAAATTAACATTGACAATAATTTTTTGAAAAAATTATGAATTTATCCAAGCTTGTTTTTATATTATAAATGAGTTATTTTCAACTTATTTTTGGGATATTCTACATCACGCTAATTAGAGTTATGCTATTTGTGGTTTATTGCTTTCCTTTTAGATCATCTATTTATTAAAATTGTCAAACACATAAAAATTAACTCAAGAATATGTGTGTCAAAATTGACAAAGATGAAAAAACTAAATGGTTTAACTTCCAAACATAGAAAAAAAGGATACTGCTCACTCTAACACTTAAAGGTGTAGAGTATGTCTTAAAAGAAACTGTGTGACCACCACCACTACATGAAACAGAACAACAAATAGAAATGTATAAAATATTTATTAAAGATGATAGAATAATAAAAACTGTCATGTTGACGTATATAGATAATGACTTGATTAGGGTCTTCAAGGAATTCGAGACTGCGAAAGAGTTGTTCGACTCAATAACAACTAAATATGATACAACTCCCAAGCTACATCCTCATTTGTTACTACAAAAATATAATTCCTTCAAAATGAAGGACGAGGATAATGTAGTAGAACATGTAAACTATATTGTTGGTAATGGTAAGAGACCCAGCTGTGATAAAATCAATCATTTCAGAATCGATGCAGATATCTACTATACAAAACAGTCTTGTCTATAATGAAATATGGTCACCACAACCCTTAGACTAGGGTCTTAAATAAAGCTTTTAGAATTACTCCTGAAACTAGCAATTGAGCAAGAACACATGAGTAAAAATAAAACAGAAAAAATTCTACTAGTACATGATGAGATAAGGTCTAGCTTCAAACCCAATCAAAGGAGAAATAAACCAAACAAAAAGTTTGATAAAAATAACAAAAAGAGTGATCAATCTTTTAAGAAAACACAATAAACTGCTTTTTGGGTCAAGTATTTCAACTATAGAAAGATGAGACACTATAAGAGGGATTATCACAACAAGAAGAGTGGAGGAAACAACTCATAATACGTACAATCGGAGAAGCAAGATATAATCTACGTGATATCGGAATGTCTTTACATGGACTATCCAGTGACTGGTTGGTGGATTTACTCAGGAGCGACCAGGCACATCTCGAATACCAATAAAGGGGCAGTGGATCTAAAGGAGTACAAACGAGGAGAATATCGAATATACATGGAAAATAATACTTTCTCAGATGTTGTGGTAATTGGATACTTTAGAATTTTTGTACAAGGCACATTGATTGTATTAACTAATATATTAATTGTATTATATATAAGACACAATATGGTTTTAGTCCCTTCCTTAGTAAAGAAAGCTTTTGATGTTAGATTTGTTCCTAATAAGGTTACATGAGCGAATATTTTTCTCTAAGGAATTTGATGTAGAATATGGACTATTTAAAATGAAAGTTAATGAAATTGAAAGTTTTGCTTATATTGATTATGTCTTTAATGTTGATGTGAATGTATGGCATAAGTGTCTTGTACATATAAGTCTAGAAAAGTTAACAAATTATCCAACTTTGACCTACTGTTAAGATTTGAGGAAAACACTTTTAGCAAGCATGAAGCTTGTATAAAAGGAAAATTGATTAGAATTTTTTTTTCCAAAGAGACAACAAGGGCAACAACTCTCTTGGAGGTCATTGACATTGATTTATGTGGATCCTTTAGAGTAAGGTCACATCGAGAAAATATTTATTTCACAACCTTTATCGATGATTACTCCAGATATACATATAAATCTGAGACACTTGAAGCTTTTAAATAATATAAGCTATTAGTTGAAAATAACTAAGACATTAAATCAAAGTCTTAAGATCATATAGAGGTGGAGAATATACCTCTTGAGAATTTTTAGAATTTTGTAAAGACTTTGATATTTCAAAATAAAATATAATGCCTATGATACTTCAACAAAATAGTGTATATGACACAACCTTACTCACTCAACATGACAAGGTCAAAAGGATGGATGGAAGACAAGAAAATAACACATGTGTGTGTTTTGAAGCAAGTTGAGGACAACAAAATCCTAAGTTTCACCCAAATACATAACATAAACTGTCACAAGACCAGGACGTTGGGGCACACCCACTACCTGAGCCCTGGCGCGTACGTCCGCGTGCCGCACATCCAAAGCTTCACAACGACGCGTGTAAACCCCTTTTTGTATGCATGTCTCTTTTACGTGTGTGGAGCTTGTGTTTCGTGTGTGTGTTGGGTCCTTGTAAGCTTGAGCAAGTCAAGTCGTAGCTTAGGGTACCTTGAGTCAATCTGGGCTTAGTGCTAGGAGTCAGTCGAGTTCCAACACTTGTGTAGGCTGGGTACAGCCGTTACGTGTGCCACAGGATGGTTACAGCAACACCCGGGTGGTAAGCGTTGTGACAGCCATTACCCCTCGGAAGACGGAGAGGCGCTACGGTGGTAGGCCCCCGTGATAGTCAGAAGCTGAAGAGGCGCACCTAACCCTAACGTTGGGGCGAGAGCTGATGGGGCACGCTTGACGTTGAACGCTGGAACGGGAGCTAAAGAGGCAGGACCGTTACCCGCAAGGAGGTGAGGAGGCACCCTAACGCCTAGCGCTTGATGCTAGAAGGTGAACGGGCACAGGGAAGCTGAACGGGCGCTAGCGCCCGCACAAAGGCATTACGCCCTAGCGCTTGACGTTGGCCGTTATAGGGGCAATTGAAGGTCCGCCAAGCAGGCAGTTGGCACGTGGAGCAGGGAGGCAATTGAACCACCCTCGGAGCTTAACAACTACCTGGAGATGTTACAGTCGGTCCAGATGTGGAAGGCCAAAGGGCAGCCAAGTGCCTATAAAAGGGGCACGAATACCACTAGGGAGGGGCTAGTTCCCCATTACACTGTGAGAGAGTTTCACGAGTGACTTGTGAGCGCTTTGACGTGTGGCTGGGCGAGAAGATTCTCTGCTAGGACCTTGGCGAAGGACCTTAACTAGCTAGGACAGGGGTGCGTAAGTCAAGACCATGTGGGTGTATGCAATCCAAAATGTATGAAACCGGTTGTATCAAATTGGCAATGAATTAAAGCGAGTGTGCCTACTTCTCTTCATAAGCTTCTCGTGTTGGTTTCCAAGGGAGCATGGTGTGTGGGACGTACACCATTGAAGAGGAAGTTCTGCTGGGCACATGTGGCTGAGGTAAAGGAGTGCAGTAGCCCCGTGCGTGCCAAGGGAGAGGCTCAAAGGATCACGGAGGTGGTTCTTGCCATCACAAGTAGTGAGTTTCGAAAATTTTGATTTTGAAATTCGTCCCTGTAAAAGTCCAACACAAGAAGAGTATGGGAAAGAACAGAAGAGGAGCAGTGGAAGACGCTGGTTCCTCCCACCGAACGGAAGCCGAAGATGTCTTGGTGCAAATTCTGCAAAGATTGGATTCGATGCAAGTCACCTAGGCTGAGATGTAGCACAACCAAGATTCTATGAAGGAAAGTCAAGCGCAACTAGCCGTGCAAGTGGCCCGTTTGCAGAAGCAACCCATGCACGCATTCATCGAGTCAGAGGTCCGACAAAAGGAGCATAGTCCTAGTTCTTTAGTAGGTTTGCGTGAAACGACACGCGACTCTAACCTTGCTAAAAATTGAAAGTTCTCAAACCAACACCATTTGGAGGGGTTCGAGATAGGAAATCCTTGGAAAATTTTCTATGGGACTTGGAGCGATACTTGCGTGAATCAACATGATGGCAGCACCACACGTTGGTGTATTGGTGTGTATGGATCCCTCATAACCTGGGTTCGTACCTCTGTGTGACCCAAGTAAGGCTCCCAACCCTCCGACCTGTGAAGCAATATACTTATCGGCTTTGCAGCTCAAAACCGGGCTCCGGAAAGGACACCCCACGATACTTGCGATTTTGAGGGAAGATGAGATGGAGTCAGGAGATAATGAGATTCCAGAGGAAATCGAGCAATTGTTGCTCACATTCCAGGATATTATGCCACCAGAACTCTCCAAAAGTTTACCTCCTAGGCGGAGTATCGATCATGAGATTGTGTTGGAATTGGGGGCGAAGGCGCCATCCCGAGCCGCGTATAGGATGAGTCCTCAAGAGTTAGAGGAATTAAGGAAACAGTTGGGGGAGCTCTTGGAAGCAGGTATGATACAACCATCTAAATCACCCTTTGGTTAGTACTGTTTCAAAAGAAGCCAGATGGTTCCCTACAGATGTGCGTAGATTACCGAGCACTTAACAAAGTAACGGTAAAGGATCGTTATCCAATCCCCTTAGTAGTTGATCTCTTCGATAGACTCGGAGGAGTGAAGTGGTTCACAAAACTGGACCTTAGGTTAGGTTGTTGGCAGGTGAGGATAACACCTGGGGATTAGGCCAAAACGACCATGGTGACATGGTATGGGGCATATAAGTTCCTTATGATGCCTTTCGGGCTCACAAATGTGCCTGCAACCTTCTATAGACTGATGAACGAAGTATTTGTCGAGTTCATTGATGAAATCGTGGTTGTATACTTCGATGATATTGTGATCTATAGTCGGAGCTTGGAGGAGCATGTTCGACATCTCACAACGATATTTGAGAGACTTAGATCACACTCCCTCTATGTGAAAAGGGGAAAAAGTAAATTCGCAAGGAACACTATTACTTTTCTTGGGCACATCGTAGGCAAAGGTGAAATCCGCATAGACCCCAAGAAAGTCCATGTCATTGAGGGGTGGGAAACTCCGAGAGATGTTAGAGAGTTACGGAGTTTTATGGGTTTAGCAAACTATTATCGAAAGTTTATCCGAGACTTTTTGAAGATTGTTACACCGTTGACTCAGTTATTGAAGAAAGGGAGAACTTGGGAGTGGACGCCCAATTGCGTAGAATCCTTTGAGGCATTCAAAGCCTTGATCTGTAAGGAGCTTGTGCTACGCCTTCCAGACTTTACCAAACACTTCAAGGTACATACGAACGTGAGTGACTGAGCACCCGATGGTGTTCTGACCTAGGATGGACATCCCATAGCTTTTGAAAGTAGAAAGCTAAATGACGCAAAGACTCGGTATCCTGCGCATGAAAATGAGTTGTTGGCAGTCGTACATTGCCTTTAGATATTGAGAGTTTATCTCCTAGGAACCTACTTCACTATTTTAACAAACAACGTGGCAAATACCTTCTTTAAAACTGAGAAGAAGCTGAACATGCACCAGAAATGTTGTCTTGAGACCTTAGAAGAGTATGATTTCGACTCGGTTTATAGGCCAAGCAAAGAGAACGTCGTAGCCAACGCATTAAGTCGAAAGAGGGTAGAGACTCTTTGTGCCATTACCAGATTACATGGGGAGATGTTTGATCGTGTAAGGCAAGTCATTAACCAAGATACCTCATATATGCACTTAATGACTCAAGTAAAGACCGATGTGACACACAAGTATGAGATCAGGGATGGTTTGGTTTGGACCAAGACCTGATGACTGTTCATACCTAAAGTAGGTAACTTGAGACAAACACTTATGCGAGAGGTACATGACACAGAGTACACCGAACATCCAGGAATAGACCATACCGTCGCCCTCCTTCCACGCGGGTATTATTGGCCCCGCATGGTGCGCGATGTAGCCGACTATATACGGATGTGTCTTAGCTGTCAGCAGGACAAAGTGGAACATCAGCGACTTGTGGGGTTGCTCTAACCTCTTTCGATCCCAGAGAGACCGTGAAAGTCAGTTTTCATGGATTTTATCTCAGGTTTACCTCGAGTGGACGACTTTGAGATGATCCGAGTGGTGGTGGATCGCTTCTCAAAGTATGGTATATTTATGCCAGCGCCTCGAGAGTGTAGTGCGAAAGAGATTGCACGCCTATTCTTTAAAAATATGGTAAAGCATTTTGGAGTGCCGGAAGAGATCATGAGCGACTGTGATGCTCACTTTACGAGTCGGTTCTAGATCGAGTTATTTAGATTGATGGGAACCCGTCTCCTGTTCTCATCATCACAACATCCAGAGACCGACAGACAGACATAACGACTCAACGCGATGCTTGAATAATATCTACGCTATTTTATTTTAGCGAGTCAGAGGAACTGGGTGTTACTCCTCGAAGTGGCGCAGTACAACTACAATTCCCATAAGAGTTTAGTTACTAGGAAGAGTTCCTTCAAGCTTACGTTGGGATGACAACCATTAAACCCTTAGAGCTTGTACTTGGGGATGAGAGAGTGAGTTGTTCAGTAGTCGTGCGAGAGATACGCGACTGATAGACCCTGTACAAAGAAGCGAAGCTTTCACTTGAGAGAGCGAGGGCCAGAATGGTGAGACAGGCCAATAAGCATCGACGTGATGTTGAGTTCGAGATTGGAGTCCAAGTATGGCTTTGGATACTTGAGTATATCCAGAAGTAGGTATACAAGGGCAGTAACATGGGGTTGAAGCCGAAGTACAACAGACCGTTAAAAGTGATACAGCGGATAGGTAAGGTTGCTTACAAAATGGAGTTACCAGATCGGTTGAAGATTCATCCGATTATCCATGTATCTCAGTTAAAGAAGTACTTCGAAGATCCATAGAGGCTTGATCGTAGACCTCCACCATTGGTGAGACAAGATATTCTAGTTGTCAAGGCAGTGGTTGCGCACAGAGTGCAAGGCGCAGGACCACAACGGCAAACATAGTACCTTACGTAGTGGAAAGGTAAGAGCGTTGACGATGACTCATGGGTGTCATGCACGCAACTTTGGTAGTATGAGGAGATGCTACGTGACTACCATGCAGCCTCGAGGACGAGTCCAGATTCAGTTGGGGGAGAATTATCATAAGACGAGGATGCAGGGGCGCGCCCCTGCGCATCCCCTACTTGAGCCCTGGTGTGTACGTCTGCGCGTCGCACATCCGGAGCTTCACAATGACACGTGTAAACCCCTTTTTGTTTGCATGTCTCTTGTACGTGTGTGGTGCTTGTGTTTCATGTGTGTGTTGGGTCCTTGTAAGCTCGAGTGAGTGTTTGTAAGCTTGGGCGAGTGAAGTCGTAGCCTAGGGTGTCTTAAGTCAATCGGGGCTTAGTGCTAGGAGTCGGTCGAGTTGCAACACCTGTGCAGGCCGGGTACAACCGTTACGTGTGCCACAGGACGGTTACAGCAGCACCCGAGTGGTAGGCGCCATGACAACCGTTACCCCTAGGAAGACGAAGAGGCATTGTGGTGGCAGGCCCCCGTGATAGCCAAAAGCTGAAGAGGCGCACACCCTAGCATTGGAATGGGAGCTAAAGAGGCACACTTGACCCTCGCGCTAGAGCAGGAGCTGAAGGGGTGCGCCTGACGTTGGACGCTGGAACGGGAGTTGAAGGGGAAGGACCGTTATCCGTAGGGAGCTGAGGAGGCACCCTGGTGCCTGACGCTAGAAGGTAAACAATCACAGGGAAAGTCGAACGGGCGCTAGCACCCGCGCATAGGCGTTATGCCCTAGCGCCTGACATTGGCCGTTACAAGGGCAGCTAAAGGGGCGCCAGGTAGGTGGTTGGTGCGTGGAGCAGGGAGGCAGCCGAACCACCGTGAGAGCTCAATGACCACCTGAAGACGTTATAGCCGGTCCAGATGTAGAAGGCCAAGGGGCAGCCAGGTGCCTACAAAAGGGGCACGAATGCCACTAGGGAGAGGCTAATTCCCCATTGCACTGTGAGAGAGTTCCACGAGTGACTTGTGAGTGCATTGTCGTGTGGCTAGGCAAGAAGATTCTCTGCTTGGACCTTGGCGAAGGACCTTAACTAGCTAGGCCAAGGGTGCGTAAGTCAAGACCATGTGGGTGTGTGCAGTCCACAATGTATGGAACTGGTTTATCAAGTTGGCAATGAATTAAAGCGAGTGTGCCTACTTCTCTTCATAAGCTTCTCGTGTTGGTTTCCAAGAGAGCATAGTGTGTGGAACGTGCACCATTAAAGAGGAGGTTTCGCTGGACATTTGGCGTGTGGCTGAGGCAAAGGAGTGCAGCAGCCCCGTGCGTGCCAAGGGAGAGGCTGAAAGGATCACGGAGGTGGTTCTTGCCATCATAGGTAGTGAGGTTCGAAAATTTTGATTTTTAAATTTGACTCGTGACATAAACCCTAACTCAATAGGGGCTAAGGGATTCGCCATCTCTCTCACTCTCAGTCTCTATACGTGTCAAAAGAACGCCACTACGATTTTCCTCACCCAAGGCATTGCGTGGTGAAAGTAGCAAACGAGAGGCAACAACGGTCCCTGTACACTTTCCAAGTGGATGTGGGACACGATGTTGGATGGTTTTTAGCACAAGGTCTCCCATTTTGAAGTGGCGAGGCTTCATATGCTTTTCATAATATCGGGCTATCCTTTGTTGGTATGCATATGCATGATCCATAGCAAAGAGCTTTCTTTCATCTAATAAATCAAGTTCGGCCATTCTAGCATGCTGAAGCATCTTTAGGGGGAGGTCAAGTGCAAGTGATGTATGGAATGAATGCAGTTTGGTATGAATGAAGAGAATGGCGTTTATGCCATAGACCAACTCAAATGACGTGGCATTTGTAGGAGTCCGGATGGAAGTCCTATAAGCCCATAAGGCTTCATCCAACTTCTCATAACACGTCCTACCCTTCTCTAAAGTTTTCTCGATAATGCTTATGAGAGTCTTGTTGGTGGCTTCGGCTTGGCCATTGCCTTGAGGGTAGTAGGGCGATGAGAAGTGGTGAGTTATGCCATACGTGTTGCATAACTTTACCATCATCTCATTTTTAAAGGGGGTGCCATTATCAGACACTAGGTCTCCTGAAACTCCAAATCGAGCCAAGATATTTTTCCTAATGAACGCCACCACATGTTGCCCCTGGACATTAGTCAGGGAGGTAGCTTCAACCCATTTGGAAAAGTACTCAGTAGCTGCTAGGATAAACCTATGCCCATTTGATGCATTTGGAAAAATTAGTCCTATAATGTCAAACGCCCACATGGTGAATGGCCATGGGCTGACCACGAAATGCAAGGTGGATGATGGGATATGAATGGTGTGTCCATGCACTTGACATGGGTGACACTTCCTAACATGGTCATGACAATCCTGCTTTAGAGTGGACCAAAAGTAACCAGCCTAAGTATTTTCATTGCCATCATGTTGGCATTTACATGCCCTCCACATTCTCCATCGTGGAATTCATGCATTATCATCCTAGCCTCCTCAAGATCGACACACCTCAATAAGATGCGAGTAAAACTCTTTTTATAAAGAATCCCTCTCAAAATCATGTATCGAGTTGAAGTCTTTCGAATAAAAGCTTTGTCTTTAGATGAAGTGAATTATGAAAATCCTCTGTTTTCTAAGAAATCTTTAATGTCTTGAAACCAGGGTTCTCCATTTTGTGACAATTCTCCCCGGCCAAGCAGGACCTCGCCCTCGAGGTCTCGTGAGCGTGTGTCTTGCCCAAGGCACTCCCTCGGCTGAGCATTGCTTACGTTCCTGGCCGTCCGATCTTTCGCCTCGCTCGACTCTTGGTGTTGGTACATATGCACAAACTTCGCCCAGATGAAACCTCCTTGTTGACCCCTGTCTGGTGTTGGCCATCCGCCTCCTGCGGTACGGCCTTGGCACACTGCTGTTCACCTGCCATGACCATGTCATGGTGTTGGTCGCCCACTCCCTGCGGCCAGATCCTAGTGCCAACTGTAGCGCACGATGGGTGGCGCTAGGCCTCGGTGCTAGCGCTGGCGCCTTGCTTCTGACGCCATCAACTCTTTAAAACCTCCCTTCTTGAGGGGGTTTCTCTGGCGCTCCTGCCCTTAAGCAGCCTTGACTTGGTGCTTGGTCCCACCTCCATGGGACGTCCTTCCGTCGTTTGTGACTCTCGACCCTACCGCCAACCTCTCACTTGTTAGGCATAAAGAAGCGCATGTCAATGTAGCAGGTGCCTTTTTTGGATCCACGCATGATACGAACCTTGGTTGACCTTCGTGTATGATGACTAACCCTCGAAGGTGTGGCGCTACTATAGCCCATGCAACTATCAGGAAATCACACCCTAATATCATTGGGTACACGTCTATGGCTGCTACAACTATGTCTATTACGCCCTTCCACGGTCCAACACTCAGTTTGCACCCTCGTGCCATTCCATAAATGGAACTCGTGGCTGCATTTACAAGTTTTAGTTGCGTTGTGGATGGTGTTGCCTTCAATCCCATTATTTTGGCAACTTATAGCGAAATCAATAAATGACTTGCCCCTAAGTCTACCAGTGCTTGAATGGTATGTCGGCCCATCTGTACCTTCATGAAGTTCAGGGATTTGTTTGGACCCTCGCACCTTATAGTGTTGAGGAACTAGAACTACGCAACCTGGATCACCTCATGCCCTGGCGCATCGGTCACTTCCTCGACACGAATCTGCTCCCCCACTTCTAAGGCGACTAACTTCGCCTTCTTAAGGCAATCTCGCATGAGATGCGGCCCCACTCCCTTGCCTCCATTCTTGCCCCCTGAAGATGATGCTTCTATTCTCTTCTCTAGCTTTTTACCCTTCTTATTGCGGTACTTAGTTGATTTGCCGTCCTTCCTCCCTTTAGGTGCCTCGCGACTCTCCTCTCGCGCACCCCTGAGGTCGATGAAACTCTCCATAGCTGAAATGCATCCAACATATACGATGGATTCCTCCTCTTGAGCTCAACTTGAGCCCAAGGTTGCAAGTCTTGCTCAAAGTAGAAGAGTTGATCAACTTCCGTCATATCCCGCACATCTAATAGTAAGGAGCTGAATTTCTACATGTACTCGTGAAGAGTACCGGTGTGTTTTAGCTTCACAAGAAACTCTCGGTAACGGTCATGTGCCTCTTTAGCTCCCGCTCTAGCGCCAAGGTCAGGTGCACCTCTTCAACTCCCGTTCCAGCGCCAGGGCGTGCGCCTCTTCAGCTTCCGGCTGTCACGGTGGCTTGCCACCACAACGCCTCTCCGTCTTCTCAGGGGGTAACGACCCTTGTCACAGGCGCCTACCACAGACGCCTCTTCAGGTTCTAGGAGTGGTGACGGTTCATCTTCCCAGCGCCCGTTGTTGTGACAGGCGCCCCTTTAGCTTTCACAACACCCGTCTCCAAGCTTCAGCCATGCGGTGACCCCTCACATGCTGCTGTAACCGTCCCAAACATCTCTTGGCCTTCCCCCAATGAACCTATCTGTGACTCTTAAACTTCCAACATGTAATAGCCCTGCCACACCTTCCGTTACACCCATGCTTGGCCTACACCCGGTTGGAACCCGACCGACTTTACCCTATCATTGTGCCCCGTTAACTCAAGGCATCCTAGGCTAGACTCACGACTCGACTCGCCCAAGCTTACAGACACTTACTCAAACTTACAAGGACCCAAACACACGCACCACAAAATACAAAACATGTATGTATAGGGGAGGGTTTACATTAGTCCTCACTGTGAAGCTCCTAGTGGACGGTGTGTGGCACACACGACAGGTGCTGAGGCGGGTGGCTCGCGGGCGCACGCCCCTTAGGCTCTGTTTTGTGACAAATACCATCAACTAGATATGCAACTATGTGCACCATATATCCCTGTTTATTGGGCATCAGTACAACAATAAGCGTTACGTTGCTTAAGATACTAGGACAAAATTCTCATAGGTTTAACAGGGTAAGGTAAAACCGACCCAACTTTCTTACTATGTTATCAGGTCTCCTCGGAAAGGGTCGGGTAGTAAGTAGGTTCGTGTTTGTGGTCTGTTCGCTCAAAAGGGGTGCGCGCCTGCACGCCACCCGCCTCAGCACTTGTCATGTATGCCCACACACCATCCACCGGGAGCTTCACCATAAGGACTAATGTAAACCCTCCCCTGTACATACATATTTTGTATTTTGTGGTGCGTATGTTTGGGTCCTTGTAAGCTCGAGTAAGTGTCTGTAAGCTTCGACGAGTCGAGTCGTGAGTCTAGCCTAGGGTGCCTTGAGTCAACGGGGCACAATGATAGGGTAAAGTCGGTCAAGTTCCAACCGGGTGCAGGCCAAGCATGGGTGTAACGAAAGGTATGACAGGACTGTTACGTGTTGGAAGTTGAAGAGTCACGAACGGGTTCACTTGGGGGAAGGCCAAGAGGTGCTTGGGACGGTTACAGCGACGGGTGAGGGGTCACCGCATGGCTGGAGCCTGGAGCCGGGTGCTGTGGAAGCTGAACGGGCGCAGGGGAGCTGAACAGGCGCAGGAGAGCTGAACGGGCGTAGGGAAGTTGAACGGGCGCTAGCTCTCGTGCACGGGCGTTACGCTGGTGCCTAACGCTGGCCGTTACTAGGGCAGTTGAAGGGGCGCCAGGAGGCCGTTACAGCACGCGACTGGCGCGTGGAGCATGGGGCAGCAGGGTACCTATAAAAGGGGCACGAATGCCACTTAGGAGGGGCTGGTTCCTCAAGGTCTTGTGATCCTTTCATCGTATAGCAAGGTGAGTGGGTGTGTCTCTACTTGGTTCTTGAGAAAAACCTTAACTAGCTAGGGTTGGTGAAAAGGGAGTCAAGGTCGAGTGAGTGGGTGCAACCCTCTGTATGTTCTTGTGTAATCTTGTAATCAAGAGTGGCTAAATAAGAGCGTGGCAATCTTGCTCTTGAGTGAACCCGTTCTTGTGTAGTCGATGATTCACCGAAAGACAAAATGGAAATCAGGTGTGACTTGGGTTGGATGCGACTGCGGTAGTTTATGGTGTGGCAAAAACAGAAGCAAGGAGCAACATATAATGCCTGTGCAGCTGTGCTGTAAGGAGGTCAATCGAAAAGACGAGAGCGTGTTTGCTGATTGATCTATCTCCTCGGAAGAAGAGGAGAGAGAGAGAGAGAGAGAGAGAGAGAGAGAGAGAGAGAGAGAGAGAGAGAGAGAGAGAGAGACATGGCGGCGAGCCTGCTAGGGTGGGGGCGGGAAGAGGACTACGGCGGAGTGGAGTTCTGGACGGGCCCCGAGAGGACGGGGTGGCTGATGAAGCAAGGCGAGTACATCAAGACGTGGCGTCGTCGGTGGTTCGTGCTGAAGCGCGGCAAGCTGTTCTGGTTCAAGGAGTCGCAGGTGACGAGGGCGTCGCGGCCACGAGGGGTCATCCCGGTGAGCTCGTGCCTAACCGTCAAAGGCGCGGAGGACGTCCTCAACAAACCCTTCGCATTCGAGATCTCCACCTCTTCCGCTGATACCATGTATTTCATCGCCGATTGTGAGAAAGAAAAAGAGGACTGGATCAACTCCATAGGTCGATCCATCGTCCAGCACTCCCGTTCCCTTGCCGACTCCGAAGTCGTCGACTACAATTCCAAGCGCCAATAGACCCCCTCTATTCGCCCACGGGAAGGATTTCTTTTCCACTCCTCCTCCTTCCCCAATCCTGTCGTCCATTTTATATATGAACAATTGAAAAGGTGGATGGTCCCGTCACATAGGTTTACCCCTAATTATCCTTCTTCTGGGTCGATGTGTGGTTGTTTTAGTTTGTCTTCTTCTTGTGCCATTTATTTTCTTCGTGTTTTTTTCTTCTTTTTGGGGGATTTATTCTGTTGTATCAGCATACTTTATTTCTGGTTTTCTGCATCCACATACATAAATGCGTTCCTCTCTTTTTCTGTGTGTGTCTAATTCAACTTCGTGACGTTTGGTGTATAAACTTGTTCCCCCGTATATGTTTGATCTGCACTATCAGGGGCGTGTATGAACAATTCGCTCTCTAACTTCTTATTTTCGTTTAGCGTGAACTGCTGGTTTTGGTCAACCCATGCGCCCCTTTTAGATATTTGAACCCCTTTTGTTCAACCTCTCTAAGTATGATTGCCGGAAGACCATCCTTCTCTTTTTCTTACTGTGAGGCTGCATGTAGGTTCCTTTTGCTTTTCATTTCTGGTAAAAAGGTCGAAATTAATCTTTTCTTTGATCAGATCAACTCCTTTTGTGTATTATGGTTCTTGAAGCTTCATTGCCTGATGTAAATTTTGATTACTTCATGTTGTACTTTATTAGCTTCCAAAAGTGAAAATCGTATTTCCTCTGCATCTCGTTAAGTATATTTGTTGCTTTATCTGCCTCTCCCAGCAAATTTTTGCAATTTCTTCATTATTGCTTCTTCAGATCCTTTCTCCACATACGCAAGCGTAATGATGTTTACGAGAATACGGTTAAACTTGGGGTATATGTTTACTTGGGATTTTCCCCTTAACATGGCTAGTTACCTACAGCCCCTCATCTATTACTAACAACTTTAACTAAAGGAGTTTTTGGGAGAGAGGAAGTGGAAGAATGAGTTACCATGACCATTGTTAAAAGCCTTAAGGACTCAGTAGATTCCTCATAAACTAAGATTATTGTGGTTGCTGCAAGTTGAATCGGGAAATCTGCTACCCAAGAAAAGGATCGGTCATTAGCTTATTGCAAAGAAGTGTGATTGAGAACTCAGTAAGCTAGGGTTCCCCCCTGACTCGATGAAGCATCGGGAATTTACCTAGTTTGAGTAGACTTCTAGTTAGGAGGGAATTACATTTCAACCATGAGTTAGACGGTACCAACTTCATGTGACTGATTCTAACTTGGGGACCCGATCATGAAATATTGCTCGATAAAATTAAAGGATTGGCTGTGTTTTGCCTACATTGGCCTGATCATGCACGGGCTTTGGATACTTTTCTTGTCTGCTGTTGGTAACAACTAACAACTAACAATCTCACCCTAATAGATCAACCAACGTCTGTTTATACCAGTGTTGACGCGTATAGTATCGCATATCGCCGGGCTCCACGATACGGGCGTATCGTATCATATCGTACTTTAATATTAAAATAATATAAAAATTATTTAAAAAATCAAGAAAATTAGTAAATATCCGAAAAAAAATCCTGAAAAATCTGAAAAAATCTGGTAATTGCTTTAAATTCACATAATGCAAAGTTTAGCACAGATTGAACATTCAACATTGAACAATTACATCCAAAATTACATATTTTAAAGCAAAAAATGAAATACATTTATATTTTACATATTGTAAATTTGTATCAGGATCATTAACTAAATAATCTTCATCTTCTACTTGATAAAAATTCAAAGTTTCTCATCACCTTCTGCTTTAAAATGAAAATCTTCATCTCCTTCGTGATGTTGTTGCACTTCAAATTAATTCATGCAATGTGTTTTTCGGTTAGGAGTGCATTTTCTTCGTTATCTTACTTAATCCACTCACCTAATATATCAAAATTAACAATCTGCTATATTTGTACATGTAGTTGTCATATTTGCTAATTTTCATATGTGAGCAAAACAATGAGCTCCATTTCTTTGATTATTGAGTCTATGATACCTCAGTGATGTGATATTATTACTTGATGATATCCCCTTTTTCTCTTACTGGAGACTAGCCTTTTAACTAATGCGTGAGCTCCATTTCTCACTTCATAGAACGAGTTAAGCCTCACACACGTTGATCATGTTCAACTCAATGGAAGTCACGTAGGGTGAATCCTAAAATAGTGAAGTTGTGAAATGCCCACTCACTGAACCGAGACAACCAAATGTTTTTAATTGTTTGCGATCTCATGAAATTAGAAACTGCTAGCAGAAATATACCTAAAAGTTGGCAACATAAAGGGAAATGATTTTGTCACAATTTTTATTTGTTTATAAATTATTCTTATTCAATAAATAAAATTATAAACCCAAATTACAAGCATAGGGAAGTGAAGAGAGGCCAGAAACGTGCAAAAAAAAATTGAAAAAAAAAATTGAAAAAAAAAATTGAATTTTGAAAAATAACCTGGGTTACCGTATCGTTTCGTGCGTATCTACGATGCGATACGGATAACACTGGTTTATGCTTTTGATTATACAATCATGCAACAATTGATAGACCGGCTCCTTAGTACATTCCCAGTACTAGTCAATTCTTTTTCATTAAAAAACGAGACCTTTAAGATCTAGATGCTCCTCAGGCTCTTCTTAGACAATGTCCATTGTTTCATAGTGCATATCAAAATGTACTTGCAGGAATGTAAAGTAGGTGGATCAACTTGTGAACTTCAACCAGAAACAAGATTCATGGATTTCAGGTGTGGTAAGTGGCTACTGGCTGCCCGGTTCTGTGGCGAGCAATATTCACCATTTCTCTCTATTAGTCTTTCATTAAAAAACGAGACCTTTAAGATCTAGATGCTCCTCAGGCTCTTCTTAGACAATGTCCATTGTTTCATAGTGCATATCAAAATGTACTTGCAGGAATGTAAAGTAGGTGGATCAACTTGTGAACTTCAACCAGAAACAAGATTCATGGATTTCAGGTGTGGTAAGTGGCTACTGGCTGCCCGGTTCTGTGGCGAGCAATATTCACCATTTCTCTCTATTAGTCAAAAGCTCCTTGCAAGTGGCATAGTTAACCATGGCGTGTAGTGAGTCTTTAGAACATGATGAAGGTATTCCCTATTGAAAAGCTTTGAAGATGTAGGTGCTCCTGGCTCTTGTTAGATACTATCCTTTGCAATATGTTTCGTAGTGCAGGTTAATTAGGTAAGTGCATGTAGGAAGCATATGGCAGACTGCTTTACCTAAGCAGGTGGAACATCCTGGGAACTTTAATGACAGACATGATTCATGGATTTCAGAGATGGTAAGTCCCAACTAGTTGCCTGATTCTGTACATGGATATTTTTGTTTTCATAGAGCCCGATAATATGCCATGCTAGCAGTTAACTCAACATAAGCTAATCATGCTACTTTTTTATAGGAGCTTCTTTTGTTCATCTTTCTATTTGTCCAAGTCATCTTAAATAATTTTGATTCATTTTATCATCAATTAGTATGACTCTGAGTTTATTTCTAATAACCTCATTATGTAAACGGTCTTTCCTTGTGTGACCATTCATTTGTCTCAACATCTTAATTTGTGTCATAAAGATATTTTGTACATGCTCATAACCATAAAACATAGATGGTGTGTTGTGCCTTATAAGTGTTTTCCTAGTGCATGTCTAGTAGGTGGTTGCAGGAAGCATATGAAGAATTTTTTGGGGAAGCAGATGTCTGTCTGGTTTTGTGTTGAGTAATATTTGACCATTTCTCTCCAGTGTAGTTGAAGGTTGCATCAGGGTGAGTAGGTTAGCCTTGGTTGTATATTAGAATCAGTGTTGTCTGACGCGTATCGTATCGTGTATCGCTGGGCTCCACGATACGGGCGTATCGTATCGTATCGTATCGTATCGTACTTTAATATTAAAATAATGTAAAAATAATTAAAAATTAATAAAAAATCGAAAAAAATCGAAAAAAATCAAGAAAAAATCAGGAAAAATCTGATAATTGCTTTAAATTCATATAATGTAAGTTTAGTACAGATTGAGCATTCAACATTGAACAATTGCATCCAAATTTATATATTTTGAATCCAAAAAATAAAATACAGACATAGTTTACACTTTACAGTACACTACAGTTACATATAATGTTACATTTTACAAATTGTAATCAGGATCATCAACTAAATAATCTTCATCTTCTCCTTGTTGCAGATCCTCATCATCATCAGCCACGCCCACACCTTCTTCTTCAAAATCAAATTCTTCATCTCCATAATGTTGTTGCGCTCCTTCCAAATTAATCCAGGCAACGTCTTCTTCTGTTAGGAGGGCATTTTCTTCAGTGTCTTCCATAACCCAATCTTCTAATATATCAAAATTATCCAAACTTATTGGATCGAACTGACTTTCTTCTCTATTTACTTTTTTTAATTGCCTACGACACAAACAAAGATAAACAATTAGTAAGTAATATTAACAATTGAAAACTGAAGTTAAATAATATCGAATTGAAAATTTGAAAGTAATACAACATTACCTTTCACGAAGGCGCATGTTACAACGAATATAAACCAAATCATTAAGCCTTTTGTGTTCCAACCTGTTGCGCTTTTTTGTATGGATGTGTTCAAAAACACTCCAATTTCTTTCACAACCTGTTGCACTACAGGTTTGGCTTAAGACTCTAACTGCAAAATCTCTAAGGTTTGGACAATCACTTCCAAACCTGTTCCACCAAACATCTGTAAAGAAAATATAAACATTAGAGACATAATAATCCACAGTAATGTAAGATGGAACTTAAATATGAAAATAAACAATGTACCTGGACGCATCGTAGAGCGGTTGCGAATTGCAACAGGCAAACCCATCAAGTGAAGAGCATTATCATATATCTCCATCTCTCGATGTATCGCATCTACTATGCTCTCATCAGGGACTAATCTGTCGATGCATTCAATGATTCCTCGATTAACCTCACCGTCCCTTTTGAAGGTTGCTGAGTACCTCAATGATGGGTTTAGATAGTAGGCTGCTGCATGAATAGGCTGATGCAATTGTTTATTCCATCTACTATCAATTATTTTCCACACGGGCACATAATCTCTTTTTTTTCCATTAAAGTTATTTCTGATTGCTTCTTTTGCCCTGTCCATGGATTCATAAAGGTAGCCCATAGATGGTTTCTCCTCGCTGTCAGCCAATCTCAAAACTTTCACTAAAGGACAAGTAATTTTCAATAATCTGATACATGCATTCCAAAATGAACTTCTAAAAACCGTTTCTGCAATCTCATTTAACTTTCTGTTCCTTCTGTTTTGTGGCAACTCTGCAAATTGTTGCCACTCATCTGAGGAGAACATTCTCTTTAAAGCTTGCTTCTGTCTCACAATACTCTGTACAGATAAGAAGTTTGTTGCGAACCGAGTTGCAGCTGTGCGAAGAAGCTCTGCACCTTCTGTGTATCTCCTCATCATACATAAAACAAATGCATGGTTGTAAATAAATTTTGTAATATCTTGGCAACACTCAGTTGCTGCCTTTATTTCATCCATCTCACCGATGTCCTCGAGGATGAGATCTAAACAATGGGCTGCACATGGTGTCCAGTAGAAAGTCCCATAAATATCAGCTAACTCCTTTCCGGCTGCTTTGTAGTTAGCTGCATTATCTGTAATCAATTGGACTACATTTTCTAGCCCAACCTCTTGTATAACCTTATCAAATTCCTCTCGTAGGATCTCTGCAGTGTGCCTCTCCTCTGACATATCTAGAGATCTCAAAAACATGAGTCCTTTAGGACAATATACAAGAAAGTTTAGCAATGTCCTTCCTCGCCTATCGGTCCATCCATCTGCCATGATAGTGCATCCTGTTTCCTTCCACGATTGTCTCAAAGTCGAACAGTATTGCTGCACTTCAATCACGGTCTGATCTAATATCTTCCCTCTCAACTTCTGATAAGAGGGCATCCTGTATCCTGGACCAATGTTAGCAATTGCATCTGCCATTGCTTGAAAATGAAAACTGTTTACTGTATTAAATGGAATGCATGTATCATAAAACCATCTGCCCACTGCAAGGTCTGCTTGATCGTGCAGTTGTTCTGAAGCCATAGCAGCACGAATTCCTGGCTGAGCACCAGGTGTAGTGGAAGGAGGAAAGAACGAATGTATGCTAGAAGAAGAAGCTCTTCCTCTACTCCTTCCTGAACTTTCTCTTCTGCCACCTCCAAAGTCTTCAGATGCAACCCTCTTTCCTCTGCTAGGTGCTCGCGAACTGCTACTACCAATATCTGTTCTAGCATCTGAAGGCAAACTATCAGTGAATCCAACTCCAGTGGCAGTAGCATCATCAGCTTCTTCACACATCTGGAAATCATCCTTTTGTTGTCTCCTTTCCTGTATGCTCTCAATCATCTGCAAGCATTGCCATTTAATACCTTCTGACACACTTCTAACTCTGCCTGTGCATGGAGCAACTTCTTTCCTGGTTCCTGCTAGGTGGTGTTTCAACCTTGAAATTCCACCACTAACCACCTTTTCACAAAATAAACATCTGATTTTTAACCTTGAACCCTCAACTGGTATACCCCACTGCCATGCCGGATCATCAGACTTTGAATGAGAGTCTCTACCACCCCTTCCTGCCATCTCAATGGAGTACTTTAATTCAAACAAAAACCTGAAAATAAAAGCACTTCGTAAATCCCCCAATCTTCAAATAACACTCAAATCGAGTGTCTCCCACTTCATGAATGCAATAAAAATCGTATACACACACTTAATAACTTCATATTTTGTCATTCAAAAAAAAAAACCCGAAATAACACAAAAAACAATAAATATAAAGGAAAAAAAGGAAAAAAACATTAAAAATATACCTAAATCCGAGTTTGGAGGCTTGGACGGACACCGTAGGGCACGATTTTAGAGCTTTGAATACCAAGGAGGCGAAAACCGACTCTTAGGGAGCTTGAAGAACCCAAAAGGAGAGAGGAAACCCGCGAAAAATCGCGGGTTTCCCTCGGCCCGGGACCCTTTATAAGGGTCCCAGGGCGTATCGCCCGTATCGTACGATACGGGCGATACGGGCCGTATCGCACGATACGGTGCGATACGCCCGCACCTGCGATACGGGGGCCTGTATCGTATCGTGGTGGCCCACGATACGATACGGACAACACTGATTAGAATACAACAACAACTAAGCCTTCTCATATTAGATGGGGTCAGTTATGTGGATTCTTTGTTTACATAGACCTCGATGATGCTTACAGTTAACTCAACATAAGCTAGATCATTCAGGATGAATAGGTTAGCCTTAGCTGTATATTAAAATTTATCATATTTCATTTGCTATCATGCTGTCCGAATGTAGTGAATAATTTTCAGAGAGGTTCTCCGCATTTTGATTATGGAAGGATGTGGGGGTAAGGAAGCTAGTCCTAGATAATAAGATTCGTATTGGTTCTTGGAATATTGGAACATTATTCGATAAGCTAATGGAGGTGGTAGATACTATGATTCGAAGAAAGATTCATATTTTATATTTACAAGAGACAAAATGGGTTGGAGAAAAAGCAAAGGAGATAGAGGATATAGGTTTTAAATTATGGTACTCAGGTAAAGAAAAGGTTCAAAACGGAGTTGGTATTATCATAAATAAAGATTTAAAGGATAGTGTAGTAGACATACAACGATATGATGACCGAATCATGACGTTGAAATTAGTGTTACGAGAAGAGGTTTTGAATATAGTTTGTGCTTACGCACCCCAAGTAGGACTAGAAGATAGGATAAAGACAACTTTTGGGAGGAGTTAGATAAGGTGATTCAAAAGATTCCACAAATGGAGATGATTTGTTTAGGAGGAGACCTAAATAGACATGTGGGTAAAGAGGCATTAGGATATCAAGAGATTCATGAAAACTTTGGTTTTGGGGATATAAATGAGGAAGGTAGGGAGATTTTAAATTTTGCTATGGCATTTGATCTCTTTATAGTCAATACAATCTTCAAAAAATGAGATGAACATTTAATTACTTATAAGAGTGGCTTATCACAAACACAAATTGATTACTTTATTTGTAGAAAAAAAGATAGAGTGTGTTGTAAATATTGCAAGGTAATTCTAGGAGAAAGCTTAACCACCCAACATCAACTTTTAGTTATGGATTTACAAATAAAAAAATGGACAAAGAAGAAAAGAGTACATCGAGCTATTCGGACTAAATGGTGGAACCTCAAAAGCGAGAAAGAAGATATATTTAAAGAGAAAGGCCTTCAAGGAGATGTTTGGAATTATGTTTGTACACCATGTGATATGTGGAACAATATGGCTACACGTATTAGGAAAGTGGCGAAAGATATGTTAGGTGTATCTAAGGGAGGTGTACCGGCATGAAAAGAAGCTTGGTGGTGGAGTGAAGTAGTGCAAAATAAAATCAAGGCAAAGATGACATGTTTCAAATTACATTATGCTAAGAAAACTAGTGAAACTTTAGAAGTTTATAAGAAAGCAAAGAAGGAAACGAAAAAGGCCGTGAGTGAAGCAAAAGCTAAAATTTGGGAGGATTTATATAAAAAACCCAACTCAAAAGAGGGTGAAAGAGATATTTTTAGGATAGCTGGGGATAGAGATAAGAAAACTAAAGATCTTAATTATGTTAGATGCATTAAAGATGAGGATGAAAAAATTGTAGTAGCAAATGATAATATAATAAATAGATGGAAAAACTATTTTTATAATCTTTTTAATGAAAATAAAGATGTTAGTATTAGCTTAGGAGAGTTAGCCAAATCAAAAAAGTATATAAAATTATAAACCACAATTTCTACCAATGTATTCAAAAGAATGAAGTCAAAGAGGCTCTTAAACATATGAAGGGTGGTAAATCGGTAGGACCAGATAATATTCTTATAGAAGTTTGGAAAGTACTAGGTTAATGAAATATGGAAAAACCAAAAGATGCCCGAGGAATGGAGAGTAAGTACACTTATACCCACATATAAGAACAAGGGAGACATTGAGAATTGTGCGAATTATCGAGGTATCAAGTTAATGAGCTATAATATGAAATTATGGGAAAGAATTATCGAACTTAGGTTAAGACAAGTATAAGTACAGGAAGATCTAATATTGAAGCGATTCACTTTTTAAGACGTCTTATGAAACATTTTAGAGCAAAAAAGAAAGACCTTCACATAATATTTATTGATCTAGAAAAAGCTTACGATAGGATACCGAGAGAGGTTCTTTGTAGAACTTTGAAAAAAAGAGGTATCCCATTAACATATATTAACCTTATAAGAGACATGTATGATGGTGGAAAAACATGTGTGAGGACTCACGAAGGAATGATAGACTTCTTTGAAGTTAATATTGGGTTATATCAAGGATCAACTTTAGGTCCATACTTATTTATAATGGTGATGGATGAGTTAACAAAACATATTTAAGATGAAGTACCTTGGTGTATGTTATTTGCAGATGACATGGTATTAATGGAGGAGTCTAAGGAAAAAGTTAATATAAAATTGGAACTATGGAGAGAAACATTAGAAAGCAAAGGCCTCCAACTTAGTAGAACAAAGACAGAATATATGAAATATAAGTTTGATCATTTGGTTACCTCAAGAGGATATAGAAATTAAAATTGGCACACATTTTATCCCCAAAAGGAAGGTTTTAAATACCTAGGGTCAATTTTTCAGAGTGGTGTACGAATTAATGGAGATGTTACGCATAGAATTAATGCTGGTTGGTTAAAATGGAGGGGAGCATAAGGTATTCTTTGTGATAAGAAGATACCATTAAACTTAAAAGGTAAATATTATATAGCAGCAATTAGGCCTGTAATGTTTTATGGTTTTGAGTGTTGGGCAGTTAATCATCAACATGTATAAAAGATGTCTGTGACAGAAATGAAGATGTTGAGATGGATGAGTGGTCATACAAGAACAGACCGTATACATAATGAGGTTATTAGAAACAAATTAGGAGTGGCACCACTAGAGGATAAAATGAGAATATCGTTTAAGATGGTTTAGACATATAGAAATAAGATCAAAAGAAGAACTTGTAAAAAGGTTAGAAATACCAAATTTAGAAAGTATTAAAAGAGGTAGAGGTCGACCACAAAAGTGTTGGAAAGAAACAATAAAGAATGATCTAGCTTATTGTGAGTTTACTGCTAACATGGCACACGATAGAGATCTGTTGAAACAAAGAATCTATGTAGCCGACCCTGTCTAGTATGGGGAAAGGCTTAGTTGTTGTTTGTTTGTATGTATTTCATTTGCTGTCATGCCGTTCCAAAATTCTGGTGTTGAACAGCTGCCTTCTTATTAACTCTTCTTTTTGGTCCCTGTAGTCAGTTTTCCTGTTGCCCGTTTCCTTATCCAGAAGCTATATCTTCTGCCGCGGTATTTGCACGTCGTTCTTCCAATTAAGTGATTTATAGTTGCACAAGCCTTCTAAATTTGGTCAAACTTCAACTGACAATCTTAACGACCATGCTTGACACTGCCACTACGAAAAAAATTCCACTGTTATCCTTCCAAACCCTGTGGTGATAGGTACCCACGTTATTTGTCAAAAACTTTCCGTCTAGTGATGGAATCCTTTTGAGCATCATCTTGTTTCCATTGCTCTTTGCTCTTGTTCGATATATTTCATCTTGCTGCCTTTGTGGGTCTGTTTGTTGTATCCTGCAGGTAACAAATGCTGCCAATCACAAAGGAGATCGCCTCGTCTGTCACAGACAATTCTTATTCCGTTGATCTTGAGTGAAAACCCCTTTTGTCACTCCTGTATATGTTTATGATCATCAGTAAAGCTTGTGTCTCGGCAGTGGGGAGAGATCCCAAGTCAAGTTTTTGGGTATCTTAATCTTCTTCATGACTCCTCGGTTAGTAGAAAATTAGAGGGCCTTCTGCGCTTCCCTGACCGCTTTGTGTGCTCTATTGCTATGAAGTGCATATTGCTGCGTACAAGTCATTGGAGAAGGTTCCCGAACCGCTTTGCGGCGGTTAGCGGCTAAACAATGTTCCCGTTGTGTGGGGATGACATGCAACAACATTCTTCATAGTTTTATCATTCTCTCTTGCTCTGAATGATATAGTTTTCTCATCTTCCTTGCAAATCGGCCTACCCCAGGGTAGCGTTTAACTTAACAAAAGAGAGTCACCTACAGCAATGTGATGAGATCTTCGCTTCTCTATTAGAGCATGTAACAGGTCTGTCAACCTCAACTTCCATCCCTACAGAGTTGATAACTTGAGCTCATTAGATGCGCTCTCGCTTTGCTCGACCACCAGGAACTATGGGCGCTTACTGCACTAGCCTGTATACAGTCCTGCGCACATATTGGCTTTTCGTTTCATCTAGGCCATCTGTTGTTTCTCTCAGTCTCTCACAGATCAAAATTGTTGCCCTCGATCCCATCTCTTCCGTACATGAACCATACCCTCCCTTTATGAATATTAGATTGACCTAACAGCACCCTTGGACAGAATGGATCGGTGATGGTGTTCGATTTACAAAAATAAGCTGATAGGCGAGTAGTCTTTCCATTTATACCGTTGTAAACTTTTCCTTCAGATATGGATGAAACAGAGACACTTTAATCTTGTTTGACAATCCAAGAAACCGATTCAGGTATGTGACTCCATACTTGTCGAGGCTCAGCTGTTTGTTTTGAAGTTTCATACTAACATCACTCACCAATGGTCATGACAAGGAAAAGTACCCACAGGATGTAGTCCCTATGAGTCTGTCAGAAGTATATCACAGAAGTTAGAGATGACATTCGCTGCGGTGAAGGCCAGATTTTCACAATCTGGATGGAGCAGATGTTGTGGAGAGATACGGCCTTCTTTCACCGCATTCTGTATGTCAATGTTTTCTCACAAGGTGATTTCCAAACTAAACTGCCAGTAACATAAATGGTCGTGATCATTCAAGAAAAGAAAAAGATGAAATTTTGAAAGGCTTGTGCGTGATACTTCAGTGGAGTCTGTGACGCTGTTAGAAATGTTTGCCCATATCGAACAGGGGATTCCTAACTGGGAATGCCTAGAAGGTCACGTCTGTTCCCTATCGAACAGTGGCGCTCAAATGGTTGTCATTTTTGTGAGGCACAAGAAGACTTTTCACAAAGAGAAGCTTGCTTGGGAAAGTACCCGCTCAACGTCTCGCCCTGTTCACAGTTGAAGAGACCGCTTCGTCTCTGAACGAATGGCCACTTCCATCCAGCACAATCAAGTAAGCCTTATAAATGGTTGTAGCCAACGTAAAATCGTGCACACGTGCTTCACACTCTAAGATGCTTGCATATTTATTCTTAGAAAACTCCATACCACAATCCTTCATATGCAAAATTGTTTCCGGTAATCTTGTGTATGTGAGAGAGAGAGAGCACTCATCCAGTTCTGCCGCACCAACCTGAAAAACACCAACCATACACTATCTGGAACCATGGTCATCTACTTGAAAACAAATGTCAACTTAGCACAATCAAGAATCAAGACCTAGCATGAAATGTCAACTATGATTGGACTGCCCATACTGGAAGGCGCATATAGTCCCAGGTAAATACTTAAAACAGTTGAGGACGCACCCAACTAGTTGGACAGTCCCACAAATACCAAACTAATGAGCGTCTCAGACAAGTAAAGACCACAACATAGTCGACCTACCAACGGACTCTTCACACCATATTACTATTAAATATAACAAAACCAAAAACCGAGTCCACCATTTCAATTATTTCCTTCCAGACTGTTGGTACCATTCTTGCCAATGTTAGTGGCTTAAATGCCCATCTCCCTTTCCCACACCGGAGACACTGCTGTAACTTTCGCTCCTTAGGAAGTTGGTACAAGCAACGAGTATATCCAAAACCAGCGTCTTGACAACCATTCTCAAATAAGTTCACCCATTACATTACATTACATAACTAGCAAATTTCTTCTGCAAATTCAACTTGGACCAATAGCTCCCCAAAAACTTCAAAAAGCCTCTGTTACCAGTAAACATGGAGACTGTCAATCAAGTAAATAGATCATGCTCTTCGATAATGAAGGTCCAACAGCCCTCATGTATCTGTTCAGTTGCCTTTCTAATGAGTCGACTAACTGTCGTTTGTTCTGACCAAGAGCTTTTACCAGATCCTTCAAATAAATGAAAGAAACGTCAGTTTCCAGGTAACACATGCGACTTGTTTGCTTCAGTCTAAAATCACCGCCATATTTCCTATTCATTTTCATAACGATATGCAGATCAGAACTCATGATCCAAATAAAGAAAAAGATGATGCAAAATCATGTCATTTTGTTACCTTGAATTGCAGGCGTGTGTTGCTCACCCCTATTTTCACCTCACTGATGGCCCCATTCTCATCGAGCAATGATTCAGTCTCGAGGTCTGGTTCATCATCAGGGCCTGAATCAGAACTGCAGAATTCAGCTTCCGACTCCTCACCTCCATCATATATAGCTTCATCTTCATCGACAGAACTTAAACACTGTTGCCTAGAAGTATCTTCCTCATTGTGGCAGGGCAATATGCTCAGACTTTTCGTGCCAATAAAATCTGACAAAATCACATACGGCTTTTTATCTAGTAAAGGCTTCACAATATGAAATGGCACCCACCTGCATTAATCAATAAATTATTTCACTTTGACCGTGAGTGAAGTAAATCAGAAAAAAGTTAACAAGAGGGATTAATGTAGCACAATTGAGTTATCAAAAAAAGAATATTCCCTAAAATATTCAAATAGCTATCACAGCCTGACGAGTAGCTACCGAGAATCCACTTGGCGATGCGTAGTAATCAATTAGGGTGGATAATAATTAACAGCTTGACGCATCTAAACAGTTACAGCCACAATTTACTTTGACTGGATTGGCACAGAACACTAGAAAGGACTTCCGACTTAGTAGAACAATGGCCGAATACATGGTATTTAGGTTTAATCATTTGGTTACTTCAAACGACAGAAATTAAGACATCCCTTGAAAGAAAGCCTAAGATCAATGTTTCATATAAATGAAAAAAATTGATGGAGAACAAGAAGATACCTTAAAGTTGAAAGGTAAATATTAAAGTAGCATTTACACCTATTATATTATATGGCTATTATACAAAAAATATTCATAGAATAAATGAAGATGCTAAGATGGATGCAAAATTCCTGTTTTTATTTTATTGAAATTATCATATAATCTATAAACAATCAGCCACAGAAGGTTCATTTATGATATTACACATAATGTGTTTATATACAAAGGAATTTGCTCTTAGCCAATATCAACGGCTAGAAAATGAACCGTTGGATGCTTGCTGGTCGTGAAGTGCTGGCCCAACAGCTACTGGTGGGTCCCTCCTGACCCTGATCCTAATGATCTGTCCCTTGGGTTTGGTCCTGGTGGCCTAGGTCCATTGGGACCTGGTTACAAACATAAACTTATACATTTTAACACCCATCCTCAAACTTACGATGTGTATATCGAAAGTTTGTTTCAATCCTTCATGTGTGAACTCATGATGTTTGTTCCAAAAAGAAAAATGTTCAACTAAAGAAATCTTTTCCAAAGCTTATGGTTTTTCTTCAATCCTTTTCTACATGTCTGCACGCATTGAAACTCATCCTTGTGATCTATCTTAAGACATACCCACAATAAAGCTTATAGAATTAAGCTTAAATGAAAGTATTAAGCTCTCATATATTTTTCACAGAAGTTCTTTAATGTAAAACATTGATCATCTAAATAGGATTGTCAAATATAACAAATAAATTCATGAATCATCACAAACTCGTGATATTACAAAAAGGCCTTTATATACATTTTAAGGCTAAACTCAAACCCTTCAAAACAATCAAATGCAAGGCCATTAAATAACTAATAATCTCAAACGTGATTTTATGATTCCAAAGATAAGATAATCCATAAGGACAATAAAAAAGGCTTTAAATATATACGAAATGATTCATAATCAATGTAATATTTTCCAAGAATCTTTTCAACGAAAAAGTTGTCTCAAAAAGCAAGAAATTTTTGAATGCAATTTTTATCATTCACATAAAATAATCAAAATATACCAAATGAATAGTCAAAACTCAAGATAAGATTCTTTTGATGACATCAGTGTCACCCACACAATCCTCGCAACCACCACTGCCCAAGCACTAAAATTGAGGTTAGTACCCACTGGCTATGTCACACGGGTGTGGGTGCGGACACGGATGCGGCAAATTTCAAAAAATTTGGGTACGGCAACACGACTAGGGTATATAATATTATATATTATATATAATATTCAAGCTACAAAAAGTGAGACATCAATTAACATAAGTATATGATAATAGCAAGTACACAACTTTATATTAAAGCAAAACACATAAACTGTAAAAACTACTAATTTCATCATAATACACAAATCAATCTTCACTATCCAGACCCATTTATCCAAAAAGACCCGAACTTCAAAATCGATACCAAATTTTGAAGCATGGAATATCCACACAAAAGAAAGTGAAGAAGGTCCGCGTTGAAATATTTTTCTACGTTCATCGACGGAGTTTCATGGGAGATGATGGAAGATAAGCTGAAGGAGCATTTTTTAAACTATGGTGAGGTAACTCAGGTGGTCATCATGGGGGATAAGGTCAGGAGTCGACTAAGAGGCTTCGGTTTCATCATCTTCACGGATTACTCCCTCTTTGATCGGGTTCTCCAGGATAAATACACCATAGACGGTAGAACCGTGTGTTATAAAAAAAAATGTCATGCCGCACCGACACGATGTCGCACCCGTTTCAAGGTCGACACTCCACCTCTTAGAAGTGTCTGTGTGACTTAGCCCACTCGAAAACAACTGAAAACGAGAATGCAGCCACAGGTACACTCCAAGTGATGGCACCATCCGTGCACATGAGGGTCGAATGTTGGATCGAAGAGATGGATCTCTTGGTGACCGGCCTAGATGACTTCACCCTCATTTTGGGTCTAGATTTCCTGCATGGTGGTAAGATGATGGTTCCACCACACCTTAGAGGTTTAGTGGTACCGAATGACAGTTAATCGGGCTTCATCGCGCAATGCAACTCCAACAAGGTGCTAGCAGTGCTGCCTGTCCCTGTTGCTAGCTACCCCTGTTTAGAATTCGCTTCTACTGTGGTGCACACTGCTTAACTAAGGAACACTGTCCTGAAGGCCTGCAATACCAACCAAGTCAATTGTAGCAAATGGCATGTCCCTACTGCAACCCTATGAATCAACCCCCCTACTAGGAGATGGTGTCCAAACTTTATAGACCCTACCGTGAGTGTTATTGCAGCCTCTGCGGGTGCCACTCGAACGACATCACCAGTTGCCCCTACCGGCACTCTTGTAGAATTTGTAGCACACCATATTCCTACAACTGGCACCCAACGCCAACCTCCTCCCTTCAAATGATCTCTTGCGAATGGCACCCAGCGCCAGGCTCCTTCCTTCAGAACCCAACATCAAGGTCCTGCCCTCTACATGCACTTGAGGAGGAACCAATGGTGGATACTTGTCCTATACCCCAAGAGATAGCTTCAGTGTTTGAGGAGTTCAACGACATGATGTCAAAGGAACTACCAAAGCGACTACCCCACGCCGGAGCCCGGAGGTTCGATCATGAGATCACCTAAAGCCCCAAAGCAAGCCACCATGTAAGGCGTCATATAGAATGGGACCAACCGAGTTGGTCGAGCTGAAGAAGCAACTAGGTGAATTGTTACCACACCACCGACGATGACCGACACTAGCCTCTATAACTAGCCTAAAAACTTATTTTCATTAATTCCAAACACACACGGATGGCTAAAGAAAATATGCTTTATTGAAGGAATAAAAGGGTACAAACTGTTGAAATTTGGAGTCGAGATAAGAAAGATTAAAACAAAAACATTACTCACATTAAGGAGGAAAATATATGAGAGATTGAAGGAAAGGGGCGGACCTCCAATGGAGGACGCCCCCTCTTTCTCTCTCTTTCTTACACACTGCCTCAAACCCTAATACAACCTACCAGTCCTTATATAAGGAGCTGTAAAACGAAAATTCACCAAAATGACCAAAATACCCCCTAGTACAGAAAATTACCAAAATGCCCCTAGTATTTCGAGCAAGTACAATAATACCTAAAAACATAAAAAATTATAAAATTAACACAAAGAACACTAGATAAGCATATTTTTCAACACCCCCCTCAAGTTAAGAGAGATACTTCGAACTCCAAACTTGCCAAAAATCTTCACATCTGTTTAAACATTCTTAATCTGTTTTCATCACTAATCTAATCTTCAACAACTTCTTTGACTGAAAATATCTTCAACTTAGCCTTTCTGGCTTATCATCGCAAGCAACATCTCTGGCTGCAACATCAACTCAGCCATCCTGGCTGTAACATCATCAAATTAGCCATCCTGTCATCCTGACTGTAACAACATCAAATCAGCCATCCTGACGGTAACAACATCAAAGCAGTCATCCTAGTTGTAAACATCAAAGCAGTCATCTTCGCTATAACAACATTAAATCAGCCGTCCTAGCTGTAACAACATCAAAGTAGTCATCCTGGCTGTAACATCATCAAAGCAGTCATCCTGGCTGTAACAACATCAAACCAGTCATCCTGGCTGTAACATCATCAAATCAGTCATCCTGGCTGTAACAACATCAAATCAGTCATCCTGGCTGTAATAACATCAAAACAGCCATCCTGGCTGTAACAACATCAAAGTAGTCATCCTGGCTGTAACAACATCAAAGCAGTCATCCTGACTGTAACAACATCAAATTAGTCATCCTCCTGACTGTAACAACATCAAATCAGTCATCCTGGCTGTAACAACAACATAAGCAGCTACTTTAGCTGCAACACACATTCTAGCAGTCCTCATGACTGCAAACTTCACAAGAATTTTCAGTTCTCTTAAACATTTCCATCGAGCTATTCGAATTAAATTGTGGAACCTCAAAAGCGAGAAAGAAGATATAAGGGAGGTGTACCGGCATAAAAAGAAGCTTGGTGGTGGAGTGAAGTAGTACAAAATAAAATCACGGCAAAGAGGGCATGTTACAAGTTACATTATGCTAAGAAAACTAGTGAAACTTTAGAGACTTATAAAATAGCAAAGAAGGAAGCGAAAAAGGCCGTGAGTGAAGCAAAAGCTAAATTTTGGAAGGATTTATATAAAAAAAACTCAACTCAAAAGAGGGTGAAAGAGATATTTTTAGGATAGCTACGACTAGAGATAAGAAAACTAAAGATCTTAATTATATTAGATGCATCAAAGATGAGGATGAAAAAAATCTAGTGGCAAATGATGATATAAGAAATAGATGGAAAAACTATTTTTATAATCTTTTGAATGAAAATAAAGATGTTAGTATTAGCTTAGGAGAGTTAGTCAAACCACACAACATTCGTATAGAAATTTGGAAAATACTAGGAGAAATAAGAATCACTTGGCTCACAATACTATTTAATGAAATATGGAGAAACCAAAAGATGCTCGAGAAATGGAGAGCGAGTACACTTATACCCATATATAAGAACAAGGGAGATATTTAGAATTTTCTTAATTATCGAGATATATGAGTCATACTATGAAATTGTGGTAAAACATTATCGAATGTAGGTTAAGACAAGTATCAAGTATAACAAAAAATCAATTTGGATTCATTACAAGTAGATCTACTGTTAAAGTGATTCATCTTTTGAGATGTCTTACAAAACATTTTAGATGAAAAAAGAAAGACCTTCACATTATATTTATTTATCTACAAAAAGCTTACGATAGGATATTGAGTAAGGTTTTTTCGAGAACCTTGAAAAAAAGAGGTATCCCATTGACATACATAAACCTTATAAGAGACATGTACGACGGTGCAAAAATATGTGCGAGGACTCATGAAGGAATGACAGACTTCTTTGAAGTTAATATTGAGTTACATCAAAGATCAACTTTAAGTCTACACTTATTTATAATGGTGATTGATGAGTTAACAAAACATATTCAAGATGAAGTACCTTGGTGTATGCTATTTGCAGATGACATTGAATTAGTGGAGTCTAAGAAAAAAGTTAATAGAAAATTAGAATTATGTAGAGAAACATTAGAAAGCAAAGGCCTTCGACTTAGTAGAACAATGACCGAATATATGGAATGTAAGTTTTATCATTTGGTTACTTCAGAGGACATAGAAATTAAAATTGGCACACATTGCATCCCCAAAAGGAGAGTTTTAAATATTTAGGGTCAATTTTTCAGAGTAACGGAAGAATTAATATAGATGTTATGGATAGAATTAATGTTGGTTTGTTAAAATAGAGAGGAGCATCCATTATTCTTTGTGATAAGAAGATACCATTAAAATAAAAAGGTAAATATTATAGAGCAACAATTAGACCTGCAATATTTTATGGTTCTGAGTGTTGGGCAGTTAATCACCAACATGTACAAAAGATGTATGTGACAAAAATGAAGATGTTGAGATTGATGAGTGGTCATACAAGAAAAGACCGTATACAAAATGAGGTTATTAGAAACAAATTAGGAGTAGCACCAATAGAGGATAAAATGAGACAATATCGTGTAAGATGGTTTGGACATATAGAAAGAAGATCAAAAGAAGAACCTTTAAGACGGTATGAAAAAACTAAATTTGGAAAGTATTAAAGATGACCACAAAAGTATTGGAAAGAAACAATAAAGAATGATCTAGCTGAATTAACTCCTAACATGGCACATGATAGGACTATGTGGAAACAAAGAATCCATGTAGTCGACCCCGTCTAGTATGGGAAAAGGCTTAGTTGTTGTTATAGTATATTAGGAAAGTGGCAAAAGGTGTATTAGTTAAATCTAAAGGAGGGGTAGTGATACAAAAGAAAGCTTGGTGGTGGAGTCCAGCTATACAATATAAATTAAGGTAAAAATAGCATTTATAAATTATATATGTCAACAAGACCGCTAAAACTTAAAGGCTTATAAAAAAGCAAAGAAAGAAGTAAAAGGAGCATCAATATACCAAAATAAAAGATTTAGGACAATTTATATGAAAAACTCAACCCAAAAGAACATAAACAAAATAGTTTTAGGATAGTTATGGCCCAAAATAGGAAAACTAAAGATCTTACTTTCATTAGACGCAACAAAGTTTAGGATAAGAAGATTACAGTGGCAAATGACGTTATAAAAAATAGATAGAAAATTTATTTTCATAAGTTTTTTTTTAACGAAAACATAGTATTAGCTTAAGAGAGTTAACCAACAAGGAATATTATATAAACCATAATTTTTACCAACATATTTAAAGTAACGAAGTCAAAGAGACTTTTAAACTTAGGGAGGTTGGTAATTTTATAGAATCAAACAATATTCCTATAGAAATATGAAAAATGTTATGAGAGATTGGTCTCACTTGACTTACAAGATTAATGAAACATATAAAAAACAAAAAAATACATGAGAATAAAAGAAGGAAACAATAATACCCATATACAAAAACAAGATAAACATTTAGAATTTCTGCAAATTAATAAGAAATTTGAACTACGAAGAAAACATTAGAAAATAAAAGTGTTCAACTTGGTAAAACAAAGACATAATATATGAAATGCAAATTTGATAATTTGGTCGTTGCATATGACATGGAAATTAAGATTGGTTCAAAAGAAAAGTTTTAATACTTAGGATTAGCTTTCCAAAGTGATAAAAAATTGATGAAGATATCACACATAGAAATAATGGAGATTGATCAAAGCGGACTAGTGGAGAGGTGCATCATGTATTCCATGAAGTTGAAAGATAAATATTATATAATATCAATTAGACCCGCTATGTTATATGGTTCTAAATGTTGAACAGCTAATCATGCAAAAAAGATATCCATGACAGAAATGAAGATGTTGAGATAGATGTATGATCACACAAAGAAGGCCATATTCCTAATGAGGTTATCATAGACAATTGGGAGTGAACTCCCAGTTGCAACTACTGCATTTCATGTGCACACACCAGAAATACATACAGACTCCAACCAAATGAAATGGCAGACAACCAACAATGGATGGTCCTAACACTATCCACTTCATATGCAAGTATAGTGACAGATCCATCAAATATGAGACAAAAGCAAACACTTACTGATAACGGAGAGGGCACAAAAGCTCTGAAGGAGAGTAAGATGCCTTGTATCTCATTTTGACACAGGTGTGAATATAGTATCCAAGATAGTAGAACTGCATGTTGGGACAGAAAAGTTCTGCCTCCTTGACCCAATTAATTTCCTGCAAAGCTGAATACTTACCAAGTGACAGAGAAGCAAAGTCTGGGTCCCAGAACAAATATTTGCTTGACAGACATCTTGGCAGAACATCTACTACACCAACTGCAACAAGTTTCCCATCAATCAAATATTGTTGATGAAACGATCCAAACCCACAAGGTGGTGTGCTGCCATCACCAGAAGGTGGAACAAAAATGAGAGGAGTATCCACCAAAAATCTTTTATAGGCAGATTCTTCCAAGTGATCGGGCTTATCATTGTGCACCTTAGTTTGATATCGTCTATAAAGATCATATTCCTCAGGATCAAAACTTGATCTCTTTGTGCGAATCTCAAGTCTTTGCCTTTTGCGCTGAGATAGCTCTTTCTCATTGAGGAGGCACTTCTGCTTGGCATTAGCTGCATTACCTTTAAACGATTGAACAGAGTTATCTGAAGGTGTTTCCTGTGAAGCACTTTCCTCTCTTTGTGAGTAAAAGTTTAGGTGGCCGTTGCATGCTAGGACTGACAGGCCAGAAAGTTTACCTTGCTGACCCATTGATTCTGCCAATTTTCCTGCTATATAAGTTGGTGATATTTCTTTTTCTACTGATATTGACCGCTTCATAGCCGCCACAATCTGAAAGGCAATACTGCTGGTGTACAATAAATCTTTACCAATCTCTTGCAGCTTCTTCTTCATCTGTGGCACAACCTTCTTAACAGTAGCCTGCGGAATGTCCACTCCTGAAGGTAAAACACCATACTGGATGCATGCACTAACTGCATTATCAATCTTAGAAGATACATTTGTTTCATACTGATCCCAAACAAGAGAAAATCCAGAAGAGCTGGTAAAAGTTTCTTTTTCCAATGTGTCTGAAGTCCGCCCATTTGGAGATCGACTACTACTGCCAACGGAAACAGTCCTAGAGATAATTGGTTCATCCTTCCTCAAGTCGGTTTTCTTTAAGCAAAATGCGCCATCTAAGAACCTGCATGATTTATCTTTCAGCATAAGATCCTTACTGAACTTCACAATTATAGTTAGTATCCTGATTTAACATATCATATAAGCATGTTGCTGAATCTATTATGGAAGTTTTTCTATTCTAGTACTAGAAGTAGATGATGCTCTAAAATGCAAGAAACCGTGCATATCTACAAAAAGGACAAGATAGGCAATGAAGCACCTTTGCATTCGTCTACATACACGAACTTGCTCTTTGGAAGGAACAAAATCATCAACCTTAAGGCGGATGGTGTACGAAGGACAGCATGTTCTTTCCATGTCAGGTTTGTAAACATACGAGCCAGATCTCCTCCATCCACAATCGAGAAGTTCTGGGAAGATTATACAAGCATTAAGACAAAATAACAAAATGATCTTAACATAAACCAATTTATCTCCAGTAACTAAAGCATGCATTCAAACAGGACAATCAATCCATACCCAATACATAGAGGAACTTAAACAATTGAAATACAGGAAGCATCAGATACCTAACAACCACAACATACAAATAAAATCAAAACTCATGCTACTGACACACTTTCATTTTCAAGCAATCCCAGGCAAACAGAAATGTATCCAACTTATTGAAAATAAGTGGGTGAACTTGACCAACAGTTAGAATATATGCAATAAAAATAACACCTTCACCTCACATACGTATTGTGACTCTGTTGGGCATTCAATTTGAAGCTGCATCATGTTAATCAAAATAAGGCATTGACTTTCAAGCTTACCAATCTCTGTATTATAAAGTATCAAACTATAATCGTATCGCTTTTTCTTATACACAGTGAGACCAAAAGAAACAACATTGTAATATATGGCTGTATTGTATGATATGTGTCAGTACACGTACCAAGGAGGTTTTCATTATATTGACTTTGTATCAGCCCCATATTGTAAGATATTGGTGGATGTGGCCGTGTCGTACACTCCCCCTTCACATATTGAAGCTATGCACTACGATTACCTAGAAACTGGAAAGCCTCAACTTGGAGCAGTATTTCACACTTCTTGATGAGGAATGTTCAAAAGCCACAGTGACACTTGGTGAAGCAAAATGCGGTCATATTTGAGTTCACTACCAGAGTCCTTTGGCAACTCATAGCTGAGGCAATTTGGAAAATGCATGATGTTAATCAAAACAAGGTATTGAACTTCAAGCTTAGCAATCTCAAGGTATTGAATTTCAAGCTTAACAATCTCTAGTGTGTAAAATTTCAACCTAATAATCATATTGCTTTTCTTATACCAAGTGAGAACCCCCCATAAAAGAATGTTGTAGTGTATCAGTCATATTTTATGATACGTGTGGGTGCACGGAAGAATGAGATTTTCAATAAATTGACTTTCTACTAGGCGGCAGTTTTCAACTTTTCAAACTTCTTGTGAAGGGAATCTTCAAAAACGATGGAGAGACATGATTGGTGTAGCAAAAAATGGTCACTCATGAGTTCACCACCTGAACCCTTCACCAAGTCATGGGTAAGGGATCAGTCACTCAGTAAGGAATAGATGACAGCATGCTCTAGAGTATGTGGAATCTTGAAAAAGTTGTCAATTAACAGGATCTTCTCTTACATTTCGCGCTTGATACAATATACAACCAGAGACATTAATGAAGTTATTGGAAATCCTTTCTCTTCGGCTTCCAGTCCAACTACTGAAGTCTCCTTGCAAAGACTTCTCTTTCCAAAGTTAATATGCAAGACAAGAAGAGGTTGATGAAGGAGAATGTAAATATCGTTTAGGCCATGCCCCATGATTGACGATTCATAAAGAAGAAAATCACTACAGAAATGCCTACTCGCATGTCACTTTTCAGCTAATTGGCAGAACCCTCATTTTTTAGATCCATTTGAGATTTTCATAATTTTTAGTGTTTTTAGTTTTCTTTCAAAATAAGGTTTTTGTGATACATATTGTCCTTATAATATCCTAACTACGAAAGTTATGACCTTGTACGGATTTTCACTAACATTGTAAAAAAGAATTTTCTTGAAACATTCATTTGATAAGCTAATGCTATCTTCTTCTTGATAAATAAGAAGAATATATTAGTGAACGCCTTGTGAACCATATCCATCAATAGGAAAGACTAATACACCCGACCTCCACTACAACCACAAGATAAATGCCTTTGTCTGAAAAAGGCAAGACTATCTCAATTCTCCAAACTCTTAAGTCAAAGGTCTTGCAGAACCAAAAAAAACTACTATTCTTTTCTCCAAACAAGCGAAAAAATTGCAAAAGGAATCATCAACCCTATATGTTTGCCTTCTAGTATATCGAAAAAAACAACTCCAAGTCCACAACTTCTCCCAGAGTCCTACTGGGCCCATTTGGACACTAACCACCTCAAAGAGTGTGCTCCGAACTAACTAACCCACTTGCAAAACAACAATAAATGATCCACTAGCTTAAGCGTTCTCTTGCACATCTGTCACACAGACACCTCTAGGAGGTGGGTTTCGGCATCGACACGGGTGTGACACCGTGCGACACCAACACTGTGTCTTATAATTACGACACGGTCAACGTGTCGAGGCTGAGAATGGGTGCGGTCAACGTGTCGATGGTCTTTTTCATCATTTAAGTCAAATGTATAAAAGGTTGGATGCCTTCCTTCGTTCAATTTAGACATTAAACCCTCCTAACCTCCCCTTCGTTGAGTTCAGACGCCATTGCTGCCCCTCGGCCCTCACTGTCTCCCTTCTCTGCACCGTTGCTGCCCCTCGGCCCTCACTATCTCCCTTCTCTGCGCTGCTGTCCCTCGGCCCTCACTGTCTCCCTTCTCTACGTCGCTGTTGTCCCTCGACGCTCACTGTTTCCCTTCTCTGCGCCACTGTTGCACCTCGGCCCTCGTTGTCTCCCTTCTCTGCGCC
The DNA here is from genome assembly GCA_036023115.1 of Brasenia schreberi. Taxonomy (NCBI): domain Eukaryota; kingdom Viridiplantae; phylum Streptophyta; class Magnoliopsida; order Nymphaeales; family Cabombaceae; genus Brasenia; species Brasenia schreberi. Next base: position 195,453 of record JAYKKT010000059.1, on the reverse strand, counting down.
ACTGCTGCCCCTTGGCCCTCGTTGCCTCCCTTCTCTACGTCATTGCTGTCCCTCGGCTGTGCATCTTAAAAAAATTTGCGTATTAGTTAACCTTGCATGTTAGGTAATTTTTCTGCATATTAATTAATCCTACATATTAGCTTCTTGATTCTAATAGGTGAATCATGGGCATTTGATAATCTTGAATATTTAGTTAATATTTATGTTTAATTAATCTTACATTATAGGTACTTTTTCATGTTAGGCAGTCTTGCATGTTAAGTATTCTTGCTTGTTAGGTATTTTGTATGTTAGTTAGTGATACATATTAATTATTGCATAATTGATTTCTTGCATGTTCATTAGGTTTTCTTGCATAATCATGTGCATTAAATTTTCTTGCATAGTCAAGTACATTCAGTATTCTTAAATATTGATCATATTAGGTATCATTGCATGTTAGATATTTATGCATATTAGAAATTATTACACATGTGTACATGTTAATCTTGAACTTTAGATATTTCTGCAAATTAAAATGTATTACATAGATGTGCATGGTAATCTTACATAATCGTTCATACTAGATACTCTTGAGTCTTGACTCTTTATTTCTTGCACGATCCTATTGCATGACCAATTAATTTATGCATGCTTAGTTTATGCTTGTTAATTTCCTGCAAATTAATTTTTGAATGGTCTTGGATTATCTATTTTCAGCATATCATTTTTTGTTTATTTATTTTGTACATATTGATTGCCTCATTTCTTTCATAATTAGTTCTTGCATAATAATTTTGATTCATTGCATATTTTGTTCTCTGAATCAGATTATGAAATTGTGAATTGAGTTAATCCTAAAAATAACCGATAATAAAAAAGAAAAAGGAGTATCAATTGGTACTGGCCCTACTAGGAGTTCTGGTGGAAGTGTTCCTTCAAGTTCAGGATCAACATGGAGAATTATACGAAGGAGGTGGAGGTAATACACATTTTATGTGTAAATTTTGCAACATTAATTTTACAGGATCATATACCATAGTGAAGGCACATCTTTTAAAATTATCAAAACATGGTATAAGAGCATGTCTGAATGTGGATGAGGATTTATGAAAACAATTAATGAAAAAGCAAGATGAGTATGAAAACAAAAATGAAAGGAGTGCAAAAGGAACAAATATTCCATTATTGGGTGGATTCAAAGAATATGCAAAAAAGAAAAGAAAGATAATGCAAAGCGAATTTAAAGGTTTTAGAGGAGGAGCAATTGAAAAATCATTTAATGTACTTAAAAGGGAGGAGATGGATAGAAAGGTTGGAAGATTTTTCTTTTAAAGTTCACTTCCTTTTAATGTAGTAAAAAATCCATATTGGAAAGATCTTGTCACTTCATTGGCTAATTGTAATTTACATGGTTACGTTTCTCCAAGTTCTGAAAAATTGTGAATCATTATTCTTAAAGAAGAAAAAGACAATATTGAAAGACTTTTAGAACATAAGAAGTTTTCATGAGAAACTAATGGTGTTTCTATTGTTTTTGATGGATGGAGTGATATTCAAAGGCGTCCACTCATTAATTTCATTGCTTATTCAATTAGCCAATATTTCATTTGAAAAAATTAAAACTGCAGGCTACTTTAAAGATTTATTTGTAGAAGTTATTAAGAGTGTTAAACCAGATAATGTTGTACAAATAATCACTGATAATGCAGCTAATTGCAAAAGTACAGGGTTAAGTTTGGAAGGTGATTATCCACACATTTTTTGGACACCTTGTGTAGCTCACAGTTTAAATTTGGCTCTTTCTCGTATATGTAAACCATCAAAGTATAAAGATAATCTTCGTGCATATGAATTATGTTCATGGATTGAAGATATGACAGCAGATTGTATAAAGATAAGGAATTTTGTAATGAATCAACATTTAATTTCAACCATATTCAATAGACATTCTCATTTAAAGTTTTGAAGGTTGCAAAAACATGTTTTGCTTCTTTCATTATGATGGTAAAAAGATTAACACAGTCAAGACATCATTGGTTCATATGGTTACTGGTCCAAGCTGAGATGCATACCTTGGTAAAAAGGTTGAAGATCAAGCAAGGGCCCAAGCAGTGAACTTGATGATTTATGGTGGGACAATGTATCATATTTTCTTGAATTCACATAGCTTGTGTGGGAGATATTGAGAGAAGTTGATAAAGATGAACCAATGCTTCATAAAGTTTATAAAATGTGGGATACCATGATTGAAAAAGTTGAGTTAATAATTTTGAAGCACGAGGAAAAAGAACTTCATGAGACATCATCATTTTATGATCATATCATTCTATATTAGTTTCAAGATGGGACCAAAGCAACACTCCCTTCATTATTTAGCACATTCTTTAAATCCAAGATATTATGGGAAGAAATGGTTGCATGAGAGCATTGGGCGTAGTCCTCCTAATCAAGATCCTGAAATAGCAAAGAATAGGCAAATGTGTTTGGAAAGGATTTATCGTGACTCATACCTCCTTAGGCAAGTAAATTCTGAATATGAAAAGTTTTCATGTGCCATACTTGATTCACTAGAAGCATTGGAAGCAAGAGATTATCAAGATCCACTAGATTGATAGGTATGTTATGGATTTGAGATGACTATTCTTCAAAAGCTTACATCAAAATTATTATCTCAACCTACTACTTCATCTTGTTGTGAAAGAAATTAGAGTACATATTCTCAAATTTACAATATCAAAAGGAACAATCTATCAAGTAGTCTGAAGACTTAGTTTATGTCCACTCAAATCTGAGATTGGTTTCACGATCTAATACTGAGTACAGGTAAAAATTACTAATCTTTCAAAATTGTTTTCTTTTCAATTAATCATGATGATTATATTTGATCTTTTCTTCTTATTTATTTGAATATATTCCAGTGAAGGAGCATCAAAATATTGGGATGCAAACCTAGAAGAATATCACTTAGATGACAGCCAAGATTTGCATACTCTTAATATGGAACTCACTGATCCAATAGTCCCTTCAGTTGATAATATTGTTGATAGTGAAGTTCTATAATTTATCAGGTACATGCTCATTTCATTTATCAAACATTAATATTGTTCATAGTTGATAATATTGTTGATATGCAAATCCTGGTTTTCTTTTGATTCATCTGTGTATTATGATGAAATTAGTAGTTTTTTACTTGTTTTGCTTTAATATAAAGTTGTGTACTTATTATTGTTGTCATATACTTATGTTAATTAATGTCTCACTTGTTCCAAGCTTCTAGCTTGAATATATAATATATATGATATTATATACCTTAGTCATGTCGCCGCACCCAAATTTTTTGAAATTTGCCATATCCTGCACCCGCACCCATACTCGTGTGACATAGCTGTACATAGGATACCATTTACCTATGTGAGACCCTTATGCTGAAGATTATCAAGACAGGATTCCTCCAAAGCCTCAAGCCAAGAGGGTACATAAAGGTGAAATTACCGATCCCAAAGGAAGCTTTTACGGCATCACTTTGCAAAGTTGCGTAGAAATGGAACATAGGAAATGCCAAATCCCAAAAAATTAGGAAAATGGGGAAGGACAATGTGTGTGTGTTTCAATATTATAGATAGCATCTTTTCATATATACATATATAGATACATGTATATAAGTACATACATATACATATGTGTAAATATGGACATATGTATGTACACATTTATGTAAAATAATGTTATGTTAAAAAATGGAAGGCATATGGGTAGTTGGGTAGATGCATGTATACATTAGTGTATATGTATATGTGAAAAAGTGATATGTAAAAGAAGGAAAACAAATGGTAGAGAAACAAAATAGCATGAGCATTCTTGTTTAAGTTCGAAATAGAGATCTCTCACACACCATACCGCATTCTGACAAGCAGCACTCTGAAAACTTTTATGATTATGAGTCCTATATTTAGTGAAAAGGTTACTCGGGCCAAAATGTCACCGAAATGTATCGGGGAAGTATCTCCTTTTGGCATTGTACCAAAACGGGAAACCTACACTTTTATATGTTCCTCTGCAACATAATTGCTTTGCAATCTTCCTAATCCTCACATCTTTTGTGGAGACGGTAAAACATGCTCACCTTACAGTTCCATTGGAAGCACCATCAAAACTCTTAAGTGTCCTAGTCCTCTATATTCACCTTAGCCGTGTAAAGCAAAACAGAAAATGATGCAAAGGACTAACTCCCAATCCTGGGCATTCCTAATAAGTAGAAAGCTTCTCCACCCAATGCCATTTGGAAGTTGAACCACCACCAAAGGTCGATCACCAAAAAGGATCATGCCTAACTACCACCAACCACAGCTAGATGTCACAGCTAGATGTAATGAAGATCGGCCTCACCCAATCTCGATAGCCACACGAAATGCTTTAAGCACTTGACCAAGAATCACTCCAACTGTGCCTTAAACACCAAATCGCACAATACAAACACTTTGAAGAAAGAACAATTATTATTACAAGAGTGAAGAGAAGGTATTTATAGACAAAGGAAGATAGAATATGTTGTGAAACAACACAAACATGATTAACAATGGATCAACAAGAATCAACTCAGATTAGAAGCAAGAAGGGAGTTGGCCTCTCCATTTGCTAAACCTTCTCTCTCTTATTTTCTTCCTTAAAAAACTCATGATTATACTTAGGGTATTACTTATACATATTTTTAACTTAAAAGACAAAAATATCCCTAATTAGTAAATCTAATGAAAACTAGCTCCCAATGGATCATATTTTGATTCATATGACCCAATTACAAACATTAAATGCATAAAACAAATTACAAAAAAATTAATCTTCAACACGCCCCCTCAAGTTGGGTATTGGATGCTTGAAACCCCCAACTTGCCAAGAGCTTTCTTTAATTCATTAACAGCTTCTGGTTTTGTAAGGATATCAACCAATTGGTATTCAAAACGAACACAAATGATATTAAAAATCCCTTGAGATAATTTCTCTCTAATGAAATGACAGTCAACTTCAATATGTTTTGTTCTCTCATGGAATATAGGATTAGAAGCCAAGAAATTAATTGGAATGATCCTCTCGGACCAATTTCTTCTAATAAAGATAAAATTAATAAGCCCTCACACATACCAAGGGCAACCGCACGATACTCTACTTTAGCACTAGATCTGGCCACCACAAACAATATTACCTCCTAGGCGTATAATATAACCTAAAGTAGATCTTCAGCCACCACGGAGATGAATTAGGAGTATAGCATAAACCATGAGAAATAGATGAGTTTAGGTATCTAATAACATGTAATACCATATAGTGTCTTATGGTGAGTGCATCGATCTACTAACATAGCTTCCTGCAAAGTTTAAATCTAGCCTCATGATGGTAAGGTATGTGAGTTTCTCAACTAATTTATGATATCTATTCACATCTCCATATGATCTCAACTCCTAAGTCCAGATAAAGGACGAGGGTTGCGTTAAGCTTCCGACATCCAGTATAAAACTTTATCGGACTTATTTATCATGGATTCTACAACTTATAATAGAGCTATGTGGAAACAAGAAATCTATGTAGATTACCCCATCTAGTATGGGAAAGACTTAGTTGTTGTATACATATCTTCATATAGGTCCTGAGAGTTTCCAGTAACCCCCCTTTAAACTTTGATGAGAACAATACATATATGACAATCTTTCATTTTTGTTTCTTTTGACATATCAAGGATATATTTACGTTGGTTTAAGAACATGCGGTCATTACTTTGAATCATTTCGATTCCAAAGAAATGGTGTAGCTTTCCCAAGTCTTTCAAATCAAATAGTGTATGTAGCTCCCTCTTTAAATCTATAATTTCTCTCACATCATCACCATTAATGATAATATTATCAACATACACAACCAAGAGGATAGTTTTCTCTCTTGTCTAATGAATAATATGTGATCACTAATGTTGTGGTTGAAGCCCAAGCTAAATATACCTTCACTAAATTTTTCAAATCATGCTCTAGGTGATTGTTTTAAGCCATAAATCTATTTCTTTAGCTTTTATACCTTATGTAACTCAGCCTTTTGATCATAACCAGGCGATAAGTCCATAGATATCCTGACTAAGATCTCCTTGGAGAAATGCATTCTTCACAACCAATTGTCATAAGTCTCATTTCTAATTAACTGTCTGATTATAACCTTTAGCCACCAACCTAGCCTTCTACCTTTCTATATTCTCATCAGCTCTATACTTTTTAATATATACCCATTTGCAACTAGGAATTGAATCTTTGTTGAGGGTAGTATTAGGACTTGATAGGACTATCTTTCTTTCTCTTCTTGAGTAGGTCTACCATTTTCTTTCTTCGAGAGATTCAATTGCTTTTTCATCCTTTCTTCCACTGACAATATCGGCAAGGCAATAGAATCAGGAGGATTTGATAACTTACTCCCATCAGCACCAAAGTATTATAAGTTTTTATAAAATGTAACTTTTATTGTGATATACCACTTTCCTCTTCTTTAGGTCACTAGATGATTATTTTAAGCTATAAATTGATTTCCTCAGCTTACATACCTTATGTAGCTCAGCTTTTTTATCATAACCAAGTGGTAAGTCCATATAGATATCCTTAATAAGATCTTGAAGAAATGCATTTTTCACGTTCAATTACCATAAATCTCATTTATGATTAGCTACCACACTTAGGAGAATTCTGATAGTATTTAATTTTGTAACCATTACAAAGGTTTCTATATAGTCAACGCTAAGATTGACTGTAACCTTTAGCCACCAACATGACTTTGTATCTTTCTATATTCTCATGAGTTCTATACTTTATAATATACACCCATTTGCAACCAACAATCTTACTCTCTATTGGTAACATTGTAATTTTTCAAGTTTGATTTTTTTCTAGAGTTTTGATTTCTTCTCTCATAGTTGCCTTCTATTCTGCAAATTGGTCTATCTCTTTATATGTCCTTAGAATATAAGAATTGTCTGCATTCATCATAAACAATTGATATTCTTTTAGATAATTAATATATAAAACCATTTTATAAATAAGATATTTTGCAGTTTCACATTTTCTCTTATGAAAAAGGATAGGCAAATCATCTGAAATACTAGGAGTAAAAAAGGATTAATCTGAATAATTATAGGAACTGATTCAGGGATTGTATCTTGGTTGAGGGTAGCATTAGGTCTTGTTAGGACTATATTTCTTTCTTTTCTTGAGTAGGTCTGCCATTTTCTTTTTTAAGAAGATTTAGTTGTCTCTTCATTCTTTGAATCGGGAGGATTTGATAACTTACTCCCATCAACACCAAAGTACTGTAAGTTTTCATGAAATATAATATTCATTGTGATATACCACTTCCTCTTCTTCAGATCCTAACACTTATATCCATTATGTAGCATCAAGCTTGTCTCTAGCATGTACAAAAATGTATAAAAAATAGGTACATCCAAACACTCTTAATAGTATATGAAATTGTTTTTAAGTAGACATAAAGAGTACAAGGGAGAATCACCATTAAGAACATTAGTGGGCATACGATTTATCAAAAATAACGATCAAGATAGCTTCACACCAACAAGATTTAGGGATATTATTCTCAATCAATAGGTTCTTTCAATTTCCAAAGTATACATGTTTTTCCTCTCGGACACCCCATTTTGTTGCGAAGAACATGGACATGATGTTTGGTGTAATATCCCATAACTCAAAAAAATATAAATGTAGAGATTGAGACATAAATTCGCCTTCATTATCACTACGGATGATTTTGATAGGTAGATAAAATTTAGTATGGATGAATTGATAATACACGAGAAGGATATTTTTCACTTCACCGAAAAAGATACATGATGATGTTTGGTCTTTTGGCAAGTTTCACATTGTAAATTCTCTCATGCCAACCATATGGTCAGTTGCCCCGAATCAACTATCCATATCCTCGAATTAGATTATATAGCATTACCCAATGCCATAAAGGAAAAGAGATAGGCCATGGTAGGTAGAAGAAGTTATGTAGTTTGTGATTCATTTATTACGACTTTAAGGTCTTTAATTTTCTTCTTTCTCATCTAATGTGTTCAGTCCCGTTTTCATATTTTATCTCACCTTAATCACTGAAATAGGCCCTATTTAGTCGGTTTTGATTGTAGTTAGAGCTGCCCACGAGTTCCCAATATATCTCTTTAGTGTATCTGATTTTTGTCATAGCAAGAACAAGTCAACTTGTCTTTTTCATCTGATTTGCCTATGCCTCTGCATTTGCCACCATATCCGCATCTACCGCAAGCACTTGACGAAGGTGTTGCATCCCTACCCACAAATACAGCAATTTCTTGGTCGATTTTTTCTTGTTTCTCTAAGTATTTTCCGTCTTCTTCCCATAAGAGAAGAGGGTATATTGTACTTACAGATGAAAGTTCTCTACCGAGGATATTATCTTTAGTCGCCTCATATTCTGAAGAGATACCCTATAAAAGATCAAACAATTTTCGTTCTTCAAATTCATTATTTCTTTCTTTCGTATAATTTTAACATTTTTTTGAATAAAATTACAGCTAATTACATAAGCTACGAAGTTCAACATAATACTCATTCACTAACCTTCCACCTTGTATTCTTCCTTTGTCTCAGTGTTGTCTTACACGTCTTGTATCGCGTATCGCTGGGCTCAACAATACGGGCGTATCGTACTTTAATATTAAAAAATATTTAAAAACAATAAAAAATAGTAAAAAACTGAAAAAATCAGGAAAATTCTGAAAAAAAATCTGGTAATTGCTTTAAATTCATATAATGCAAAGTTTAGCACAGATTGAACATTCAACAGTGAACAATTGCATCCAAAATTACATATTTTGAAGCAAAAAATGAAATACATTTACATTTTACATATTGTAAATTTGTATAAGGATCATTAACTAAATAATCTTCATCTTCTTTTTGATGAAGATTCAAAGTTTTTCATCACCTTATGCTTTAAAATGAAAATCTTCATCTCCTTCATGATATTGTTGCACTTCAAATTAATTCATGCAATGTCTTTTTCGGTTAGGAGTGCATTTTCTTCGTTATCTTCCATAATTCACTCATCTAATATATCAAAATTAACAAACTGCTATCTTTGTACATGTAGTTGTCATATTTGCTAATTTTAATATGTGAGCAAAACAATGAGCTCCATTTCTTTGATTATTGAGTCTATCAGTGTTATCGTATGATACGGTGTGATACGTATCGTATCGTGGGCCACCACGATATGATACGGGGGCCTGTATCGTAAAACCCAGCGTATCGCATCGTATCGTGCGATACGGGCTGTATCGTGTGTCATGTTAGCAGTTAACTCACAATAAGCTATATCATTCTTTATTGTTTCTTTCCAACACTTTTGTTGTCATCCTCTACCTCTTTTAATACTTTTCAAATTCTTCTTTTGATCTTCTTTCTATATGTCCAAACCATCTTAAACGATATTCTCTTATTTTATCCTTTATTGGTGCCACTCCTAATTTGTTTCTAATAACCTCATTATGTATATGGTCTTTTCTTGTATGACCACTCATCCATCTCAACATCTTCATTTATGTCACAAACATCTTTTGTACATGTTGATGATTAATTGCCCAACCATAAAACATGATAGGCCTAATTGCTGCTCTATAATATTTACCCTTTAACTTTAATGGTATCTTCTTATCACAACGAATACATGATGTTGCTTTCCATTTTAACCAACTAGCATTAAATCTATGCGTAATATCTCCATCAATTCTTCCATCACTCTGAAAAATTGACCCTAGGTATTTAAAACTTTCCTTTTGGGGATACAATGTGTGTCAATTTTAATTTCTATGTCCTCTGAGGTGACCAAATGATCAAACTTACATTCTATATATTTTGCTTTTGTTCTACTAAGTTGGAGGCCTTTGCTTTCTAATGTTTCTCTCCATAGTTCCAATTTTATATTAATTTTTTCCTTAGACTCCTCCACTAATACAATGTCATCTGCAAATAACATACACCAAGGTACTTCATCTTAAATATGTTTCATTAACTCATTCATCACCATTATAAATAAGTATGGACTTAAAAGTTGATCCTTGATGTAACTCAATATTAACTTCAAAAAAGTTTGTCGTTCCTTCATGAGTCCTCACACATGTTTTTGCACCATCATACATGTCTCTTATAATGTTAATATATGTCAATGGGATACCTCTTTTTTCCAAAATTCTCCAAAGAACCTCCCTCGGCACCCTATCATTAGCTTTTTCTAGATCAATAAATATCATGTGAAGGTCTTTCTTTTTTGCTCTAAAATATTCCATAAGACGTCTCAAAAGGTTAATCGCTTCAATAATATATCTGCATGGCATGAAACCAAATTGGTTCTCTGTTTTACTTTATACTTGTCTTAACCTACATTCGATAATTCTTTCCCATAATTTCATAGTATGGCTCATTAACTTGATACCTCGATAATTTGCACAATTTTGAATGTCTCCCTTGTTCTTATATATGGGTATAAGTGTACTTGCTCTCCATTCCTCGGGCATCTTTTGGTTTTTCCATATTTCATTAAATAGTTTTGTGAGGGATCACCCTTGCATTGCCAGTCCCAAGCCGGGATAAAGGAGGAGTTGTGTTAGGCTTCCAACGGCCAGCGTAAAACATCGTCGAATTTTTATAACATGGATATAAAAAATAATGACAAAGTAAATGGACAACCTAGACAATGTACCCTTAACGGGAGTTCATCTCCCAATTTCAGACAAACTTCTTAAAAAATTTAACAACAAAAGCCCACACCAACACCTCCTTAAAATGAGCACCAAGAGATACCCCAAATACTTAATCGGGAAGGCAGCGAACTCACATCCCAAAGTGCTAGCTGACCTATATATCCATCTATACCATCAACTAGAAGAATTAAGTTTGCTTTTATGTGCCTTCACTTTAAGGCCAACTAGAACATCAAACCCCAACCGAGTACATCTTGAGTTTAATAAACTATGATCATTTTAAACCATGAAAAGTAATAGTTATCTGCAACAACAAATGAAACATCCCAATCATTTCCCATCTCTTAAATCACCACCACCCTATCCAACGAAGTTGTCATCTTTGGCATGAATCACTTCTTGCTCAAAGTTTCCATAATCAAAATGAACATTGGGGACAACGGGTCTCCTCGTCTTAGACCCCTTGAAGCACCAAAGAATTGAGAAGCTGAATGAGAACATGAGTAGATGAATCATGAAATACAATTGAAGGTCCATTTTATCCAAGTATCCCCAAAGCTCATCCCATCCAATGAATATACAAGAACTTCCAAAATATGTGGTCATAAGCCTTCTATATATCCAACTTGCATATAGCTCCCAACTATAAAAAAATCCATGACCTCATTAGCAATAAGATTTACATCTAAAATCTGCTTCCCTATTAAGCTATTTTGTACAACTTAATGTTAACACATCAAGCATTCAAAGTTGAAAAATCATCTCCCTTGAGTATATTCAACTGGAGATATTTTTCAGTAAGAATCTCTTCTATCAAAGTACATGCCAGATCACCACCACCGAGATCAGGTAACGATATAGTTTACGCAATTTTACCAACAAAATTAATAGATCCTAGGTTTCTAACCATTAAGTATGTATACTTTGAAATCTATATCCATGTGTTGCTTTAATATTTCGTTATTAACTCAACCATTTTTATGTTTTCAAAGTTCAGTTTCTTTTCCAATGCTCTATAGACAGGGATTTGTCATTATCCTTTTAATTCGCACAAAATTCAACACTCTCTCCCTCTCCGGAAACCTTTTTTTGGACCAAATAATAGAAGATTGGGTAGGATAAGTTATTCTTTTTAGATCTGTTTCTCATATAGGGAACCCAAAAGCTCAACCAGTGTCACCTTATTTAGCAAGCAAACTAAACAAGAAATTAGAAAACCAGAGAAGATATCTGAAGGACCACAATAGCTTACTGAAAATTCATATACCAGTAGTCACATCATGAGAAACATCGTGGAAAAAAAGACTTGCCTTGGTAGTCATCCACTCTCATGCTGTGAGCCCATAAACCTGAGAAAACAAATAACAAATAAAGACATGTCAGAAGCACATAAAGCTGTGTGTCATAAACAACCATCAATCGTTGATGCTAGGAACCAACTGCGCAACAAAATGTGTGTCCAAGGATGTACGTTGTGAAGCCTAAAAGTTACTGACTGAACTAGATTGGAGTGAAAACAAGAACTGCTTTCAGTTAACAGTGACCCAAGATGAAATTGTGATAGAAACTCCAGAAAGCTGGTCAAATTACGATTTCTGTCAGTAAGATGGATGTACAAGACACACGATATCCTAAATTTTGAGATGGAGGGTTCAGCAAGCTAATGGAACAGATTTGGTTAAAGTAAAAAAGAGCTGTCCACTAACATTATTGTGAATCTTTAACTATGCAGGTTCATCCCGGAAGGAACGTTCCTCCCCCTCCCCAAGTCAGAAAATGGCAGCAGTAGATGATAGGATGCTGACTTTCCCCACCAACAGAACCAAAGCCAAGGGCCTAGACTATCCTTTTGCAGTTTTTGAAATTGCCCCGACTGCCTACCAATCTGATCAGAAGAAGTGCACAAAATGAACCAGTTCAAATTTGTTGATTACCTAATTGCACTTGCTTTTTTATCAAGCAAATAGACACTGTCGATGAGATTATATGATTTACCCAAATTCTACTCACGATGGAAACAATACTACTTCATCAACAGACTTCCCGCAAACCCCGTTTCCCAGCGTGGTGTGTTATTGGAGTGACCTGACCTAGAAAGGATGCGAGAAAGACACCAATTAATGAAAAGATACAGGGTAGGCTTTGGGGTGGGCCCATGCCGTAGGAATGATGGCCAAGAAACAAAGTAACCGACACCAGTCATGCATAACCCTGTATGAAATGCATTCGTGGTCAAAAATGAGAAGATGATTTGCAAGTAGTGATTGGAAATCGCAAGCTCTGAACCATCGAGAAACTGGTTAAGAAAATGTTGCCCGATTCTTCGAGAACATCTTCAATCAAACCCAAATCTCAGGAAGAAACTGAACATAACTGAAGATGGCACGGGAAAAAGGCGTAAAACTGGGTCATGAATCATGCAGAGAGCTAAGAGCATCGAACCAAATGGTGCAATCATTCATCAAGGTTTTCAGTGAAACCCAACAGCGGCGATCGAGAAGAAGAACAAGAACAAGAACAAGATTACCGTGAGCGATGCTGGTCTTGTCGCCGGATTTGCAATAACCACAGGTGGTCTTGCGCCGTCCATAGTCAGTGATTACGCTCTCTCCCGCGCCTCTGCTACTGCTGCTCGCTGCGTAGTCAGCCTGCCCATCCATTCCAGGCAACAAGACCACAGAAAAATCACCCGCTTGCGGTTTTGCCCCCTTTCTCTTTCTACTGCTTCGTTTTCTTTCTCTCAATAGCTAGGGCTTCCCCTTGAGGAATTGAACAGAACGTGGAAAAATGCGCTGCGCACGACCAGTCCCACTCTGCCTACTCTTCTCCTCTTCCTCTCTCTTAAGATTCTTTTTACAGCACAACTCTAATTTTAAGAATACCAAATTACTCCCACACCAAATTCTCCTCTTCGTACTTTATTCTCCCATTCCTTTTTTATAGAATGCGCTGCGCACCGAATTCTCTTCTTCGGTGACCGTTATTTCACTCTTTAGCTATTTGCTTCTTCTTTTTTAACCAAAGAATACATATTGTTATCTTTCAAGGTTGTTAAAGGTCGGTTCTTACAAATATATTTGTAATTTTATAGTTTTGATTTTTTATTTTTTTTTGCTTTGGTTGATGTTTCATTGTTTTCTGTCGAAGTATTTACTTACCGGATTTTTTATTCAAAACGTTGTATAAGAGCATCTCTTTAAAAGAAAAAAAATGTGGGCCAACCGCGGTCGAATGTGATTATATTTCTAGCGTCTCAATCATGTTTATTGTGTTATATGTATATATATATATATATATATATACTTGAATCTTATATCTATTTATTGATATATATATATATATATATATATACTGGAGTGATAGTACTTATGGCATAATAGATTATAAGAATACCGTTACTGATTGAAATATTTATTTATTACACTTATACAGAAGTAATATTACATGGGATGATGTATTACTTGATTGGTTGGCTAATGAAATGGAAGAAATATTTGTTGACTACGAGGGGTGATGGATTTGATTATTCGATTGTATTTGTGATAGTGGATGTATTTAGTAGTTGTAATGAGCTTATTGATATGTAAGAAATATTATGAAAAAATATAATATTTTACTATTTTTTGTGTGAAGAATAAAGGTATATCAAGTAAGGTATAGGTTTGGTGTAAAGTGAAAAGAGCGGCAAAGAGAGAATAAATAAAAATATTGATGTTGAAAATAATAGGTGAACTAGTACTGAGAAGATAGAGTGTCAATTTTTATTGACAAAATAAGATGCGATCAACGGTACACATAACTACCCTTTATACTTATATGAGTATAGTGTAATAAAGAAGCTTACAAAAGTCATTCAAACCAAAATAGATTTTGACGCATTTAAAGGAGGTTAAGACAAACGTTAATATGGTAAAGGATATTTAAAATGTACTAGTAAAAATTAGGAAAGAAGATAGAAGTTTTCAAAGTGTTTTATAATAACTACTACATGATCTACACTCTCATCAATATCATACGTGATATTGTAAAATTCGAGATATGAATATCATTAATGATATTATATTTATATATCCTCGTTCAATGCAACTATTAAGTATTGAAGCTTGATAGCACATATAAGATAAACATATAAGAGTTTTGTTTTGCTTTTTTTAGATAATGGTTTATATATAACATATAACAATTATATATTTCTTATTTTGTAAGTATAAGATGTTTTTTCTTGAGGTTGCTCAAAAAAAATTCTATAACTTTTACTTTTATGAATGCAAAAAATGAAGATGTTTTTTCTTGATGTTTGAGTGTTGAGTTGTATTTAATAGTTATGCACTCCAAACCTTTCACATAAAATCTGTCGTGATCATGACTTGGTGTTTCTAAATGCAAATCAAATCATACTTTAGATGTGGCTCACTTTTATACATACTACATATAGCGAAAAACATTGACGCATCTGATAAAAAATAAGGAGATGACAAGTGTATTTGATGTAGTTGGAGGAAAATCGTCTACTCATTAAATGAGAGTAGTTACAAGGAGGCAACGGATGTAATGAAATTGAAGTGGACAAAATTTTATGATGTGTGTTTGATGTAAGTTAGAGGAAGATCGTCTATGCATTTATTGGAAGATCGTTTGCTCACGCCTGCATACTGAATATTGTGCATACACAACACTACTATTCCAACCAAATAGTTGAACAAGACACGGGGTTTGCTTGATACACTGTTGTGAAAAGTCTGGATGGTGTAACGTAACCTTCCTACTATTTTCACAATCGTTGGTGGGGTAGCTAAGATGCATGTTGATATTTACTTTGGCATGTTATCTCTGTCTCAATTAAAGGTAGGTAGACAGTCCTTCACAGTACAAACATTGCCAAAAGGTTGTAAGATTCGGGTATCTGACTGATTTCAAGTCTTTTTCAGCGGATTACTTGAAATTTATCTTTTTGAAAATAAAATGCATCTGTCTCCTAAGTTTTTCTATTTGTTCACAAGTTCTTCCTTTTCCTCTTGATGGAAATTAACTATTCCTAAACTCTTTCGTATTTCTTTTCATTTGGAAAAGTAAAAATACTTAGATTGGTTTAATAAAATATAGAATTTTGTTTCTTTCTACTGAGAAAATTTATTTTTAGAGTTCATAATAAATGTTCTATTAATTTCCTCTTTTTTGTCATTTTCCCCTTTTCTGTTGGTCTCAGTATGATTGGTTATTACCTTTTAAAAAATTATTCTTCATCTTCATTTAAAAAAACTATAATTATTTTTGTTTCTTAAGGTTTGCTTCCTGATTTAGTCTTACTTCAAACTTGTTCTATTGGAGAAAAAACACTTTCTTTAACAGCTTTTCTGAACTAATTCCTGTGCTTTATTTATTTTATGCAAAACAAAGCTTCATCAAGTATGAATTTGTTTGTTCATAACAACAACAACTAAGCCTTTTCACGTACTAGATGTGGTTGACTACATAGATTCTTTGTTTCCATCTAGCACTATCATGTATTGTTTCTTTTCAATACTTTTATGGTATTTTTCTTCCTCTTTTAATATTTTTATAATATAGTTTTTCATACCTTCTTACGGGAGGTTTCTTTGGTCATCTTTCTACTTGACCAAATCATCTTAAACCATTATTTCTCATTTTATTCCCTATTGGTGTTACTCCTAATTTATTTTTAATAACCTCATTATATATACAATCTTTCCTTATGTGATCACTAATCCATCTCAATATTTTTCTTTTCACATACATCTTTTGTCATCTTTTGTACATGTTGATGCTTAACTGTCTAACACTAAAGGTCAATTCAAAGATGAATTCAATAATTTTTTTAGGTAATATCATTGATTTGATTTTGTCTTATTATTTTTTATTGTTTTCAGCTAGATTATCATTGAAAAAACCTATCAAGTGTCCATCTTGAGATGCATATCAAGTGCATCTCCCCCTTATGATTTTAGTGAAATTGTATATTCAATATCATTACTCACTATTCCAACTATGTAAATATAAACATGTAAACAATATGAAAAGTATTAACAACTCACATAAGGTATATGGGACATAAAGAGAATGAATATAAAGCCTGCTAATTGGTTTGAGTTTGCAAATATGAGTGGCATGAGTGACAACAACATTTATTATATGAAGTTATAAACCATGCTTTGTTGATTGCTTTTATTAATCATTGTCAACCACACACAAACAACTTTCATATGTCATGAGATGAGAAACTATCATACTTCATAATATCCACAAGATACTTGGTCTTACAATGGAGGGACAACTTGTTATCTTGATATAAGAAAAGAAGCAAGGAAGACATTTTGAGTGATATGTTAGGATGAACATCAATGAAGTAGTACTAGAGATTAAGTTTGAGGCGCTTTGAAGTAATTTTTCGAAAAGAGGAGTTAGAACAAAAATAAGACTTTATTATATTTGTTAATTTTATATTATATTAAGATAAGTCTATAAATAATGATTGCAAATCTATCAACACATAATGTTTAGAGGGTTAACATTTATGATACCAGATAGAGAAACAATAACTTACCACACATACTTTTTGCTCTAGGTAAGAATTATTATTATTATTTTTTGCTACAATATTTTCTCTATAGTCATTTTTCATAACTTGACTACTAAGTTATATATTTTAATTATATGCATAGATTTATAAGTATTTCTCAACCTTTAGAGTTAGCATGCGATAAAAATGGTTTGATAGAAAACCACAAGCAAGCCAATGGATGAGAAATATGTATCACACACAATCTCTTATCGATTAGCTTACTAACTACCATAAGCAATTGGATTCGATAACGGAAAAACAATTCATTTATGAAACTGTAACTATATATTTGTTATATTAAGTATAACTTGTGATGTTATACATTCTTATCTTTTTCTTTAATATAATATAAATTAACTATCAATTCTATAAAATACTTAGATTGTAATGCGTAAAAATTATCGAGATACCGCAGATGCATTTGCTGTATAAATATTATGGAACCGTATATGCTAGATTGTATAGTTCAACAATTTGGTCATCGTTAAGGCATTCCAATTACGTCGATACGACCCTCTATTGCAAACAGACATACAAAGCTCTATGCATATAAGGTACACTATGAAATACATAATACTACTTAGAAGGCACAACACTCACATTATGTTGAGCCTTTGACATCTTAGCAGTGTATCCTCATGAGTGAGATGACTTATACACAAAGTGGTATATTCTTCGAATGCATCGGTTTATTTTAAGAGTTTTTATTAATCAGTTGCATCTTACTATAGCTATGCAACACAATACATCATTCTTCACGTAGATAAATAAATAATCGTATATGTTAGCATGGTCTTTCACTTTGTTATTATTTGATTATAGTACAAACTTTTTCATAACTTTGCTCGTTTAATGGATCACCTTTGCATGGCCGTTCCCAAACCTTGATAAAGGAAGAGGGTTGCATTATACTTTTGACAACCAACATAAAACTTTATCGAATTTATCTACCATGTTTTTTATAATTATGAGTATTGCACTGAGACATCTTCTCTTAGTGATGAATTGTATAGCCCAAATAAGGTGAAAAGTAAATAAGGACATCTACATCTCTGCCCGTATATAGTGAATCAATTGTATAAAGTGTTTTCACATCACGGACATATATGAGTAAAGACATTAGTCCCGCTACATTGTTGCTCGAATGTAGTGAGCAAATTATAGAGTGGGTCTCCACATTTTTAGCATGAAGGAATGCGGGAGTAAAGAAGTTATTCCTAGATAACATGATTCATATCAATACTTAGAATATCGAAACATTGATCGACAAGGTAATGAAAGTACTAGATACTATGATTAGGAGAAAAATTCATATGCTATATTTATAAGAGACAAAGTGAGTTAGAGAAAAAGCAAAGAAGATTGAGAATACAAGTTTTAAATAATGGTACTTAAAAAAGAAAAATTTTGAAATGGAGTTGGTATTATTATAAATAAAGATTTAAATGATAGTAAACATATAATTAAGTATAAGAGTGGTTTGTCATAAACACAAATCAATTATTTTATTTGTAGAAAAAAGATAGATCATGTTTTACAAATTGAAAGGTAATTTTAGGATAAACCTTAAGTGTCCAACATTGACTTTTAGCTATGATTTTTTTTGTGGTAAAAAGGTGAATAGAGAAGAAAAGATATATATATCAATTCAAACCAAATGATGAAATCTCAAAAGTGAGAAGAAGATATACTTAAATAGAAAGTTTTTTAGGAGATGCTTTGAATTAAGTAGGTACACCTGATATGTGGAACAATATGGTTATGCATATGGCAAAAGATGTACTACGTGAACCTAGGCATACTGACACAAAAGGAAGCTTCATGATGTAAGATAAAATTAAAATAAAGATAACATATTACAAATTGAATTATACCAAGAAGACTAGTATATCTTATTGACACAAAAGGAAGCTTCGTGCTTTATTGATAGAGAAAAAGTTAACAATAAGGTGCTAAGAGATGTTCTTTGAAAAACCTTAGAAAAAAATATCCTATTAACATATATAAATACTATAAAAGACATCTATGATCATGCAAAAACATGTATGAAAACTTAAGAAGAAATAACAAACTTCTTTAGAGTTAATATTCGGTTACATTTAAAGAAGTTAATATTTATTTATATTACTCCTTGGTGAGTTAAAAAAAAACATATATCTTGGTATGTTATTTGCTCATGGAAAAAGTACTCCTGCTATCTGATTTATTAAAATTTGAAGATTTTGCAGCCACCAAGACGGTCTTATGGTCATTACCATCATCACTGACTTGCTCTAGGCTCAGCAGATCATTCCGGCCTATTCGCATAAATATCAGGATCGCTGTAACGAGTGACTGCCTGAACTATGGCACGAACTCGCCGGGTTGGATCGACACTCTTGAAAATACCAGAGCCGACAAAGACGCCATCACAGCTTTGTCGTCGACCATGTTCGCAAGAACCTGATATCACCCAGGACCGACTTCACATGCCTGACGGCCTCCACGACGTTCCCGGTGCCGACCTCACCTTTGTCCGGATCATAGCAGCGCCCTCCCTCATCCTCCTCAGGGCCTCACCCAGGTTGCGGCAGCCACAGACAAAAGGGATGCGGAAGTTGTGCTTGTTGATGTGGTGCTCTCCATCAGCAACGGTCAGGAGCTCGCTCTCATCGATGTAATCGATACCAATGGCTTCCAAGATCTGGGCTGTCCGCAAAATGACCTATCCTTGCCTTGGCGATGACAGGGATGGTCACGGCCTGCTTGATCTCTTTGATGAGACCAGGATTGCTCATCCGAGCGACACCTCCCTGCGCCCTGATGTCAGCGGGGACGCGTTCGAGGGCCATGACAACACACGCCCCAGCTTCCTCCGCAACCCTTGCCTGCTCCGCATTGACGACATTCATTATAACACCACCCCTAAGCATCTGAGCCAGGCCCACCTTGACGGAAAAGGGTGATTTCTTGGCCTCGGTGATGGCACCATTGCCATAGACGGCCACCACGCCACTGTCGGCCATCTCCTCTCCTGCTTACCACACAGTGGGGAAAGGATCCGATTATACAGAAGAAGCCGATTATAAACGAGAATAGACGCAGAGCAAAAAGCTACACCTGCATGAGCATAAAATGACAGAGATTGTTATAAGATTTGTTACATCTAAAGAGCACAAAGATAAGGAAAAGCATCGGATAAACCCATACTAGAGCAGAAAAGTGAGGCGCGCGCGCGCACACACACGGGAAAACAAAAGACCACGAGAACCCTTCGCTTAGGGAAGAACAGAATTGAGAAAGGCGGTGTAGGCCATTGGCTTGAGGATTTCTTTCCGGGTATATATAAATGACTCGGTTGGATATACCTGAGCGCTTCCCTTCCTCCATCCGTTTCCTCAGTAGGCGAGAAAGGGAGGAAAGGAAAAGGAAAACAGAGGAAAGTGACGTCTTCCCGTATGGGAGAGGATTTGTCCGGTAAATAACGTATCATCAAACTGATTAAATACTTAGGAAAGGAACTTTTGAATTAAAATTTATCCAGCCCATCTTTTATTGTTATTTGGATGTCCTCCACACCATTTCTTAGCAATTCACAATAAATCAAGTGAGTAGAAGAATTGCATTCGCGATCTTTTCACGCCCAACATTTTGTTTGTCCTCGTTGCGCAAGACGTTTATCATTTAAGGATGACGGATCACCAGAGCAAACAAGATTTTAAATAGGCTTTAGTTCCTTTTGTAAGTGGAAGGGGGAGTCAAACTCTCGAGTTAACTGGAGTTAAAAGTTTGGGATTACAAAAAAAGAAAAATTTTGCTTTCATTAATTAGAAACTAGATATTTGATTCTGGTTAAGAAAATATATACAAAAGCGGCAACCCCAAAGGAATCGCCAGCCTCCACAACGGGGCACCCTGTATATCGTTAGGCCTCAAGTCGCCCTTGAAGATATACCGCTCGTTTCCCATCTTTCCAGCCTTCCTTTCATTTCTTTTACTCATCGCCTATTACTTGTATGTACTGGAGTTGTTTTCTTGCATGAATCTTTGGGTGATCCTCGCTGCTGACAAGCATTTCTGGCATTTGTGTACCGTCTGTTATCACTGAAACGCTACCTAAACCAATACATTCAGCAGTAGAAACATAAGAAGGGAGATAAAGCTTAGGAGCTACTATGTCAATGGTTGCTATAACTTGATATCAAATCATACGGTTTACTTGATACCAATCAAGCGTATTCCACCAATGCGTCACCATTTGTAGGAACTCCTTCGTTAGAAAAAGATTTGTTTTGAAAGATACGAGAGAGACAGTACACTCGTGACAAGCCGAATTTGGAGGATTACCCGGGATCATAAGTGCAACATAATACGCAAGAAAATAAAGTAATTGACATACAAAAGGACCTTGGATGCAGAAAAGTACGCAATGTGCTTTAGGCTTTGGTCATCTCTAACAGAAGTCACCCATAACGCCCATAGTAAAATGTTTGACAATGGCAGTATTGCAGCAATCCAGAGCCACCTGGAAAGTTACGTTGTTTTAAGTTCCTAGGACTGATGAAAATGAAGATATTTTGCAATTGGTGGACTGGTGAGGGAGTGAGGCCACAGCTATAGATATTATTCTACATTTGGAAGATCTAAGGAGAAAGAACTAGATAGTACATGGCATGCTAGACTTTGACTATAAGCACCAAACAGTAGTTTCAGGAAAGTTTCACAAGCACCAAGATGACAGCTTCCTCTGATATGCTGATAGAAAATATGCAATACCTTTTCAATTGTGTACACCAGACGTCAAGAAACGATGACCAACACTATCAAGATCTCAGATGCTTTGACCTTCAATCCTTTTTGTTGAGCTAGAAAGTGCCTAGACAATTTCAACTTGCTAGAAAAACAATCAAATATATCCACTGCCAGTTTGATAGATTTGCCTGACGCAAAAGTAAAATTGATATAGATAACCGTGAAAAGTTGGGTAGTGTTCCAGCAAGATAAGAGATTTGATAAAGATGTCAGACACATTAAATGAAGGTGGGCTGAATTGGGAGAGATGCATCAACATTACGAGAAGAAATAAGGTAAAACAACAAGACAAGCAATGCTTTATGGCCTCGAGTGCTGCACCATCACATCAAGACGTTAGACGCGTGGTTACACAAAGAAA
Organism: Brasenia schreberi; assembly: GCA_036023115.1. Classification (NCBI taxonomy): domain Eukaryota; kingdom Viridiplantae; phylum Streptophyta; class Magnoliopsida; order Nymphaeales; family Cabombaceae; genus Brasenia; species Brasenia schreberi. The sequence goes on along the minus strand of JAYKKT010000059.1, from coordinate 172,977 downwards.
GGTAGGATATATGTTGCATGGATACGGGTACGGTACCGGTACCCAGTACGGGTATATGTATTTTTTTTAAAAACTAACATACAGGTACACCACAATTAAAAATATAATAAAAAATAAATTTATATAATACATAATTAAGAGGTCAGATTTATCCCGATGAACAAGAGTTATAGAGCATTCTATATTTTAAAGAGCATTACAGTGTTTGAGAGTAATTTTATTCTAACTATAAGAATGTTATTTATATTCTTCTTCAAAGTAAGAACAATTAAAAACAAACACAAGTCATCGATTTTCTGTATTTTGTTCTCTTCATAATGCATTCTTCCTGCATCCCATGCCCCTTTCAAAGGATATTTGTGTGGTAAACACATACCTTTATAAACTCGTATTACATAGTTCACCAAACAAAATGTTTAAAGCTTGGATATAATAAAAACAAAATATGTAATACCGTGCAACATAGACCAGCATTTGTTCTCCTTTATCACTAGGTTGTGAGTGTGGATTTGTTGAGGTCATTAACAGTGAGCAGCTCATGCATTAGAGCATAGCAAACACGAAATGTGCAATCCTGCTATCATTTCCTTGACTAGTGAAGAAATTGATTGGGAAATCACTTAAATTCTTTTCAACAAATTGGGAAACGTAATGCCAACCTTTAACTAATCTCTCCAGCTTGCTCGTGTTGGCCAAGATGGTAATGGATCATTGCTGAAGGAATGGAGTTTTATAAACTCTATGACTCGGATGGCATGGGACTCAGATTGAATCACCATATCAACCACAGTTGACTTAGTGCCTTGTGAGGCGAATAACAATGCAAGGATTTGTCGCTAACAGGATCAGCATGTAAGTTTGTATTGAACTCCAATGGTGAGATGGACGTACCATTTGCTATCACAAAAGACCAAAGGATCTACTTGAAACAGTTGGACAGTGGTTCGTAGACGAACAACAGAAAATGACTCCATCTAGGGATACAACTGCAGCACTAGGGATATGTTAGCACAAATTCATAGGACTTTGGTTTTGTATTAAACATTTTCAGTTCAGCTGTTCCACACAAAAGCTATGGAAATGCATCTAAGTACTTGGCCAAAGATTTACTTTGTTACTAACCTAAACATTATCCTGTAATTCTTGTACACTTCAGCTCAGCAACATTAGTTACATCACACAATTAGTCAGATGTGTGCATATCTTACATAATTGGTCGTCATGTTGCCATTGATTCTCTAATTCAAACAATGATTCTCATAGTCTTCGATCATATTGTGAATGTAGGAAACTCTCTCATTTCTTCAAACGTATATATCGGAATAAGGATTTCCAAGATCAGAAAAAGAGAAAAATAAAACCCAAAAAATGAAGTAACTCTTGAAGAAAAAAAACATCAGAAGAGAAAAGGAAGTTGCATACCATATTGAATAAAGGCAAAATTGAAGAAAGGAAAGTGGTCTACGAGCATCATGTCTCAAACACCCACTTCCAGGGGCAAATAGAGATGACCCAATCGAGATCGTAATCGTTGGGCAATTGCATAAAGTCAAGCTACGATTCCTGAAGTGCAATTCAAATAGCTTTTGACTGGAATGCATTATTTTAGCTTAATGATTTAACTGTTGCTTTTGAAAAGCTTGATGTATTATGTGCTGCTGTTAATACTGTCATGTTTATATAAACATGAGTTTTTCCATTTTCATTTCCTTATCTTCTGCTTCATAGATACTCTTAGACCTCCATCCTCGAGTTTTAGATGCCAGAAGAACCATTCGAGGTCCTTAAAACGTTAAAAATGCAGCTTTTCCAAGTCTTGGGGCCAAACCTCCCTCTATTGGTTGCAAAAAAAATTCTTTTTTGATGAAAGAGCAATAAGTGTTCTAATGTCATCTTTTAAGCCCAAAGTTAAGCATGCAACTCCAACTATACAACAACAACAACAACTTTTTCCCTTACTAGATGGGTCGGCTACATGGATTCTTTGTTTCCACAGGGTCCTATCATGTGCCATGGTAGCAGTTAACTTAATATAAACTAGATCATTCTTTACACTTTTGAATAATCTCTGGTTTCAAACTAAAGAAGGAGCCTGACATATAAAGGTGAGCAGGAACTGATAAAGATAACACATGGGATTTAAACAAAAATCTAAAATTTAATTTCTTGACAAAGAAAGTTAATGGTTAGTCAAGGGTTAATAACCAACTTCCATGATAGAATGTGGTTGTGTTTGTCTCTGAGACATTCAATCTGCTTTACATGTCCTACTGTCAAGTACCTTCTTCCTTTTTTTCTTGTTTTTTTGATGTGCGCTCTCATCCGTTGTTTATCCCAGGTTCTAGTGTAATTTCTTTGTTGAATTTTTACTTATCTTGGTTTCTGTATATTTCAACAGTTTTGTCCATGCATCATGCTTCATCGTCTTCAATGATTTTTTTCTTGCTAACATCTACATTGATGTTCAATGTCCTTGCTTCAGCAACTCCAAACCAGGAAAATAATTTCCGAGATACCCACCCCACAGTTTGTTGTTGTTGACACATATGAAAGAGATTATTCACGCACTTTTACACAGCCAACATCATATGTACGTGGAAGAGGAGGTAAACATTCTCTTGTTATTTCTGTTTGTGCCTTGAGGGCACTTTTCGTTTTTGATAATTTTGTTCTGAGGTGATCTCGCAAGTCATTGGAGTTCCTTTTAATTTTCAGTTAGGGCAGAACTTGGGGATTTTGTTGAGTATGACCTTGACAATGAGGATGAAGACTGGCTCCAAGAGTTCAACAATGAGAGGAAGATCGTCTTACCTGAAAAGTAATCGTTGCAAATTATTTGATAATATAGACATGTTGCATTATTCAAAGCAGTCTTTCTTGTAGTTGTGGTTAATAAGACTTTTGTGTCTTTTTTTGGTAGAGAAGACTTTTTGTATTCGATGACCCTGATTGATGATTATAGAGCTGAAACTTGTTTAGTATCTCCTCTAGGATGTTAACATACCATTCTGCACCTTAAGAGAGACAAATTGTTTGCTAATTTGAAAGTTCACAGTTGCAGCAGTAATTTGGCAAGTTTTCTTTTCTTTTTGGCAGTTAAATGTTCCATATGACTGAAAGAGTTTCTTGTGCGGTAGAAAAAGTTTTCATGTTACTGAAGGGGTTGCTTGTGGGGTAGAAAATACTGTACAGGGTGGCAATAATGAGGCTATCCATTTTGCATAATGTAATGAGGAAGTGATTAATCATTTTATATGATAAAACCATGTTTTTTTCAACGCTTGTATGAATTTTGATATAGATAGCATATATGCCTTATAAACTCACTTATTGTGTTTTCTTGCTATGATTGGATTTCTGTATCAGTTTTTATTTGTTTGCTCATGTTCATGTGCGATCGGTATTATTTATTTCCCCTGCAGGTTTGAGAGCCTCTTATTCAAGTTGGAGGTTTTGGATCATAAGTCCAGAGAGAAGGGTGGAATCATAATCCCACTAGGTTCATCTGTGCCAGTCATTCTTCAGCTTGATGCTGCTGCTGAGGTAGAGATCTGTTTTATGTTATCTAACACAAAAGAAAGAAAGTATGTACTTTAGTGGGCCTGTGCAATCCCTGTGGTTTAAACAGTAATAGAGTTGTCCAGTAAAAATCCTTATGATAGCAACGCTTGGCTAATGCATACTTAGTTGAAATATTGACATAATGTTCTTAATGTCAAGTCTATTTTTTTGAAAACAAAAGAACCAAGCATGAGAAGCATGGTATCGGCTGACAACTACAAGGCATAAGTATAGCACTCTAATCATTAGCAATGGATCTTTTTCTGCTTTGTTTTATATTACTCTCTTTATTCTGATCACTCAACAGAGCACATATAGTTCTTTGTGAACTGAAACAAGGATAACCAATAAACTATTATGGCTTATTTTTGCAGGCCTTATTGCAGAATATCAGATATTCTGTCTTCCAATCTGTATATAACTACTGGAGAACAAAGGTTCATTTTAGCTCATGACGATTCTGAGTTTTTGTCTTATTAGTAATTCAGATTTGCTTGGGTTATAAATCTGCTATTGTATGGTCATGCTTTTTTCAAATCTATCCGGGTGATCAATTAAGAGACTAATGTTTTTGATATTCAGTTAATTGTCTTGACAATTGAGTAAAATTACCAGTGTATGTTATTTCTAATTCTTGATTGTTTGACTATCAGCGTGAGCGCTGGCAAAAGCCTATTATTCGTAGATTACAGGTAATTTCACTAGTTCTTTATTTTATGCTCCTTTCCTGAGATATTTACGTTTGGATTTTCTTTCAATAGAACTAATAATTTTGAGCATTTTTTGCCCCAATCTGCTTTTGTGTATCGTTGGCAATGTGGCTAGTTGTAACACTACTTTAAATATTTTACTTTAGAAGCATATTAACTATGAATAGGATATCATGCAATACCTTGGATGGTCCTATGTTCTTAACGTTTCCAGATCAAATTAATTAGCAATAGCAGATCTAGTGGTTTAGGTTGTCGGTTCAGTGATCACTGCCATATTAGTTTTAGAGGTTAGTGCGATCTCTACTGATTAAAAGTCCTTAATATTTTCACCAAGAGCTGAAGCTCTCTTCAAGCAGTTGTTACTTAAGGCCCTCTGTCCAGCATAGATATCCGAAGTTGCATTCTTTGAAGGCAATTAAGAAAAAGAAGACAGAAGTGCTGAAATCTGAGAAACAGAAAGGCTGAATCTTGTCATATTAACGCGAAACCTGGTTCCTTTGACTATTCTGATAAAATCTGTACTGTACTTTATTTTCTTTTTCCTTGAAGGACCACAAAACTGTGTATTCCATGGCATTATCTACAAGTTCGTGCACTTGTGGCATAAAATATCGTATAGTGTGTTTGGGATGCTGAATGCTATTAGAATCAAACTTGGAGTTCATGCCATATATATGGCTTTACTTGACTAGCTCCATAGTCACAAACATGGTGAGAAATTCAAATTCTTGTGAGAAAAGACTATATATCTCAGCTGAGATTTGTACTTTAATTGTGAGATATTGAGAATATCATTTATATTTCAACATATGGTAATTTAATCCGTAAGAAAGTGTCAGAAACCATATCTCAAGGCATCCACCTTTAAACTTGAGGCACCTTTGTGGAGCCACTCTATGTGGTGCACTTTGCAGCAGTATTCATAGGCAATGAAGGATTCATTCTCCTTGTCAAGAGGGGATTATTTCCAGCGGTTCCATCTGCAAGCTCTCACCTAATGAATAATACCAATTCTGCTCAAAGAGATAATAGTAATTGTCCTCAGGAACATAAAAAGTGTCAGCTACATCAAGGATCAACTTTAAGCTCATACTTATTTATAATGATGATTGATGAGTTAATAAAACATATTCAAAATGAAGTACCTTGGTGTATGTTATTTGCAGATGACAGTGTGTTAGTGGATAAGTCTAAGGAAAAAGTTAATAAGAAATTGAAACTATAGAGAGAAACATTAGAAAATAAAGACTTCCGACTTAATAGAACAAAGATAAAATATATGAAATGTAAGTTTGATCGTTTAGGTACTTCATAGGACATAGAAATTAAAATTGGCACACATTGCATCTCTCATAAGGAAAGTTTTAAATAATTAGGGTCAATTTTTCAAAGTGATGGAAAATTTGATGGAGATGTTACACATAAAATTAATGCTGGTTGGTTAAAATGGAGAGGAGTATCATGTATTCTATATGATAATAAGATATTATTGAAGTTTTCTTTTTTGTTGTAACATGTTCCATAAGATGTCTCAAAAGGTGAATAGCTTCAACGCTCAGCATATTTAAATGCCTCTTCATTTCTGCCGCTGCATAGTTCAGACCTGCACTAACGCATGCCGCAGGTGAGTGGCTGGGAGGTTTGACCGGAAAGATCGTTTCGTTCCGTCCGGGCAGATGGTGAACAACCAAATATGGAGAAAAACATCACCAACATCACCTAGAACGAAATAGAAACAAAATTTGCTTTGATGACACAATCCATAAATTGAGAAACACTAAATTAAGGAAGTTTAGATTTGTGAATCAAGAGTGCTTTAGAGATATACTTTTGTAATGGTCACCAACAAAGTATTAGACAAACATGTCTCAAAGTCTATTTGTCAGGGACAAAAAGGAAGTTGTTAAGCTGCATATTCAGGCAGGGAAGACGATATCCATAACTGGGGTATTATTGAAAAAGTAGGTGTTGAACTAATTAGCACTAATTGACGGTAAAATCAGAGAGACATGCTTAAGTGTTTTGGATATTTGGAAAACTTAAGTGAGAAGTTGGTGATAGATTAGATGGTGATTTTTTCTAAAAAGTAGGAGGAATGCATCAAAAGTCAAAAGTGTTGGAAGGTAATGATAAAGCATGAATTTGCTTTTTTGGGGTTAAATATTCATATGACAATAAATAGAGCATAGTACCTACTAAGAATCTATGTAGCAAACACCACTTAGTATCATCTATAGTTTGGTTTCAGTTTTGGATATATATATATATATATATATATATATATATATATATATATATATATATATATATATATCAGCATGACATGAATCCAAATTGGTTCTTTGTTGTACTCGATATTTGTCTTAACCTACGTTCAATAATTATTTCCCATTTTATAATGTGGCTCATTAACATACCTCGACAATTCACATAATTTTGAATATATCCCTTGTTCTTATATATGGGTATAAGTGTATTCACTTTTTATTCCTCGAGCATCATTTGGGTTATCCATATTTCATTAAATAGTCTTGTGAGCCAAGTGAGCTCCATCTCTCCTAAGATTTTTCATACTTTTGTTTTGTGTGGTCCTACAAATTTACCAACCTTCATATATTTAAGAGACTCCTTGACTTTATTCTTTTAAATACACCGATAGAAATTGTGATTTATATACTTTTCTGATTTGGTTAACTTTCCTGATCTAATACTACTATAAGTATTTTTATTAAGAAGCTTATAGAAATAATTTATTTATTTATTTTTGATATCATCATTCACCAATAGAATCTACTCATCCTTATCTTTGATACATCTAATAAAAGTAAGTTTCTTAGTTTTCTTATTTCTAGCAGTAGCTATCTTTTTGCTAGCCTTCTTGGCATAATGCAATTTATAACCTACGGTCTTTGCCTTGATTTTATCTTGCACTACTTTACTCCATCACCAAGCTTCTTTTTGTGCCGGTATGCTTCCTTTAGGTTCGCCTAATACATCTTTTACCACTTCTCTAACATGTATTGTCATATTATTCCACATATCAGAAGGTCCTATAATTCCAAGCATCTCCTTAAGAACCTTTTGTTTAAATAAGTATGACCAGTTGGTAAAACTGAATAGTGTCGCCGATTACTACCTGTGTATCATTCAATTATTACAAAAATATAAAGTACTAAAATGACAATTTCAGAAGCCACAAAGTACAAAATTTAAGTTTTTTTCCAATATTGTTTAATACATATTGGAGGAAACAAAAGACCATCATTTGGTGTTTTATATGATTAATATGCAAAAAGAAAAGTTTGCATGTTCAAATGAATTTTTTTTACAATTTGGTCTCACATTTGAGGTTTCACCATCTAGTCCGAATACTTTATTCTTCTTTGTCCACTTTTTTACTTGTAAATCCATTACTAAAAGTCGATGTTGAGTGGTTAAGCTTTCTTCTTGAATTACCTTACAATCTTTACAACCTTCTTGAATTACCTTGCAATCTTTACAACACGACATCTTTTTTCCTACAAACAAAATAATCGATTTGTGTTTGTGACTAGCCACTCTTATTAATAATCAAATGTTCATCTCGTTTTTTAAAAATTGAATTGGTTATAAAAGGAAAAGCCATAGCAAAATTTAAAATCTTCTTACCCTCCTCGTTTATATCTCCAAAACCATAGTTTCCATGAATACCTTGACATCCTAATGCCTCTTTACCAACATATCCATTTAAGTCTCCTAAACAAATCATCACTTTTTTATGAAATTCTTTGAATTACCTTATCTAACTCCTCTAAAAAAGTCTTATTTATACTATCTTTTAATCCTACTTGGGGTGCATAAATACAAACTATATTCAAATCCTCTACTCCTAACACTAGTTTTACCATAATAATTCAGTCATCATATCGTTGAATGTATACTACACTATCTGTTAAATCTTTATTTATAATAATACTAACTCTATTTCGTGCCTTTTCCTTTCCTGAGTACCATTATTTAAAACTTTTATTATCAATCTTTTTTGCTTTTTCTCCAACCCACATTATCTTTTGTAAACATAGAATATGAATCTTTCTCCAAATCATAGTATCTACCACCTCCATTAACTTTTTGATCAATGTTTCGATATTCCACCCAGTGTTATCCGTATCGTAAAACGGTGAATATCGCATCGTATCGTGCGATACGGGCGATACACCCCAATTTTTTTAATTTTTTTTTCAAAAAAATAATTTCAAATTTTTTTTTGAAGGTTTCTGGCCTCTATTCGCCTCTCTTCACTTCTCTCTAAGGCATCCTTCGATATGCTTATTTGAGATTGCAAAATGTGTGTGTAACATGTAAATTTCGTTAGAGAGAAGCTTAACTAACCAAATTGCCAAATACACGATATGCCCGTATATGAAAAAATATTCATCATATAATGCATGTACCAATCAAATTTATGTATCAAATATGAATAATCGCCTATTTGTTGACAATATTCAAACCAGTGTTATCTGTATCGCATCGTATCGTACGTGTTGATACACATAGCTTATCACCTGAAGAAAGTCAGTTTGATCCAATAAGTTTGGATAATTTTGATATATTAGAAGATTGGGTTATGGAAGATACTCATGAAAATATCCTCCTAACTGAAGAAGACATTGCCTGGATTAATTTGAAAGGAGCGCAACAACATCAAGGAGATGAATAATTTGATTTCAAAGAAGAAGGTGTCGCTGATGATGATGATGAAGATCTGCAACAAGGAGAAGATAAAAATTATTTAGTTGATGATCCTGATTACAATTTGTAAAATGTAACATTGTAACTGGAAACTGTGTCTGTATTTCATTTTTTGGATTCAAAATATGTAAATTTGGATGCAATTGTTCAATGTTGAATGCTCAATATGTACTAAACTTACATTATATGAATTTAAAACAATTACCAGATTTTTTTTTTTTATTTTTTTCGGATTTTACTAATTTTTATTGATTTTTAATTAATTTTGTATTATTTTAATATTAAAGTATGATACGATACACTCGTATCGTGAAGCCCAGCGATACACCATACGATACGCGTCATACAACACTGATTCCACCAATACGAATATTATTATTTAGGACAAGCTTTCTTATCCCTGCATCCGTCCATGTTGAAAATACGGAGACGAACGACAATGTAGTGGGACTAACTTCTTTACCCACACCTATCCATGATGTTAGAACCCTCTTTTTAATTGATTCACTATATTCGGGTGAAGATCTAAAAGTCCTTGCTTACTTTTTATTGCATTCGAGGTACACAGTGTGTCACTAAGAGGAAATGCCCCAACGCAATGCTCTTAATTTGTAGAATTTATGGTAGATAAGTCTGATAAAGTTTTACACTAGTTGTCAAAAGCTAACACTACCCTCCTCTGGGCTTGGGACTGGCCATGCAAGGGTGATCCCTTACATGGGTGGAGTTCTTGCTGTAATATTTTGCTTCTTTAGTTCATTTGACTTATTTTTAGAAATTTATTTTGTCAAGATCTTAGTGAGAGTTTTTGAAAATTTTATTATTTTGAGTCTCATGATATTTTCTGTAACCGAGAAATTCCTGAGATTAATATTTGTGACTATCGTCTGACCTGCCTATTTCTCCATTTCTGTTTCATGTTTATATTTTAATTTTTTTTATCTATTTCTAACAATCTGGCCCTAGGAGAGGTAGGAACAACAATAGGTGGCAACAAGGTGTTTGGGTTGGAAAAGTGTTACTTAATCTGTCCTAATCAAATCATGTCATCGTATTTGGAGTTGGATTCATTTTTTAGAATGCTGGTTCAAAACCAAAAAGAAATTTGCAACCTGTTTGAATCTGAATTGAATTGCATCTCAAAAAACATGAGGATTCACTGCTTTTAGTTATACAGTAAAATGTGTATGAACAAAACAAGAGTTGCTTTTACAAATCCAAAATAAAGCCAGAGTTGCTTTTTTACCATGTCTTTTAAGGTGCCTCCTGCTATATAGGCTTTTACCACAACTATAATGCTTAAGGTTTTGAGTTCACAACTTTCAAGTGTCACATAGAACAACGTAATATTGAGGTTTAATCATCTTTGTTAAGATTAAATCTCTCTAGATTGTCTAAGGATTCCTGGTAAGATGTATATGTTAAAAAGTCTAGTTTGTACTTGGATTTCCCTTGTAATTTTGTTATTTTCCTTTATTGATTCCCGTAGGGCAAAGTTGTAATCTTAGTCTTTTGATTTTTATGTTTTTGGACTGTTAACTAGGATTTGACTATGCTGCCAATTAAGAAACTAACCGTTGCATGACATCTATGTTGCATGGATACGGGTACGGTACCGGTACCTGGTACGGGTACGGGTACGGGGTACGCAATTTTCTAAAAAACTAAGGTACGGGTACGCCAGTATTAAAAAATTTAAAAAAATTATATATATATATACACACAATTATATAGAGCATTCTATATTTTAAAGAGCATTCTAGTGTTTGTGAATAATTTTATTATAACTATGACTATGAGAATGCCATTTATATTCTTCTTCAAAGTAAGAACAATTAAACAACAAACACATACCAAAAGTCATCAATTGAATTTGCAAGGAAAGATCTGAAACCAGCATAAAAGGCGATCACCATAATTGGGGCTGCCGTGCTTCCCATAAGAGAATCAAGAGTTCCTCCTGAAGAAGCATCCTTTTAAGAATATCATAAATCAGAATAATGAAGTCAACAACATATAAGCAAGACCAACATATGCAAAAAGAATTAATGAAGAGATAGATAGACCTTTGTCATTCACAGAATGTCAACATCAAATGAAGCAGATTTAAAGCTATGCATATTTTGCACATCCATCTTAACATCTGAACGATTTTCATGAAGTTAGCTCAAAATCAATGAAAAACGTGTAATAAAATGAAAGTGATTATGATATGGCATACCTGTTTTAAACTCTACTTCGCGGTGCAATCTTCCTACATATTACATAAACTCACAACAAACTCATATTAAATAGTTCATGAACAAACAAGCAAACACAAACTTGGATATAATCATACAATGAATTATGAAACAATATCATTCCAATTTCGAACACAATATTACAAGAAGCATATGAACACAAAAAAGTTACAAGTTTGTATCAAAATTCATATTCTAAGCACAATATTTTGAATCTAAATACATTTTGTTTCAAACTCCAACAGTCTTGATTTCGATATTTCCTTCACTATCATCTTTCCATTCATACTCAAACTCCAATGTTTCACAAAATCAGAAGCAAGTGCCGCAGATTTTTCCTGAGTCATGGTTCCAGAAAGTCCTACTAATCATGTAGACAGACACGAGTTAACATAATTCCTATAATAAAAGAAAATGCACCAGGAATGGTCATGATCTGTCACAGCTTCCTCCCGTGTACTAGAAAGGAAAAATGTAAATCATGGAATCAAGGATTATATGTAAGGACAAGAAGCTATAGAACCATTCTCAGTCAATAGCCATTTCATGCCAACAACATCGGAAGCAAGGAGCGGGCAATGAAATAATCACATGAAGCGAAGAGATTAACCCCAAAACACCCTTCCCTGCGAGCAAAATCGATCCTCGTTGCGGCAGAATCATTCGAGCCATCTACTCAAACCCCTAAAAGCACTATCATAACGAAGATAACACCGACAATAACGATCAATGAGTTCAGGAAAGCAACACCCAAGTCCCAAAAAAATGATATCTCCTCTCAGCAGCCACCAGCCAGTAAGAAGAAACCAATCTAACTAGCAACTAAATTCAACTGAAGCACATACGAACAATACAAATTACCCAACACTCCAGGCGGTTAATAGACGAAGGAAAGGATGCTGGTCGACGGTCGCCGGCGGTCGGCCTGAGACGAAGGAGAAACGCAGGTGCAGTGAGACGAAGGACGGAAGGAGAGAGAGAGAGAGCTAGTCTGCGGAAGAATCGAGAGAGTAGGGTTTTATTTTTTTCTTTTGTATCGGATTCGGGTCAACTGACCCGAATCCGGTCCATCCACGTACCGAGTACTGGTATGTGGCGTACCCATTTTTGGGTACACGTACCGGTATACGTATTAACGTACCGGTACGCCACAACGTGTATGGGTACGTACCCGACGTACCCATACGTGTACCCGTACCTGGTACGTATCGGATACGGGTACGACGCCCAAATGGGCGTACCCGTGCAACATAGCATGACATACAACGGCTAATTTGCTGGCCGATATAATGGCCTTCTGATTGTGTTTTAGTGTGCATCTTGGCATGTTAATGAAGTACTCTTTGGAGGTTTTCTTGAGTTAACTTGGTCTGTTATTGAATGCAATTGTGTTTGGCTTCTTAGTGAACAAAATTCAGTCCTTTGGTGGACTGTTCTTTGGACTTGTGTTTGGTGGACTGTTGCAACTACTTGTTAATGTAATAGGGGCACGGGCCATTAGGGCCCGTGCAGCCCCAGTTTGAGGCAGGGCCAGGGCCAGCATCGCCCTGGTCATTATCGTTGGGAGTCCCAATGGCTAGTAGCTGTTGGAGCTGCTCAACAGCTAGTGCAGCTAGTGTTGGCCGGTCAACACTAGTTCATTTCCTTCCTCTTTGTGTTGTTCATTTCACATCTCATGTACAAAGTGTAAACTCTATAAATACCACTTCAATCCATAAATAAATCATGTTGTCTTGGCACAACTTTTGACTTAGTTTTTTATGCTTCCGCTCTCTTGTTTGACATATTTGAAGTCTGGCATCCATACTTAGATGACTTTGGATTCTTGGCGGTTTGTTGGATTTGATTCGTGAAGCATCAACTTTTAACTATCGACAAATATTTACATGGTATCAGAGCCCTAGATTGAAGAAATCGAGTGCATTGGGAAGCGTACCATGAGTATAAATTTTGAAGAATCATATCAAACTTGAGGTTAGCTCAAAATTTTTGATTTTGCACGAAATAGAAAGCAAAAAATGAGGTGTTTAAATTTATATCCTAGACCCAAAATGTTACCAAAGTTGGGCTAGGATCATGAACAAATATTTTTTGTCAAAAGATTTTTGGGACTATATTGATGGAACCATAAAAGAACCAACTTTGAATATTGATGGTTTGAATGACGATGAAATTGTCAAAGCTCATGAAAAATACAAGCAAGATTTGAAATTGTGGGAAAAAATAAATGCAAAGATTACATGGATTATTTGTTAAAATGTGGATGAAAAGCTTAGAAATAGGATTAATGCTTTTGAAAATGCTTTTGAAACTTGGGAATACTTGAAGAAACTTCATTCCCAAGATGATTTTGTATTCCAAATTGATTTAATGGAAAAAATGATAATGCTTAAACAAGGAAATCTAAGCATTAGAGACTACCAAAATGAATTTTCGGAGTTATGGACTCAATTAAGAAGCTAAGCTTTGATAAATTTGGAAATCTTCACAAACTAGATGAATTTCAAGAATTCTTAAACAACCAATATTTCTTTTTGTTTATGCGTGGGTTAAGAGACGAGTTTGAAAATATTAGATCAAACCTTATACATAGAAAACTTAGACCTGGAGGAGATTCCTTTTTGGCCGATCTTGTTATGGAGGAAACAAGATTGAAAAATATGAATGTCACCAAAAAAGTCGTACTTATCGCATCCAAACCGGGAGCCAATTTGAAGACTTACAAGCCTCCACATGCAAAGAATAACGAAGGCATTTTAAAGAAGCCCACGAGACCGTGGCCTAACAAGGACATCATTTGTCATTATTGCAAGGAAAGTGAGCATATCAAAACACTTGTCCTCTACTTCGGAAAAGGAGTGGAAATGTGGGAGTAGTAGAAGGAGGAGTCTTGCCCAACAACATCAAGGCATATATAGAAGAAATTTTCAAAGAAAAGGCAAGCATCTCCGGGAATACTCTATCCACTTCTCAAGGTATGTCTTGGTTTTTAGATTCCGGTGCATCTTTTCATATGACACAGTGAAGATTCTTTGATTGATTCTTGAGAAACCATTGGAAAACATGTGTTTACGGCTGATGGAATAAAACTCCAAATAAAAAAATAGGAAATTTTGAAAAAGAAAATTTTAAGATTGAAAATGTAAGTCTTATACCTAAACTTAACTTGAACCTACTTTCGGTTGCTCAAATATGTGATAACAATTGTATAGTCACTTTCTCATCCAAATATTGTGTGGTGCGGGATCACCTATCGAGGAAGGTGATTGGTCAAGGCCATAGAGAAAGTGGACTATACAAAATGGACTATCTTGTTATGCCAAACTTTGAGTTTTTTTTAATATAGCTAAAGATGCTACGCTTTGGCATAAAAGACTTCTAAAAAATTATGTAATATTTCCTTGATGAAAACAATTAGAGAGAAAAAGTTTGAATGTAAAGATTGTATTCTTGCGAAAATGCATCATCTTCCTTATGGAGAAAGAAACTATGTACCAAACAAAGTTTTTGATTTAATACATTCGGATGTTTGGGGCCCCGCGCCCGTTATTTCTAAAGGAGGAGTTCAATACTATGTGATTTTTGTTGATTACTTTACTCGCTTTACCTAGATATATCTCTTAAAACATAAATTCGAAGCATTTGAAAAATTTATAGTCTTTTGTACTATGATGAAAAACCAATTTGGAGCCACCATTAAGATCTTTATAACAGATTCAGGAGGATAATATATGTCAAATGAATTTCAAAAATTTATTGAATCAAATGGTATATTTCACAAAAAATCATGTACTAAAACACCCCAACAAAATGATCTAGCGGAAAGAAAACATAGACATATTATTGAGGTTCTTAAATATTTATGGGCCGAAGCTACTCTTACTGCAGTTTATCTTATAAATAGAATGCCTTCGTCTAATCTTGAAAATACTTCACATTTTGAAAAATTATATAATATCTCTCTATATTATGAATGACTTAGAGTTTTTGGATGTAGATGTTTTGTGTATATAGATAGAAATGATAAACTGTTACCTAGAGCTAGAATGTGTATTTCTTGGTTATGGCATAGACAAAAAGGGTTATAGGTGCTTTGATCCCATAGAAGACAAATTATATGTTTTTAAGGATGTAATTTTTTTTTGAGAATGATCCTTATTATAAGTCTAAACCCTTAGAAAATTCTGAATCTTTCATATCTCAAGACTTTTTTGATCTAGAAGAAGATAATGACTGTGACTCAGTAGATCATCAAGACAACCCTCTTGAAGATAGTGATACTCCACATACAATTGTTGATACTCAATCAATTGTTGAACCCTTTCTCTCACATTATACAAGACGTCCTAGACAAACCAATGATACCCGTATAGAACGTGATAATACAGGTTTAGAACCTAGGGTCTCATGACCTCCCCAATGATTTGTTTCCTATGAGTCTTTTGAACCACGACGAAAAAACTTGATTGCCACTCTTCGTCAAGTTAAAGAATCCAGGTTTTATACAATGATACTCTGTTGAACTCAACGCTCTAGACAAAGCTCAGACATGGATAGTTGCACCTATACCAAAGGATAAGAAAGTCATTGGATGTCGATGAGTCTACAAAATCAAAACTTATAGCAATGGTCACATTGAGAGATATAAAGCCAGACTAGTTGCTAAAGGTTATGTCTAAGAATATGGAATTGACTATGACGAAGCCCCAGTAGCTAAAATGATCACAATTAGATTTCTCATAACCATTAGTGCGATTAGGTAATGGAATATATATCAACTTGATGTTAAGAATGCTTTTCTGAATGCTTATTTGAATGAAGAGGTTTACATGAATCCTCCTCTTGGTTTTAATGTTCCTCCTGGTCATGCTCTTAAATTGCGAAAAAGCCTTGTATGGTTTGAAACATGCTCCTAAGGTTTGGTTTGATCGATTTAAAAAATTCATGCATTTGCATAATTTTATGACTTGCTATACTGATACTGCTTTGTGCGTAAAACTGAATCAGGTATTGTTATCTTACTTTTGTATGTGGATGATATGATTATCACAAGGAGTGATGAAGCATGAATTACAGAAGTTAAACTTAATCTTCATTATGAATTTGACATGAAAGACTTAGGTCTTCTAAATTACTTTTTAGGCATTGAAATAACTAAAAACAATTGTGGATATTTTATGTTTCAAACAAAATTTGCCAATGATATCATTGAAAGATCTGGTCTTACAGATACCAAAATCATTCACACACCAAAAGTTCTAGGCACCAACTTAAGATCCACTGATAGTGAGAAATTAGTTGATCCAACCCCGTATCGACATCTCATAGGTACCCTTACATATCTTACTATTACCAGACCAGATATTTCTCATGCAGTCCACACAACAAGTCAATTTCAACGGGCACCAACTTCTATTCATATGAGTGATGTTGTATGCATTATTCGATATGTTAGAAATACTGTTAACAAGGGGGTTCTCTTAACTTATTCTTCATCTTTTGATTTATCTGTATATACGGATGTTGATTGTGGTGGAGATGTCAATGATTGTGGTGGAGATGTCAATGATAGACACTCTACGGCTGGTTTTTGTGTTTTTCTAAGTGAATCTCTCATTTCTTGAAGTGCAAAAAGCAACAGAAAGTGTCACTCTCATCCACTGAAGCTGAATATCGAGCCATGGCTACGGTTGCGATGGAGATTTCTTGGATCACAACTATTCTAGCAGATATGGGAGCTACTTTGTAATATCCTGCCATCATGTATTGCGACAACAAAAGCGCCATGTACATTGCCTCCAACAATATTTTCCATTAAAGGACGAAGCATATCGAGATGGATTGCCATTTTGTTCGTGAAGAATGCCTGAACAAGAAGCTTTCACTGTGTTATGTCATATTTAAGATGCAGTTAGCAGATTTTTTCACAAGTCCCTTTCGGCTACTCGGTTTCAATTCTTGTTAGACAAACTTTCAGTGTATACTCTCTAAGTTTGAGGGGGGGTGTTAAATGTAACAGGGGCACGAGCCATTAGGGCCCATGCAACCTCAGTTTGAGGCAGTGACCCTGGCCATTACTGTTGGGAGCCCCAACGGCTAGTAGCCGTTGGAGCTGCCCAACGCGGCTAGTGCTGGACGGCTAGCACTAATTCATTTCCTTCCTCTTTGTGTTGTTCATTTCACATCTCATGTACAAAGTGTAGACTCTATAAATACCACTTCAATCCATGAATAAATCATGCTGTCTTGGCACAACTTTTAACTTGAGTTTTGTATGCTTTCGCTCTCTTGTTTGACATATTTAAAGTCTGGCGTCTATACTTAGATGACTTTGGATTCTTGGCGGTTTGCTGGATTTGATTCTTGAAGTATCAACCTTTGACTATCGACAAATATTTACACTACCATCATGATTGCTGGAAGGTGTTTTATTACATAGTATCAGCTAATTTTCATCGTGCTGTGTTGTGCACTTTCATTCTTTGTGGTAGACCATCCTAGTTTGCTGATGTGATATTTCTTTCAAGTCCTTTGGTTGCCTTTGTCACTCCCTCAAGTGGAACGCCCTTGAAGCACTTCCTGTAAATAATTGTTGATGATCAAAGGTTGATGTGGCACGAATCAATATCACCAAGTCGCCAAGAGTCAAATGACATTCACTCACGAATGTCTATCTTCAAGAATGATTAATAAGAGCGGAAGCATAAACAAAACAAATCAAGAAGCAGTGCAAGACTACATAATATTATTGAGAATTGAATGGCCTATTTATAGGCATTACACACTTAATAGAGCAAGAAGGAGAAGAGAGGAGACTAGTGCTGGCTGGCCAGCACTAGCCGTTGGGGGCAGCTCCAACGGCTAGTGACCGTTGGAGCTCCCAACGGTGGTGGCCAGGGGCATGGTGGCCCTGGCCCCTGCTGCATACTTGGGCTGCACGAGCCCTAGTGTACCGTGCACCTATTACATTAACACCCCCCCTCAAACTTATGGGGTATACACTAAAAGTTTGTCTAGTAAAAACTGAAATCGAGAGGCTGAAAGGGATTTGGTGAAGAAGTCTGCGAGCTGCATATCAGATGTGACATAACAAAGGGAGATCTTCTTATTCAGACATTCTTCACGAACAAAGTGGCAATCCATCTTGATGTGCTTGGTCCTCTCATGAAAAGTGTTGTTGGAGGCAATGTATGGCGCTTTTGTTGTCAAAATACATGATGACCGGGTGTTTGACAGAGACTCCCATGTCTGCTAGAAGAGCTGTGATCCAAGAGATCTCCATCGCAGCTGTAGCCATGGCTCGATATTCGGTTTCTGTGGATGAGAGGGACACCTTCTGTTGCTTTGTGCACTTCCAGGAAACAAGAGATTCATCTAAAAACACAAAAAAACTAGTCGTAGAGTGTCTATTGTTGACATCTCCACCCCAATCAGCATCCGTATATACAGACAAATTAAAGGATGAGGAAGTTAAGAGGACCCCCTTGTGGGAGTGTTTCGAATATATTTAATGATGCGCAAAACAACACTCATATGAACAGAAGTGGGTGCCTGTTGAAACTGGCTTGCTATGTGTACTGCATGAGAAATATCTGGTCTAGTGATGGTGAGATAAGTGAGTGCACCTATGAGCTGTCGATAAGGAGTGGGATCCTCCAATTTCTCACCATCAGTGGATCGTAGTTTGGTGCCTAGAATTACTGGTGTGTCAACAACCTTAGTATCTGTAATACCAGAGATTTCAACAATATCGTTAGCAAACTTGGTTTGAGACATAAAGTATCCACAACTATTTTTGGTTATCTCAATACCCAAAAAGTAATTCAGCAAGCCCAAGTCTTTCATATCAAATTCGTGATGCAGATTAAGTTTAACTTCAGCAATTCCCACTTCATCACTTCCTGTGTTGATCATGTCATCCACATACAAAAGCAAGAGAACAATACCAGATTGTGTTTTTCGTACAAACAATGCAGTATCAGTATAGCAAGTCACAAAATGATGCAAATGCATGAATTTTTCAAATCGATCAAACCAAGCTTTTGGAGCTTGTTTCATACCGTACAAAGCTTTTCGTAATTTAAGAGCATGACCAGGAGGAAGAGTGACCCCAGGAGGACTCATGAAGACTTCTTCACATCAAGTTGGTATATATTCCATTGCTTAATTGCACTAATAGTTATGAGAATTCTAATTGTGATCATTCTAGTTACTGGGGCAAAGGTCTCATCATAGTCAATTCCATATTCTTGGGCATAACCTTTAGCAACTAGTCTAGCCTTGTATCTCTCAATACAATCGTTGCTGTGAGTTTTGATTTTATATACCCATTGACATCCAATGACTTTCTTATCTTTTGGCAAGGGTGTAACTATCCATGTCTGAGCCTTGTCTAGGGTGCTGAGTTCATCTTTCATAGCATCTTCCCATTCTGGATTACCTTTAGCTTGATGATAGAACTTAAGTTCCTTAACTTGACGAAGGGTGGCAATCAAATTTTTTCGTTGTGGTTCAAAAGATTCATATGACACAAATCGCTGAGGCGGTCTTGAAACCCTGGGTTCTAAGCTTGTAATATCAGGTTCCATGTGGGCTTCATTGGTTTTTCCAGGTCGTCTTGTATAGTGTGAGGAGAAGGGTTCGACAATTGGTCGAGTATCAACAGTGGTGTGTGAAATGTCATTGTTTTCAAAATAAAAAACTTGAATGTCTTGATGATCTACTGAGTCACAATCATTATCTTATTCTAGCTCAAAAACTTCTTGAGGAATGAAAGGTTCCGAATTTTCCACGGATTTGGACTCATAATAAATATCATTCTCAAAAAATTTCACATCCTTGGACACATACAATTTGTCTTCTATAGGATCAAAACACCTATACCCCTTCTTGTCAATGCCATAACAAAGGAAGACACATTCAATAGCTCTAGGTGACAATTTGTCATTCTTGTCTGTATACACGTGTAGACGCTAGAAAATCTTCGCTTCTGGTTCTTAGGCCTGAAGCGAATTTTTCCGTGTGTCTAAGTCCTATTTAAGCAAAAGGGCGTGCCAGCTAGCTTGCTTAAGCTAGCGAAGAGATATTTTGAAATATGACTCATAACGTGGCGACTGTGAGCAAGCAAGCTCTTTTCGTCGCAGACCTTCTTGCATCGATGTGCAAGGGTCAGTCTGTACGCTTAGAAAATCGAGTTTTTGACATGATAACCTAGAAAAATGTTTGAGATGTTCGATTCGGGCTGTTTTTTGTATGGTTTTCAAGTTTTATTTCACGTGGATTTACACGTGCCTATGTCTTTCTTTTTATCCCTTTTCGGGCCAACTAGGCGTGTGTATGCACACGTGACCTAAGTGGGGCGACTTTGAGCGGGAGTGTGGGGTTTGCTTTGATGCAATATGCGTCCTAACTCGTGGTATGGCATATATGCAATGCAAACTCACGCAACTCCAAAGGAAAAACCCGAATTGAAAGACAATGCGGAAGGGAAATGACTTAATGTAAATTGCAAAAGGGAAATTGCAAAAGGGAAATATGGCTATATCTTAAGAGCGGAAAGGCTCAATTGTGCAAGTGTGTGCCGTGTATATATGTAAAGACTACGCACACTGTTGAACCTTAAAACCCAAATCTTAAAGACAGCCGAAAGGGAAATACTTATAATATATATGGGCCCGAAGGTCGCCAACGTGTGCGTGGGTGTTGTGTGTATATTGAAAGACAACTCACACGACTTAAATGAAACCCAAATATAATTGCAATATGGCCTTAACTAAGGTCTTGGGAGTAAGAGCGAAAGCTCAATGTGTGAGTGTAGAATTGAAGTACTACGCACACGACATGAAATGAAATCCAAATATAATTGCAATAGGCCTTGACTAAGGTCTTGGGAGTAAGAGCGAAAGCTCAATGTGTGTGAGTGTATAATTGAAATACTACGCACACGACATGAAGTAAAACGCCCAAGGGAAATTATAACACGGCCCTTACTAGGGTCTTGAAAATAAGAGTGAAAGCTCAATGTGTGTGAGTGTGAAAATTGAAAGACAACACACACAACTTAAACAAAAACCCACGCAACTTAAATTATATACGTATAGCTATATCTTAAGGGCTGATTAGGCCCATGTGTGTGTCAAAATCGTGTGCAGCTAAGAGCGGAATAGGCTCAAGTGCACGTGTGTGTGGGTGTGCCAAACCACGTTATTACAAGCGGGGGGAGACAACGCTCCATTATTACAACCTCGGATCGAATTTAATTAAGCTTAAGCAAGTCTATAACAAGGACCGAGTTAGGCACTTATGTATAGCTGGTCCGGGTGTGACTTGCTTGCGCTTGGGCTAGAGTGTCGTCTTGGGCTGCAAGAGGGAGCTCCTTGGAAGGGCGCGACAAATGGGTGTGCTGGCCGAAGGGTGAAGGTGGCGGGTGTCAAGGTGCAGCCAGTTGAGGGAAGGTGGCAGGTGCAACCGGTGGCGTGGAGTGGAGCTGGCTGGGTTCCAAGGTGGAGCAGGTGAGAGAAGAGAGAAAGGGATGAGAGAGGAGAGGAAGGGCTCAATTGCCCAAAGATTCATGAAAAACCCGCCCAGTAGGGGTTTTTATAGGCTTTTAGTGGGGTCGATTGGGGTGGTATTGGGGGGCTGGTTTGGGGGTATGGTGGTGGTGGTTAGGAGATATGGTGGGCTGGGTATTTAGGTGGGCCAGATATTTATCTTAGGTGGTTTAGGGATATGGTGTGCTAGGGATTTAGGTGAGCTGGTTTAGTGGTTTAGGGATTAGCTAGGTGGGTTGGGCTTAGGGTGAGGTTTAATGGAGTGGGTTAGGTGTTTAGGCTAGGATTAGGGTGAGGTGAGGGGAATTAGACTAGGTTTAGTGGAGGATTAGAGAAGTGGGTTAGGTGATTAGGTTGGGATTAGGGAAGGATTAGGGAAGTAGGTTAGGTGATTAGGTCGGGATTAGGGGGAAATGACTAAGTAAGAGGGATTAGGCTAGGGTTAGGGTTAGGGGCATCCCTTTGCATGGCCCATGGACCTAGTTGCATCATGTTGGTGCAGCCCTAGGTTAGGTGTAGGTGCATACAAGCTTAAACCCACACTCATTAGGCTAACCCACATAATTAACCCAAAACTTGACACACAAGTCAAGCTTAACACATTTCACTCATACTTAATCCTCCCCATTCTCTCTTATACCCAAGATTTCACGTGAATTTCTTGTGGGCCCCACCTCCATTTACGAGAAGGTGATGTGGGCCTTGGATGTGGATATTGGATATGATCGGATCTTTGGATCCAAATTCAAATCCAAATCCACATATATGTTTGGATTGGGATCTGGATATATATGGTCCAGATCCGATCCAAAGTTGAATTCTGACTTCTTTAGGGTATGTTCAAAGCGAACGGTTTGTGCGGGGCCTGACAGCATCAGTACTCCCTCTTGCGTTGGGTCTTCGCCAACATTGTCGTCCGCTCCTGTTTTCATCCTTCGGGGATGATTTCAAGTAGTTCGTTGGATAACAGGGACTTGGATGTTCGAGATTCTGGGGATGAATCTAACACAAGAGTTGATGTGCCGGGCTCGACATGTGCTCCGGTTTCGGGCTCTCTTTTGCTCTTCCGGTCCTGCTTTCATCAGGCCAAGTCGCTTTGTGGGGTTTCAAAACATCTTTTAAAAGGTTTTAAAACTATATTATACATATTTTAAAACATATATAGTTTAAACATATGAACAGGGTTGCCTGGAAGGCTCCTGGGTTTTCAGACTCAAAATAGCCCTTTGGGGCTGCTTTTACAAAACCAGGTGTGTTGGGAAAATCGTGGGATTTTGGGGTGTTTACAACACGAAACATCTACATCCAAAAATCGTAAGTCTTTCATAATATGGAGGGATGCTATATAATTTTTTGAAAGGTGAAGTATTCTCAAGGTTAGATGAAGGCATTCTATTTATAAGGTATACTGCGGTAAGAGTAGCTTCAACCCATAAGAATTTATGAACTTACTAGCAATTAACATAGTTCTACAAGTTTCAACAATATGCCTATGTTTTTTTTAAGCTAGACTATTTTGTTGAGGTGTTTTAGTGCATGATTTTTGGTGAATAATACCATTAGTTTCAATAAATTTATGAAATTCATTAGACATGTACTCTCCTCCCCAATCAGATCTAAAGATTTTAATGGTTGGATCAAATTGGTTTTTGATCATATTACAAAATACTACAAAATTTTCAAACACTTCGGATTTGTGTTTTAAGAGATATATCCATGTAAATCGAGTAAAGTCTTCTACAAAAATCACATAGTATTGCAATCCTCCTTTAGAAACAACGGGCGCGGGGCCCCAAACATCCGAATGTATTAAATCAAATGCTTTCTTTGGTACATAGTTTCTTTCTCCAAAAGGAAGATGATGCATTTTTCCAAGAATACAATCTTTACATTCAAATTTTTTCTCTCTAATGCTTTTCATCAAAGGAATGTTACACAAATTTTGAGAGTCCAAGTGTCCAAGTCTTTTATGCCATAGCGTAGCATCTTGATCTATGTTACAAAAACCCAAATTTGGCATAACAAGATAGTCCATTTTATATAGTCCACTTTCTCTATGGCCTTGACCAATCACCTTCTTCGATAGGTGATCCTGCACCACACAATGTTTGGATGAGAAAGTGACTACACAATTGTTATCACATATTTGAGCAACCGAGAGTAGGTTTAAGTTAAGCTTAGATATAAAACTTACATTTTGAATTTTAAAGTTTTGTTTTTCAAGGTTTCCTAATTTTTTGATTTGGAGTTGTGTTTCATCGGCCGTAAACACATGTTTTCCAATGGTTTCACAAGAATTAATCAAAGAATCTTCACTATGTGTCATATGAAAGGATGCACCGGAATCTAAAAACCAATACATACTTTGAGAAGCGGATAGAACATTCTCGGAGATGCTTGCTTTTTTCTTGAAAATTTCTTCTATGTTGGGCAAGACACCCCCTTCTTCCACGGCTCCCACGTTTCCACCCCTTTTTCGAAGTAGATAACAAGTGGTTTTAATTTGTCCACTTTCCTTGCAATAATGGTAAATTGTATCCTTGTTGGGCCATGGTCCCGTGGGCTTCTTGAATGTGCCTTCATTGTTCTTGGCATATGGAGGCTTGTAAGTCTTTAAATTTGCTCCAGGTCTTGATGTGATAAGTACAACTTCTTTGGCCAAATGCATATTTTTTAATCTTGTCTCTTCCATAACAAGATCGGCTAGAAAGGTATCCCCTCTAGGTCTAGGTTTTCTATGTATAAGGCATGATATAATGTTTTCAAATTCATCTCTTAAGCCATGCATAAATAAGAAAAAATATTGATTTTTCAAAAATTCTTGAAATTCGTCTAACTTGTGAAGTTTTTTAAATTTGTCAAAACTTCTCAATTGAGTCCATAGTTCGGAAAATTCATTGTGATAGTCCCTAATGCTTAGATTCTCTTGTTTGAGCATAATCATTCTTTCCATAAGATCGATTTAAAAGACAAAATCGTCTTGAGAGTGAAGCTTTTTCAAATATTCCCAAGTTTCAAACGCATTTTCAAAAGCATTAATCCGATTTCTAAGTTTTTCATCCACATTTTGACAAATAATCCATGTGATTTTTGCATTCATCTTTTTCCATAATTTCAAATTGGTTTTGATTTTTTGATGTGCTTTGATGATTTCATCATCATCTAAGCCATTAATGTCCAAAATTGGTTCCTCTATAGTTCCATCAATGTAATCCCAAAAATCTTTTGATAAAAAATATTTTTTCATTGTTCTAGCCCAACTTTGATAACTTTTCAGGTCTAGGATACATCTAAACGACTCATTTTTGCCTTCCATTTGTGCAAAAAATGAATATTTTGGACTAACCTCAAGTTTGATATAAATCTTAAACTTTCGCACTTTCGGCACGCTTCCCAATGCACTCGTTTTCTTCAATCCGAGGCTCTGATACCATGTAAATAATTGTTGATGATCAAAGGTTGACGTGACACGAATATATCACCAAGTCGCCAAGAGTCAAATGACATTCACTCACGAACGTCTATCTTCAAGAACGATTAATAAGAGCGGAAGCATAAACAAAACAAATCAAGAAGCAGTGCAAGACTGCATAATATTATTGAGAATTGAATGACCTATTTATAGGCATTACACACTTGAAAGAATAGAGCAAGAAGGAGAAGAGAGGAGACTAGTGCTGGCCGGCCAGCACTAGCCGTTGGGGGCAGCTCCAACAGCTAGTGGCCGTTGGAGCTCCCAACGGTGGTGGCCAGGGCCCCTGCTGCATACTTGGGCTGCACAGGCCCTAGTGGCCCGTGCACCTATTACATTAACACTTCCATCATATTCTATTATTTTTCATGGTTACTATCCATTGCAAGTACAACTATAAGACATGTTCTTAATGGAGAACTGTTTCTATTTTAAGAAATTGTGGGGATATCTGAGTGGGACGAAAGTAGACCCCACTGCAAATGGTACATCAAACAATAATATGATACTCATGAACCTGTTAGAAGGACTACTACCCGCCACCTGCTACCGCCGCCACTTGCTGGGCCAACCATTGCAACCATAAGCCAGCCAATGGCCAACACACTAGCCGTTGCATCCTGACCCTTCTTCTTCCTCTCTTTCTTCTTTCTTCCTCTCTTCTTATTGTATTTTACCTTCCTTTGTCTAGAAATACCTCCTCGGTTTTGCTTTGATGATAAAGTGTTATTTCTTCAAAGTATTTGTGTTTGCGATTTGGTGCTTAAGGCACAGTTGAACTTATTTTTCGTGAAGTGCTTAAGGCATTTCGTGTGGCTATTGAGATCGGGTGAGGCCGATCTTCATTACATGGTATCAGAGCCTCGTCTTGGATAATTGATCGAGAAAAGGTGATCTCAAGAAGCGTGCTAAGAAGGTTTTAATCTAGTGGACTGCTCGACTCTTAAGTAAGATGTTTGTTGATTATTTGTTTTTTATAATAAAAGATAAAAGGTTTTGTTTATGCGAAACAAACACCAACTATAAGATATAGGCACAAACCATGAAAAATTATCTATACTTCAAGAAACTATGGGGTTATGTTAGTGGAACAAAAATATAACCTTTCATTGATTCAAGTTTAGAACAAATGAAAGAACATAAAGGAGGACATAGAATCTCTATGGATCATCATGAACAATGTTAATGATCATGTAAGAGACACTAATAGATTTTATAAATGTTAGAGAAGCATGGGATTATCTCAAAAGAAGCCATATACATAGTGATGTAGCTCACATAATGACCCTTAGAGATAAATTGATGATCTTAAGAGAAGGAGATAAAAACATTAGTGAATTTTACATGGAGTTTTATAATATTTGGAATCAACTTTGTGGATATGAGAAAGAGTGCACACATTGTCTTGACATAAGGCAATGCAAACAAGATAATGACTTTGTCTATCAATTTCTTAGAAGTTTGAGAGAA
The DNA here is from genome assembly GCA_036023115.1 of Brasenia schreberi. Lineage (NCBI taxonomy): Eukaryota > Viridiplantae > Streptophyta > Magnoliopsida > Nymphaeales > Cabombaceae > Brasenia > Brasenia schreberi. The sequence continues at coordinate 146,240 of JAYKKT010000059.1, read as the reverse complement.
GAATTTGAAGGAGTGAGAGCTAGTCTCATTCATAGAAAAACATTTTCTTTAAAAGAAGAAGTCCTTACCGATTTATAAATGGTTGAAACCAGGCTAAAGAAAGCAAAAATTCAAAGGGACTCTGTACTAGCTGCATCCAGGATAGGAGCAAACGTTCGGCCCTATCGACCTCCACATTTTTAAGATAGATGTATAACCTACTAAAAATGAGGTAATTTATTTTTATTGTAAGGAACCAGGTCATGTGTTCAATGCGGTCGAGGGAGAAGGAAAAACTCTTGCTCTCTCTAAACTTCAAAAAAAAAAAAACTTAAAGATGAGATGAAAGGAAGCGCATGCATTGGAGCAATTTGTTCTACCAGCTCTAATGGAACCATAGGTATGAAATCTTTACTCGATTCTAAAACTTCTTTTTATATGACATGTGAAAAAAACTTTTAAAGAATTGGACAAAAAAAAAGATTCATATGTGTTTATAGTTATGGAATTAAAATGAGTGTCACAAAATTGGAGATCTTCAAAAATCAAAATAAAATTTTTTGGTTTCAAAAATAAGTTTTGTTTCAAAGTTAATTTTTTTCACTTTCACAAATATCTTACAATGGTTGTGTAGTCAGCTTCTCATCAAATGACAGGATCACCTAACGAAGAAGTTGATTGGATATGGTCGTAGAGGAGGACTATATGTAATGGACTATTTCCATGATCAAAATCTTGGATAATGTAATGTTTTACCTATAAACTAACCGTTGCATGACAGATAAGGGCTAGTTAATAGTTTACTGGTTGGCTGTTTCCTCTTGTTCGCTTATATAATGGCTACGCTTCATTGTGTACTATTGTGCCTGTTGTCATGACACTGAAGTACTTTTTTGGAGGTTTTCTTAAGTTAACTGAGGCTGTTATTGGCTGTGATTGATTGTGTTCGGCTTCTTACTGGACAAAATTCAGTCCTGTTTGACTGTTTCACGGACTTGTATGTGATGGACTGTTGCAGCCAGCAGCCACCATTAGGATTGCTAGAAGGTGTTTTCATTACACGAACATCCCATAGAACTACAATTTTCTTTTTTGTGGTACCCTTATGTTTCTTTTCTTTCTTCAGATTCATGAAACTCTGTGTAGTCTCTAGCATTCAATGAGAAAGTGAAAAAGGGAAATATTCTTTTTGAGATTAATACACAGGAGATAAATGATATAAAGAGAAAGAAACTGATTTGAACAATCTTTAGCTTAGTTCTTATTTTTGAAACTCAATCTAGATGATATTTCAAGAAAGAGTTCCCAGTTTGCACAGGTAAATGTTATTGCGAGGCTGTTGTTTATGTATACTGAACTGTCTTATCCAAATTGTTCTTTCCTTCTCCATTTTGGTTGAAGCTTATTCAGTTTGGTTGGTGTTGAAATTTGAAGGGTTTGCAATAGTATGCTGTGCATGTCGTCAAATGTGTGATTGGATGCACAATGTTGTCTGACAATTTGATTGATTATCCATTGTAGCCTCCACCGCCAGTCAATGATACAAATCCATACAATGTATTCAGGCCAAGAGAGAAAGCCCATCGCCTGCACACAAGAAGAGTAAGTTTAGATATAACATCTTTTAATGTGATTAGATATGTGGACCTCTTTTTTATTACTTGGATATTTTCTTTCCTACAACTTAATTTGTTGCTTCTCACATTTGTGGTTGAACTGTTTCTGTAGATGCAAAGGCGGGAAAACAATGTTCAGTCCTTTGACAAGTTTCGCCAGGTAGATCTTCAGTTTTCATTCTTGTTTTCTGTAGGTGACTTAGTTCAATTAACTACTGATTTTAAAAATCAAGTTAGTTCAATGATATTTCACTCTGTAGGTGCATCAAAGCCTGCGTTCTTAGGCCCCTCTTTGATTTTTTTTGTGTCAATTGGGTACACACCATATCTATGGTATGATCGTTTATCATATCATTTTCATGTTGCTGAATTGTATGAGTCAACATTTTGGTTTTGGTACTTTTTGATGGTAGGGGTTAGAGACATGATTCTCTCATGACCTGGTTCTCTCATGCATCCTACCTTTTCTTTTCCAGTCTCAAATGGAAAAAGGACCAGGGTGGTTGGATGAACCCTTCAGAATCATTGCCCAACAGGTTTGACCATTTATTCCACTATCCAAACCAAGAGCAAGTGTTTTCCGACACCAAGTCAGGTCCTTCACATGATTCTTGTCGCCATTCTGCTAGGCCATATTCTCAAACTTATTACAGAGGCTTCATGTAACCGCCTGTCCAAGTGTATCTTAAGCGCATCTCTCTCATTAATGTCCATTGATGCCACTATCATCTTTATATGTGTTGGCAATTGATTGCCAAACATTTGGTGCACAGAGCATTTCAGATCTTAAGTTGTTTCCATGACACAGCCTTAGACTTTTTAACTGTATCATCTTCAGTTAAGCTATTGAGCTTACATCGATATGTGTGGTATCTGTTTTACTTAGTCGAAAACCTTTGGTGTGTAGTGTTTCCTCTACAAAGTTTTATTTCGACTTCTTCCCTCTCTTGTGTTGTCGCCTCCCTGTTGTCATGCTGGCAACTGCCTGTACTATCTTGAGTTGCTACTACAAGTTCTCCAGCAGTCGTAAAGTGGTTGTATTGCTAAGAGTGCCATTCACTATATCCAATGACAATTTGCTCTTCACATGCAAGAACACAGTCGCACATTTCTACACAATCAATGCAATCTCCAGTCATGCAAACTTTTGACCTCGATATGATGCGGTCAGGACTAAGTAAAAAATTAACAAAGTATTTGCCATGTCCCAATTCCAGAAAACAAATTGCCGGCATGGACATATACCCATGTCTTTGTGACCTTTAACTGCCATTTAAGCCATAGGGTTCCTTTGAGTCCCTGGGGTTCTGTCCAGGTGAGAACCGGTTGGCCACCAAATTGTACTATAGTTGTCTGGTCTAACTGTCCTATGCCTTTTGATATTGCTTCATGACAGAGTGCCTCCCTCATATAATGGACATTCTTCCAAAGGCCTTATGCACAGCTCTTGAGAACCTTTGTCCTAGCTAATGAATATGTAATATGCAATTGTGGTTGTTCAACTTGATTTGATTCATTTAATTCATCACACTTTTCAGGTTATGCGGAACTTAGGCCAAACCAAAGGACTGGTGGAAACATTGATTAAAGTTGGTCTTCTTCCAAGCATGTACTTGAAGCTTACTGTATAACTCTGTTTACATCTTATTACTTACGAACACTTCAATGCAGAGAGAAGAGAAGAAACGTGAACTTATGGAATGTGAAGTGAGCCTTCAAAGATTTCAACTCAAATACAAGGTCGGTCTCTCTCTCTCTCTCTCTCTCTCTTGCTCTTTACTTGTAGTTGAAGTCATTGGCGCCAAGTGTCAAAGATCATATATTTCTTTATGCTTCATAACGTGAAGTATGCCCCACACGTTTGAGCCTTTCTCAAAGTGGACGCCTATTGGTATTGTAATTTGTTAATCTTTATATAGACGTTTCGAAGTATTGGCAGTCGTCATGCATGTGCTGTTAACAGCGGCCATCTTCCTTTAAGTCACACCTGTTCATCTCTTGGAAGAGGATCAAGCTATCTTGACCATTTCTCTTTAAATGTTTTTATCACTGAATTATGAATGTTAGATCACTTCGTTACATGTTCAAGTACATAATACCACTAGTTCTTGGAAGGTGCTAGTGTAATTAAGTGACTATTTTCAGCATGAAACTCACCTCATTGAAGACGGCTCATCGCTCCCTGGGTATACATCGTCCTGCAAATATGCAGCAAGCGATGAAGAATTCGTTGACTCAGATGAGATGTCAAATGGTGGCATATATACTGGGCCAGGGACTGCACAGTATGGTGCTACCTCTGATTCCGTGATGATGACCATTCCAACAGGGCACACAAATCGAGATTTTAGGCGGAGGCGTCTCGTCCGTGGATGGTTCCACAAAAGGGTAACCATCGTTCTACACCTTAGGTGGAATCAAGTATGTCTGCTTGCTGTCATATGTTCGTCACTCGGAATGATCAAACTATGATGCAGGATCCCCACGAACCAGTTACGTTATTCACCAAATCAGTTGATCCAGAGAAAGTGGCTGCAGCAGGGATCGTCTGTCCTGGTGATACAGTGCCTGCCAGAGATGGCGCAGATGTGCCAGCCTTAAGGTTTCATGGTAGAATGGGCCGTGGAGGCCGGATCATCTTTGATAGATGGAACCCTCTTACACAAACACCATTTGTCCATGAGAGCTCATGCTTGTCTGCAAGAGTTTAGCAACCAGAGAAAGTGGCTGCAGCAGGGATCGTCTGTCCTGGTGATACAGTGCCTGCCAGAGATGGCGCAGATGTGCCAGCCTAAAGGTTTCATGGTAGAATGGGCCGTGGAGGCCGGATCATCTTTGATAGATGGAACCCTCTTACACAAACACCATTTGTCCATGAGAGTTCATGCTTGTCTGCAAGAGTTTAGCAACCACTGCAACCATTTGAGGCGCCAGGGAATACGTGATTGACAACTATTTCTCCAATCGGTCATTTTCCGTTTGGGCAACGAGAATGACCATATAGGTTGAAGAGAGGAGGTTGGAAGCGTCTAGCTTCAATAGTCGACTGGATAAAGCTGGGAGGCGAAAATAGCCAGGCAGCTTCCCCGGGAATTCATGGCCTTATCAGCAATTAGGTGAATTTAGATGTTTCGTTTGGATAGAATAATTCGGGCAGTTTTTCGTGAGTTCGTCTATTCGTGTTGGATAGTACGTAGTTCATCACTTTTGCATACTAAGGGCATAATGTATTCTATTTTAAAACCTTTTGACACCATGCACCAGCATAAGGGATACCCGTCTATTTTATGCGTTAATTTCCTGCCATAGGAACACGGATTTTCTCAACATACCAATTGTGACCGTCAACGAATTCTCAGATTTCTCTGGCTATGCTCGCATAATAAGGAAAGAAAGTAGCGGTTCAATGGATCTGATTGACAGAGGAGACTGGGCACTGCAGCAATGTGCACCATGTATATGTAAACCCTACATTTCAGAATCATAAAGATGATGTGGCGGAAGTCAAAGAAGTCGAAAGCGTATCAGCAGACCAGGTAAGTGAATCTATTGCAACTCTCAAATTACTAGGATTTCTGGCGGGATAGGGGTTGTGGTAGCTTACCTCAGTTGGCGTGGGGCAACACCCTTGCGAACTACACCCACCCCTACCACTAGTTCTAACCAGTTATCAGAGTCACAGGTAACCAACGTTGGTGCCTAGCACCAATCAACCTTAAACTTAAACGGAAAGGTAACTTAAGATGGCACTAAGGGAACTTTAGATACACAATGTCAAAATTTAAACTAAAAGTGTAACCCTTGGCTTGCTTCTTTTACAATTTTTACTAAGACATACAAGACCTATCCCGCACAGGCTGACTCGACCCTTAGAACTTCCAAAATGGACAAAGAACTTCACTTGTGAAACCAGGCTCGGCCTGTTCGAGAGCCCACTAAGGGGAGTCTACGCGATTGTCAAAGACATCGCCTTGCGGTCTACTCCTTTGGCAGTCCGACTTTATCCAAAGTGACTTGACGGTAATGGGGCCGACCCAAGGAGTGCGCCCTACGCGTCTCCTTTTCCTTCTCTTGAGTCCTTCGAGTCTTTACTGCATCAATGCCTTAGTCCCTTCGGTATGCCTCCGCTAGCTTGAAGCCTTGCCTAAGTCTGGTTTGCCTCAGCCCTGTTTGACACTTGCCTTCGTCACTTGACGGTGTCCAGAAGCTCTCTTCCTTGGAGGCTCCACGTCCAGACTTCCCTCCTTGGCAACTTCGGTTCCACCGAAAAACACTTGACTCTCACTCTCAGTTCAACCTCTTAAGTTCGACCCTCACTTGTTCTGACCCCTTGCTTCCAAGTCGTCCAACCCCTTTTATAGACTAAGGGGTTGGACAATACACTCTACTTTAGTCCAGTCCTGACCCAGTCGCCTTTCTGCTGGCCAGGGCACGCCTTCAACAGAGCTACCTTGTCCTCCAGACTGGCGTCTCCTAGGGTACCCTATCTTGACAGAGGCCCCCTTTGCTAGCCACCTGATGCTGGGCAAGGGATTCTACTTTCATCGAGTCTATGCCCTGCTATCTTGCGGTAGGGTGTGCCGCCTTCATCATTTGGCCCAGTTGTACCCTGTTAGGGTAGGCGGCTATGAGAGCGCCCAGCTATTTTGCGGCAAGGTGTTGTCAGCGTCGCCCTCATCATCTGGTCGAGCCGTGCCCTGTGGCCTTACCACTTCGGATAAGTGCATCTGCCTTGTGGTCCTACCTTGGCCATCCTTGTGTGAGTTCCTACAGGTTGTCTGAGACAATTCTACTTAGGCCTTCCACGAGTGACCATGTAGGCACCCTTCAAGGTGGCTGTGCATGCTTCTTAGCGGTGCTAGGGTGGTGCACCTGTCTGGGCGTCCTGTGGTCCTTACTACCTACCAAACACACTCCCTACTACTCCTACCCATGAGACCCCCTCTTTTATGCCTAGCCTTATTCCAGTCTCACGTTGCCTAAGTTCACTTTATTCCATCTCGGAGTTGGGACCACCCTGCTGTGCCGTCTCTTGGTGCGGGCAAAAGGGTGCTGTCCCAAGGGCAATACTCCAGGCGGGTCTTCTAACCGAGCGCCACTTCCATGCACTAGGGCAGGGGGTTCGTCAGGGGACTGTAACAATTCTTTCCCACAAGCTTCTGGGCTCGTCCTCGAATCCATGTGGTACTGGTGGATCAAGTCTTCATACTCATAGATCCGTTACAAGTAGCCATGCATCATGTTCCTGCATTTTACCTGTCCAACGAACTAGATACCATGTTAGGCGCTTAGGTCCTTTGCCATGCACTTCATGCTTTAACACTTTTTCCACTTTGTCTACATCCTTTCGAACCAGGGGTGGTGGTCGTCTTGCAGTCCGATCAAGGTTCTCATACACCGATTTTAATTGTCTCACATGAAAAACCAGGTGAACCTTTAGACATTCTGGTAGCTCCAACCGATAGGCCACACGTCCTATCTTTTCAGTTATCTCGAAGGGTCCATCGAACCTTGTCTTTAGTGCTAGGTGTACTCCCTTGTAAACCTGCTTCCAGATGTATTCTAGAATCCATAGCCACACCTTGTCTCCAACGTCAAACACCCGTTTACGTCGGTGTTTGTTTGCAAAGGTTACCATGCGGGCAGGGCTCTTTCCAACGAAGCTCATGCCTCCTCTAAGGTTGTGCGGCGCTTTTTCAACTCCTTGAGCGCCACAGGGCAAAGCCGGTTCCCCCCCCTTGGGCTACGTCCAACGGTAGAAGTGGCTGCTAACCAAGTGCCACTTCAAAAGGGCTCTTTCCTGTGGCAGAGATCCTATGCGAGTTGTAGGAAAATTGTGCCGTTTCAAATAGACTTCTCAATTCCGTTGGCTCGCCGTGACGTAGTGCCTTAGGTATTCTTCTAATAGGGCTTTTAGGGGCTCGTCTGACCATCTGTTTGCTGGTGGTTGGTCATTGAAAAGTGCAACCTAGAGCCCATCCTCCTAAATAGCTCCCTCCAAAAATTTGAAGTGAACTGTGCATCTCTATCGGACACCACGTCTTCTGCCACGCCAAAATGCTTCACAACTTCTTGTAAGAACAACCTAGCCGCCTCCTTAGCCGAGCAATCTCGGGTCGTAGGTATAAAGACCGCAAACTTTGAGAACCAGTCGACCACAATAAAGACCGATTCCTTTCCATCAACACATGGAAAGCCCCCAACAAAATGGCCTTGTAGGTATGGAGAGTGGATGCAGCAACCCCACAGGCCTCACCTTTTTCGTCTTGTCCAGTTGGCACACAGGGTAGGCACGTATATAATCTTTCACATCCTTACTCACCTTAGCCCAATAAAATGAACGCTGCAACATAGTAAAGTTCGATCCACTCCAAGGTGTCCTGAGTATGGGGCATCATGAAATTCACTTAGTAAAATTTTTCTAAGTCCTCTAACATTCAAGACATATAACTGCCCGTGCTGCGTCCAAAGCAACCCGTCCTTCAACGTATACTTCACCGTTAGGTTGGCCTTAACCTGTTCTAGGCTCTGGACGTAAAACTTGTCCTCCTCAGCATGTTAGAGCACACGGTCCAGCATGTCTCCTTCGGTGTGGTGCAAGGCTGCTACCACCTCCGCACCCATTTTCGGCTAAGAGCATCCGTAACCATGTTCTCCTTTCCCGGTCTGTAGAGCCATTCAAAATCGTACTCCTCCAGCATCTCTAACCAATGGGTCTGCCAGGCGGTCAACTTCTTTTGAGTCTTTAGAAATGTGTTAGCCACGTTGTCCGTCACCACCATGAAGGGTACCCCTAATAGATAGACCCTCCACACCTGGAGGTAGTGCAGTACTGCCAAGAGCTCCTTCTTGTGGTCGGGTAGCGGTGCTCCGCGTCCTTAAGCTTCCTACTTTTATAAACCATTGGGTGCCCCTCTTGCACTAAGACTCCCGCAATGACGACATCACTAGCATCCGTGTGCATCTCACAAGGCATGGAGAAGTCAGGGAGCCTCAACACCGGCTCACTTGACACAACCACCTTTAACGACTCAAAGTTAACTGGTGTCGGTCTGTCCACTCCCAGACCGTAGCTTTCTTCAAGAAGTCGGTTAAGGGTGCAGTTTGCTTAGAGAACCCCTTAATGAAACCTCTGGGCGATTCCCACTCTTAGATGGCCTTCACCTTGCGCCCATCCATCCTTACCTTGCCATGGCCTATAACGTGCCCTAAGAATGAAATTTCTTGCCTTACAAACTCGCATTTATCCACTTTCACGTAGAGGGAGTGCTCCCTTAATCGGCCAAAGAATTGGCGTAGGTGTTTTACATGGTCTTCCAATGTCTACTGCACGACTATGTCATCAAAGTACACTACAACGCACTCATCTAAAAGGCCATGTAAGACCTCGTTCATCAACCTACTTAACATAGATGGGGCATTAGTTAAGCCGAAAGGCATTACAAGAAATTCAAACGAGCCATACCGCGTCACCATTGCTGTTTTGGGTTCATCACCTGGGGCAATCCTTACCTGCCATTACTCGACCTCAAGTTCACTTTTGAGAACCAACATGCCTTGCTCAATCGGTCGAAAAGATCTGCCAAAGGTGCAGGAGGTAACGATCACGCACTGTTACCTTGTTGAGTGCCCTGTAGTCCATGCATATCCTTAGGGTGCCGTCTTGCTTCTGTTGGAACAGGACGAGGGAGCCATAAGAGCTCTTAGAGGGTCTCACCATCCTAGCATTCAGAAGCTCTTCTAACTGTCTTCTTAACTCGGCGAGCTCCGTAGGACCCATCCGGTACGCACCTCTACACGGGGGTCGGGCATCTCGCATCAACACAATGATGTGATCCATTGTTCTACGTGGGGGATTGGAGTTGAGTCCACATGGATTCAACCTCCAAGTTTGCCAATAACGTCGGCAACCCTTTCTACAATCTGTCCACTTGGATGGCCAAAAGTATTTCATTAACTTGGCATCATGAGGGGGTGTGGTGTTAGCGGCTTAGCTAGTGATGACGCCCTGTGCCATGTTGTTCTTTGGAGCCTTCGTGATCGACGCGGCACTAGGTCGCGCCACTGCCCTCAAGAGGGGCACTGCGGCTTATCGCGCCACTGCCTTCGAATGGAGCGTGACAGTCAGCCTTAGTGCTGTCTTTAAAGGCGTTGCATCGGGGGCCTCGGCAGGAACCTTATTGGGGTCATAGTGGGGCACGAAGTCGGGTTGTGTCTCGTTGGTTATCACTACGCTGTCGAGATGTGGAGCGGGCATGACCTTGGCTTTCCTTAAGAAATCAATACTTAGACTGAAATCATCTAATGCTATCATGATGTGATCGCTCCAACACCCCACGACTATCTTCACTGCTTAGCTACTCCATCAATGCCTCCCATAGGCGCATTCACCATCTTCACCCTCTTGTCCGATGCCACCAATGTCACTCCAATTTCTTTTGCCTTAGACGAATTAAAAATCGAGTGCGAAGCACGAGTGTCTATCATGACCCGTATTGCACAAGGGCCGATTTGCACCTTCACATAGAGCAACTCTATCCTAACGGGGTACTCTATGGTCACTGCGTTCACCTCAAAGGAGTAGTCATTACCTCATTATTTTGGTCCCCTTCTAGTTCCTTCACCATTGCGTTGGCGACCGTGCGGTTGGGGCATTCCTTGGCAAAGTGCGACCCTCCGCACTCAAAGCAACCTTGGCCGCACCTTTGCATCCCTTAGGCCGTTGAAGCTCTTAGGTTCCGACACTTTGAGTCTCTATGCCTTGGCGCCATCATGGGCGACAGTGTCTTCATCTTCATCTGCCATCCTTAGGAATGATTTGGAGAGGGGTCAAACTCGACACAGTGTCTTGATCTGCCATTGTTGGAGTCTAGTTTGAAACAGCTACTCTTCAACATTGTGGTACAGTCAGGACACTCGAGGTGGTAGAGCACTAACTCTGCTAAGCTCTGATATCACTTCTGTCTTAAACAAAAAGAGAACTTAAGATGATGCTAAGGGAGCATAAGATACACAACGTCAAAATTTAAACTTAAAGTGTAACCCTCGACTTGCTTCTTTTACAATTTTTACTAAGACAACACAAGCCGACTCGACTCAAAAGTTAACACTAGTTACATCCAAAACTAATATCACGTGAACAACTAATAGACACACTTATGCACAATACTTGGACACAAGACAACTAATGAACACTAAGATAATATTATTTACACTATTTATACTGTTTTCTTCGTTCACACTTGCTATATTCAAAACCAATGTCACCTGAACAACTAATAGACACACCTATGCATGTCACTTGGATATAAGATTAGTAATGCACATTATGATAATATATCAAAGACGCATTAGCTAAAAAGCAACAAATATGCAGTTTAGTTTTGGTATGTATATTGTAAGTTTGATGCAAAGAAAGAGATTTAAAAGCTTTTGTTATATTTTTTCTAAAAAAAAACTAAAAAACAGAATATAGAATTAAAAACTACCAGCAAGCGAAAGCTAGGGCACCCTTCTCCACAATACAGACTATGCTTTCTGAAAGTTTGTCTCAACTAAACCTTTATCTGCAATAAATAAGATTATCTTTAATTATGAAACTAAAGTAAATGATAAAATATAACAAAGACAAAAACAACAAAAAATTATATTCACCTTTATGTTTTAGGTTCTCATGTTCTCTTTCCCTTTTCTATACTTCTTTTCTTTTCTTTTCTTTTCCCCATCCTTCGCATTCTCTCTTTTTTGTCTCCTCTTTCTTTTTTTCATCATATTTCTTCTATTTTTCTCTTCTATCTACACCTGTAACATGAAGTATAGAGAAATTAGAATGCGCAAAAACATCTCATCTAATGAGAGAACATAACAAAGTGTTTACACTATTCATACCCTTTTAAAAGTTAACACTTGTTACATCCAAAACAAATATCACGTGAACAACTAATAGACACTAATCCACACTAAGATAATATATCAATCACTCCTCAGTTAAAATGCAACAAATATTTAATTCAATATCGATATAGTAAGTGTGATGCAAATAAAGAGCACAATAACCTCTTCTTATAGTTTTCCTAGGAAAAAGAATTTAATAATAGAACATGGAATTGAGAATTAAAAATTACCTGCAAGCGAGAAGGGAAGGACACTCTTCTCTACAATGTAGACTACGCTTTTCGAAAGTTTGTCACAAATAAACCTTAATCTGCAACAAATAAAATTACCCTTAGTTGTTAAGCTAAAGTCAATGATAAAATATTACAAAGAGAAAAACAACAAAAAATTATATTCACCTTTATTTGATAGGTTTCCCTATTTTCTCTCCCCTTTTCCATACTTTTTTTTTATTCTATTCTCCATCCTTCGCGTTCTCTTTTTTTTTTTCTCCTCTTTCCTTTTTTTCATCTTATTTCTTCTCTATTTTTTCTTCAATCTATACCTATAAAAATATGTATACAAAAATTAGAATAATAAAAAAGATCTCATCTCATGAGAGAACATAACCAAGTATTTACACTATTCATACCCTTTTCAAAGTTAACACTTGCTACATCCAAAACTAATATCACGTGAACAACTAATAGACACTTATATGCACATTACTTGGAAACAAGACTACTAATACACAATAATATAATATATCAATGACTCCTCAATTAAAAAGCAACAAATATGCAATCAATATCGATATATAACATTGTAAGTGTGAGGCAAACAAAGAGCATAATTACTTCTTCTTATAGTTTTCCTAGAAAAAAGAATTTAATAGTAGAACATTGAATTGAGAATTAAAAATTACCAACAAGCGAAAAGAGAAGGACACTCTTCTCTACAATGTAGACTACGCTTTCCAAAAGTTTATCACAAATAAGCCTTAATCTGTAACAAATAAATTTATCTTTAATTGTGAAGCTAAAGTCATTGATAAAATATAATACAGACAAAAACAACGAAAAATTATACTCACCTTTATGTTATAGGTTTCCCTATTTTCTCACTCCTTTTCGATACTTTTTTTTTTCTTTTCTTTTATCAATCCTTTGCATTCTCTCTTTTTTTTTCTCCTCTTTACTCTTTTTCATCATATTTCTTATCTATTTTCTCTTCCACCTATACCTGTAAAAATATGTATACAGAAATTAGAATAATAAAAAAGATCTCATCTCATGATAGAAGATAACCATGTATTTATACTATTCATACCCTTTTAAAAGTTAACACTTGCTACATCCAAAACTAATATCACGTGAACAACTAATAGACACACTTATGCACATTACTTGGACACAAGACAACTAATGAACACTAAGATAATATTATTTACACTATTTATACTGTTTTCTTCGTTCACACTTGCTATATTCAAAACCAATGTCACCTGAACAACTAATAGACACACCTATGCATGTCACTTGGATATAAGATTAGTAATGCACATTATGATAATATATCAAAGATGCATTAGCTAAAAAGCAACAAATATGCAGTTTAGTTTTGGTATGTATATTGTAAGTTTGATGCAAAGAAAGAGATTTAAAAGCTTTTGTTATATTTTTTCTAAAAAAAAACTAAAAAACAGAATATAGAATTAAAAACTACCAGCAAGCGAAAGCTAGGGCACCCTTCTCCACAATACAGACTATGCTTTCTGAAAGTTTGTCTCAACTAAACCTTTATCTGCAATAAATAAGATTATCTTTAATTGTGAAACTAAAGTAAATGATAAAATATAACAAAGACAAAAACAACAAAAAATTATATTCACCTTTATGTTTTAGGTTCTCATGTTCTCTTTCCCTTTTCTATACTTCTTTTCGTTTCCCCATCCTTCGCATTCTCTCTTTTTTATCTCCCCTTTCTTTTTTTCATCATATTTTTTTTATTTTTCTCTTTTATCTACACCTGTAACATGAAGTATAGAGAAATTAGAATACACAAAAACATCACATCTAATGAGAGAACATAACAAAGTATTTACACTATTCATACCCTTTTAAAAGTTAACACTTGTTACATCCAAAACTAATATCACGTGAACAACTAATAGACACTAATCCACACTAAGATAATATATCAATCACTCCTCAGTTAAAATGCAACAAATATTTAATTCAATATCGATATAGTAAGTGTGATGCAAATAAAGAGCACAATAACCACTTCTTATAATTTTCCTAGGAAAAAGAATTTAATAATAGAAAATAGAATTGAGAATTAAAAATTACCTGCAAGCGAGAAGAGAAGGAAACTCTTCTCTACAATGTAGACCACGCTTTTCGAAAGTTTGTCACAAGTAAACCTTAATCTGCAATAAATAAAATTACCTTTAGTTGTCAAGCTAAAATCAATGATAAAATATTACAAAGAGAAAAACAACAAAAAATTATATTCACCTTTATTTGATAGGTTTCCCTATTTTCTATCCCCTTGTCCATACTTTTTTTTATTCTGTTCTCCATCCTTCGCGTTCTCAATTTTTTTTCTCCTCTTTCCTTTTTTTCATCGTATTTCTTCTCTATTTTCTCTTCGATCTATACCTATAAAAATATGTATACAAAAATTAGAATAATAAAAAAGATCTAATCTCATTAGAGAACATAACCAAGTATTTACACTATTCATACCCTTTTCAAAGTTAACACTTGCTACATCCAAAACTAATATCACGTGAACAACTAATAGACACTTATATGCACATTACTTGGAAACAAGACTACTAATACACAATAATATAATATATCAATGACTCCTCAGTTAAAAAGCAACAAATATGCAATCAATATCGATATATAACATTGTAAGTGTGATGCAAACAAAGAGCATGATTAGTTCTTATAGTTTTCCTAGGAAAAAGAATTTAATAGTAGAACATCGAATTGAGAATTAAAAATTACCAGCAAGCGAAAAGGGAAGGACACACTTCTCTACAATGTAGACTACGCTTTCCAAAAGTTTGTCACAAATAAGCCTTAATCTGCAACAAATAAATTTATCTTTAATTGTGAATCTAAAGTCAATGATAAAATATAATACAGACAAAAACAACGAAAAATTATATTCACCTTTATGTTATAGGTTTCCCTATTTTCTCACTCCTTTTCGATACTTATTTTTTTTCTTTTCTTTTCTCAATCTATCGCATTCTCTCTTTTTTTCTCCTCTTTACTCTTTTTCATCATATTTCTTATATATTTTCTCTTCCACCAATACCTATAAAAAAAATGTATACAGAAATTAGAATAATCAAAAAGATCTCATCTCATGAGAGAAATAACCATGTATTTACACTATTCATACCCTTTTAAAAGTGAACACTTGCTACATCCAAAACTAATATCACGTGAACAACTAATAGACACACTTATGCACATTACTTGGACACAAGACAACTAATGCACACTAAGATAATATTATTTACACTATTTATACTATTTTCTTCGTACACACTTGCTATATTCAAAACCAATGTCACCTGAACAACTAATAGACACACCTATGCATGTCACTTGGATACAAGATTAGTAATGCACATTATGATAATATATCAAAGACGCATTAGCTAAAAAGGAACAAATATGCAGTTTAGTTTTGGTATGTATATTGTAAGTTTGATGCAAAGAAAGAGATTTAAAAGCTTTTGTTATATTTTTTTAAAAAAAAACTAAAAAATAAATATAGAATTAAAAATTACCAGCAAGCGAAAGCTAGGGCACCCTTCTCCACAATACAGACTATGCTTTCTAAAAGTTTGTCTCAACTAAACCTTTATCTGCAATAAATAAGATTACCTTTAATTGTGAAACTAAAGTAAATGATAAAATATAACAAAGACAAAAACAACAAAAAATTATATTCACCTTTATGTTTTAGGTTCTCATGTTCTCATTCCCTTTTCAATACTTCTTTTCTTTTCTTTTCTTTTTCCCATCCTTCGCATTCTCTCTGTTTTGTCTCCTATTTCTTTTTTTCATCATATTTCTTCTATTTTTCTCTTTCAACTACACCTATAATGCGCAAAAACATCTCATCTAATGAGAGAACATAACAAAGTATTTACACTATTCATACCCTTTTAAAAGTTAACACTTGTTACATCCAAAACAAATATCACGTGAACAACTAATAGACACTAATCCACACTAGATAATATATCAATCACTCCTCAGTTAAAATGCAACAAACATTTAATTCAATATCGATATAGTAAGTGTGATGCAAATAAAGAGCACAATAACCTCTTCTTATAGTTTTCCTAGGAAAAAGAATTTAATAATAGAACATGGAATTGAGAATTAAAAATTACTTGCAAGCGAGAAGGGAAGGACACTCTTCTCTACAATGTAGACTACGCTATTCGAAAGTTTATCACAAATAAACCTTAATCTGCAACAAATAAAATTACCTTTAGTTGTTAAGCTAAAGTCAATGATAAAATATTACAAAAAGAAAAACAACAAAAAATTATATTCACCTTTATTTGATAGGTTTCCCTATTTTTTCTCCCCTTTTCCATACTTTTTTTTTATTCTGTTCTCCATCCTTCGCGTTCTCTCTTTTTTTTTCTCCTCTTTCCTTTTTTTCATCTTATTTCTTCTCTATTTTCTCTTCAATCTATACCTATAAAAATATGTATACAAAAATTAGAATAATAAAAAAGATCTCATCTCATGAGAGAACATAACCAAGTATTTACACTATTCATACCCTTTTCAAAGTTAACACTTGCTACATCCAAAACTAATATCACCTGAAC
The DNA here is from genome assembly GCA_036023115.1 of Brasenia schreberi. Lineage (NCBI taxonomy): Eukaryota > Viridiplantae > Streptophyta > Magnoliopsida > Nymphaeales > Cabombaceae > Brasenia > Brasenia schreberi. Next base: position 129,893 of record JAYKKT010000059.1, on the reverse strand, counting down.
AACTAATAGACACTTATATGCACATTACTTGGAAACAAGACTACTAATACACAATAATATAATATATCAATGACTCCTCAGTTAAAAAGCAACAAATATGCAATCAATATCGATATATAACATTGTAAGTGTGATGCAAACAAAGAGCATAATTACTTCTTCTTATAGTTTTCCTAGAAAAAAGAATTTAATAGTAGAACATTGAATTGAGAATTAAAAATTACCAGCAAGCGAAAAGGGAAGGACACTCTTCTCTAGAATGTAGACTACGCTTTCCAAAAGTTTGTTACAAATAAGCCTTAATCTGCAACAAATAAATTTATCTTTAATTGTGAAGCTAAAGTCAATGATAAAATATAATACAGACAAAAAGAAGGAAAAATTAAACTCACCTTTATGTTATAGGTTTCCCTATTTTCTCACTCCTTTTCGATACTTATTTTTTTTCTTTTCTTTTCTCAATCCTTCGCATTCTCTCTTTTTTTTTCTCCTCTTTACTCTTTTTCATCATATTTCTTATCTATTTTCTCTTCCACCTATACCTGTAAAAATATGTATACAGAAATTAGAATAATAAAAAAGATCTCATCTCATGATAGAACATAACCATGTATTTACACTATTCATACCCTTTTAAAAGTTAACACTTGCTACATCCAAAACTAATATCACGTGAACAACTAATAGACACACTTATGCACATTACTTGGACACAAGACAACTAATGCACACTAAGATAATATTATTTACACTATTTATACTGTTTTCTTCGTTCACACTTGCTATATTCAAAACCAATGTCACCTGAACAACTAATAGACACACCTATGCATGTCACTTGGATACAAGATTAGTAATGCACATTATGATAATATATCAAAGACGCATTAGCTAAAAAGGAACAAATATGCAGTTTAGTTTTGGTATGTATATTGTAAGTTTGATGCAAAGAAAGAGATTTAAAAGCTTTTGTTATATTTTTTCTAAAAAAAAACTAAAAAATAAATATAGAATTAAAAATTACCAGCAAGCGAAAGCTAGGGCACCCTTCTCCACAATTCAGACTATGCTTTCTGAAAGTTTGTCTGAACTAAACCTTTATCTGCAATAAATAAGATTACCTTTAATTGTGAAACTAAAGTAAATGATAAAATATAACAAAGACAAAAACAACAAAAAATTATATTCACCTTTATGTTTTAGGTTCTCATGTTCTCATTCCCTTTTCTATACTTCTTTTCTTTTCTTTTCTTTTCCCCATCCTTCGCATTCTCTCTTTTTTGTCTCCTATTTCTTTTTTTCATCATATTTCTTCTATTTTTCTCTTCCATCTATACCTATAAAGTGAAGTATAGAGAAATTAGAATGCGCAAAAACATCTCATCTAATGAGAGAACATAACAAAGTATTTACACTATTCATACCCTTTTAAAAGTTAACACTTGTTACATCCAAAACTAATATAACGTGAACAACTAATAGACACTAATCTACACTAAGATAATATATCAATCACTCCTTAGTTAAAATGCAACAAATATTTAATTCAATATCGATATAGTAAGTGTGATGCAAATAAAGAGCACAATAACCTCTTTTTGTCAAAAATAAACCTTAATTTGCAACAAATGAAATTATCTTTAATTGTGAAGCTAAAGTCAATGATAAAATATAACAAAGACAAACAACGAAAAATTATATTCACCTTTATGTTATAGGTTTTCCTATTTTCTCTTTCCCTTTTTTATACTTTTTTTTATTCTGTTCTCCATCCTTCGCATTCTCTTTTTTTTCTCCTCTTTCCTTTTTTCATCATATTTCTTCTCTATTTTCTCTTCCATCTATACTTGTAAAAAGATGTATACAAAAATTAGAATAATCAAAAAGATCTCATCTCATGAGAGAACATAACCAAGTATTTACACTATTATACCCTTTTCAAAGTTAACACTTGCTACATCCAAAACTAATATCACGTGAACAACTAATAGATACAGGTATGCACATTACTTGGACACAAGACCACTAATGCACACTAAGATAATATATCAATGACTCCTCAGTTAAAAAGCAATAAGCTTGCAATTCAATGTCGATATATAACATTGTAAGTGTGATGTAAGCAAAGAGCATAATAACCCCTTCTTATAGTTTTCCTAAGATTTTTTTTAAAAATAGAGCATGGAATTGAGAATTACTAGCAAGCCAAAAGGTAGGACACTCTTCTCCATAATGGACATGACACTTTCTGAAAGTTTGTTACAATTAAACCTAAATCTGTAATAAATAACAATACATTTAATTATAAAACTAAAGCCAATGACAAAATATAATAAAGATAAAAAAAAAAAAAATTAAGCTCACCTTATCATAAGCTTTCGTATTTTCTCCCTCTTTTCTACTTTATTTTTTCTTTTTCTTCATTCACATTCTCACTTTTCTATTCACTTTTTTTCTTATCATCATATTACTTCTCTTTTCCAGCTACACCTATAAAAAGAGAAGATACAAAAATTAGAATGTGTATAAAAATCACATCCAATGACATAACATAACAAATTATTTATATTGCTACATTCAAAACCAATGTCATGTGAACAACTAATAGACACACCTATGCACGTCACTTCGACAAAAGATCACTAATGACATTAAGATAATATTTCAATTACGCCTTGGCTAAAAAGCAACAAATATGTGGTTTAGTGATCATGCAAACAAAGATCATTAGAACCTCTCGTTATACTTTTTCTAAGAAAAATATTAAAAAATAGAATATGGAATTAAAAATTACCAGCAAGCGAAAATGAAAGGACACTCTTCTTCACATTGAAGACTACACTTTCCGAAAGTTTGTCACAACTACACCATCATCTGCAATAAATAAAATTATATTTAGTTGTGAAAAAGTCAATGATAAAATACAACAAAGATAAAAACAACGAAAAATTATATTCACCTTTATATTCTAGGTTTCCCGATTTTCTCTCCCCTTTCCTATACTTCTTTTTTTTTCTTTTCTCCATCCTTCGCATTCTCTTTTTTTTTTTCTCCTCTTTCTTTTTTTTATCATATTTCTTTTTTTTTCTCTTCCATCTACACCTGTAAAACGAAATATACAGAAATTAGAATAAGCAAAAAGATCTCAACTCATAAGAAAACATAACCCAAGTATTTACACTATTCATACCCTTTCCAAAGTTGACACTTGTTAGATCCAAAACTAATGTCACGTGAACAACTAATAGACACACTTATGCACGTTACTTGGACACAAGACCACTAATGCATACTAAGATAATATATCTCTTGAATTAAAAAGCAACAAATATGCAATTCACGTAACACACCTGGCGTATCGCGTGGATACGCCAACATGTTCGGCTTTACCGTTGAACCGCATACTAAGTTTTCTTGTATCCACATTGAATCATACGCGTATTCAGCGTATCCCACGTTTGATCGTCAGTAGCGTTGGCGTATCCGTTGGATCATAGATGCGTTAGCGTATCGATGGAACAAAAAGAATATAAAATTTTAGCGTGACAAAAGCGATATTTAGATAAACGTTAAAAGATGACAATTTAATAAATAAATTTGTCATTGGCGACAATAACTTGATAAGAAAAGCCGTGAACAGGATGAAGAAAGTCTAGAAAGTATTTTTGTACTAAGGATCCGTATCAAAAAGCTGATAAAATTTGTCTAAAACTATTAAATGCCAACAAGTATGGAATTCTGAATTATGTATGAAGATAAGAAACTTATGTTATGACAATTTGCTTAATGAATCAGAGAGCTTTAGGAGTACGGTGGATCATAAACGTAATGGTTGCATGCAGAAAATTGCGAAAGAATTATGAGTGCGAGTGTAGCAGGAGTACCGGCTCTTACCTATCGCCGAAGAGAGTATCGAATTAGTCTTCCAAGAAATTTCGGACTTGATACCTTTCCTCGCTTGTAGCCTATCCATATGCATCGGTCATCCTCTAGTTAAGAGATACAGGTATGCGAATACGACGACCGGTATTCCACTTTGCCCGGTGGGGAGAGGGTGGTACGCTCGGAGAGACCCCGACACAATTTAATAGCATGAAGGGTGAGCTCGGAGGCATTGTTGACGCGAAGGACACTCTAGAAGTCTCCTCCACCGGACAACACAGACCATTCCATCGAAGGCAAGTATGATTGCTATATGGTCGTTGAAACACAGGATTGCTTCTACGCTGTTGTGGATGCTCCTGGACGATGCAGCTTTGGAAATCAAACACCTGGAATCTTCTTGACAGGGTTTGGGTTTACAGCCTTACTGGAGTCAATGACTTTACTTAATGTATCGTTCTTCATTTGGTGGGAGCTCCTAATCTAATTACTAGTGCTGCTAACCATGAAGTTTCGCATTCTTATTTCATAAAGATTTCTATTTTTCTTTTTATCTTTTATTTTTTTCATTATTTTTCTTTTCTTTTCTTTATTTCACCGGTTTCGTCATTGTTTGCTTGTTTACGTAAAGTTCTACGAGATGTCAAGAATTGCTTTTTGATCCAGAGATATTGAGAGAACAACTTCAGAGCAAACAGAAAACAGCCTAGAAAAAGGAAGAAACTTGAAGAAATTAAGAAAAATGGCGTCAATATAGTTGTAATCCAAGTAGAAATGGGAAGATTGGCAACAATGGAGTCTGATCATGTTAGTCTCCATCTCAAAGCCGAAAAATGTTTCTACCAAAGATTCCAGATTGCGGCGTTCCCCGCTATTGTTTCAGCTAATAATTTTGAGATTAAAGCAAAGACTTCTACAATCTGTGCAACATAATCATTGGGGAGGTCAAGGTAAGATCCACTCGTATTGCACATAACTCAAGGAGCGCATACTATTAAGTATAATGGGTGTTAATGATGATGCTATTAGATTATGACATGCCTCTATTTTCTCTCAAAGACAAAGCATAAAGAAGTTAGCTACAAGCCCAACCATAATGGAGCATCTCTACTGGGAGGACTTGGTTACTTGACAATATTTTGACTCCGATATTTCCCTCCACTGTGGTGTTGAATTAAGAAGACGTCTGGTAGATGAAATAACTTGTTTAACTCAAAATCAAAGTAAAGCAAAGTGCAGTCGTTATATGAATCTCTGGGAGATATTCAAGTGAGCTATTAAGAGATGTCCTCACCATGCATTTTCAGGTTTGGCAACAAGTGTTGCAAATTTTCTATAATGATTTAAATCATTCTGTACTGTGGCTACGCGGTAGATGCACTGGCAGTTAAAGATCTTTAAATACCAAAACTCTCAAGAAGCTCGTAGAACTATGCTTCCGAGACCATGGCGGTGACTCAATGAATATCGCTTGCCTAGTGGGAAAGCGCTGAAATTAATCATACAAGGAGTTGATGAAGCTTGGTACCTTCGATGCCTTACTTGCTCAAAACAAAAGTATTTCTCAGCCTTAGCTAACTAACCTCACCAAAAGAGTCATATGTATGCAAGTAAATTACGTGAACCACCTGAATTGTTAATTTGTGATTTTTGTGGAGGTAACCATGCTAATGGTAGGATGTGAGGCAATCAATTCGGGTTTCAGCTTCTCAAGAATAAATTATATGGTAATCTTTCCTGCACTTAAGGTCAATTTCATTTTCTAAGGTACTCAATTCATAAATAGCATTAATAATCCGGTGGAAGAATTCCTTAATTTTTAAAAAATCTTGGAGCAATCAAATGGTGTCATTGAATCCTCAACCGTGAGAAGAAGCCTCCTTTTGAGATTGCACTTCGAGAAACTCTCTCATTAGCGTACATCTCGCTACAAGAACAGACCGTCGTTTTTATAGTAGGAAACAAAAGCAAATTTTCTAATCAAGGAACTATTATTAGAAATTTAGAGAACTCAGCCGGATAGTATAGCGATTAAACAAACAAGTAGAGACTTATAAACCTCTGTACCTTCCCGAGTGATACCGCAGTCAACGCAAAGGAGCAATGTCATGCAATTACACCGAGAAGTAGCAAGAATTTAGAAAAACAAGTTAGCTAAGACCCGATTCATCAGAATTGAAAACACCGACAAATGGTTCAGTGTCAATTTAAAGTGACAGTTCTCAACTTAAGAGTTGTTGTAAATGAAGAAGTTAAAGAGGAGCAACCAAAGTGGCAGAGGGAAGAGTTAGTGAACGCAGCAGAAAATAATTGAAGGAACGTGAGCGGTAAAATTCAATTGGTTAATGCCGTTAGACTCAGCTTCTCAAAGGTTGGGGGTGCTAAGGAGAACCAAGAAAGGCAATTTTCAAAGTTCTTAGATGTCTTTCAAGAAATCTGAGATTAATATTTCCTTTGTAGAAGCACCGGAATGTATGCCCTCTTATGCAAAGTTCATGAAAGATTTTGCTCCGTGAAGAAGAGGAAACTCAAGGAAGATGAGACTATGACATCTAATCGATTAAAAGAGATTCTGCGCAGGAGGATATAATCAGAGTGAAACCGACACCTAAATTGAAAGATACTTTATAGCTTTCACCATTCCGTGCACTATCGATATGCAGATCGACTATCGAGAAAGCTCTACGTGATTTATATGAGCTAACATCAATTTAATACCATTGTCAATTCTCCGCAAGCATTAGGATTGGTGAGAATTAAAGTGAAGTCAACTACAATGGCTCTTCACTCATTCACCGACATCGTAATAAATTCTCAATTAAACATCCGATGTGAGGGAATTGATAAAGACTAAGTAAATTCTTGTGGCGTAAAGTGGAAGATTTGCTAATGTCTGACAAATTTATTTTCAAATTGATTTTGTGAACTTTTTAGATATGGATGAAGATGCTGTGGTATATTCCCTAATCCGATTCTTAGAAAATCGCTTTTGACTACTTCATTAGAGCATTGATTGGATGTACCTAGAGGAGAGTCTTTTACTGAAGCGTGGATGAAGATCACGTGGACTATTAATGTTTTTGATAAATCTACACCGTAATTATATCGATCTTTATATTCCTCACAAATGCATTCAAGATAAGCTCCTAAGGATTTGGCTACATAAGAGCCCTTCCTCATCAATCAATGCAAGGGAGGTTTTCCCACTCCCAAAAATGATTAATGAAAAGGAGAAAGGTCATTCTCTTTCAAAATTTAATGCAATTGAAAAGATCCTCCAACTTCCACTGATTTATTGCGTATTAATTCCAAGGCTATGTGACAAAGTATGTTGAGGTTATGATCCGTCACAAAGAAAAGATGCCATCTTACTTTTCTTAAGCCTTTCAAGCCAATTATAATAATAAAAGAGAAACAACGTACGAGCTAATAACGCAAACAAGACAAGTCGCTTTTTCGGGAGGAAAACCCAAATTTTCTTACTTTTCTTTCATACTTTTTTATTTTCTATTTGTTTATTTTTTATTCAGCTTATTTATTTATTTTATTTTTTTGTGCTTTTATTTCATTATTTCTTGTTAAGTAATATTTTTCTATTTTTGTTTTGTAGTTAGCTAGTGTCAGAGTGGCTTAAGTTGTCTTCCCGAGTTCTCGAGCCTGGTAGAGAGACGTATATAGCTTTGCTTGGCCGCCAAAAGTGGAGAGTTTTCTTTTTCTTTTCTCGCATTATTTTCATTTAGTCTTTATTGATTTTATTTTTACTATTATCATCTTTTGGTGATTTGAGTAATTAATCAGTGTATGTCATGGTAAGGCCAATTGAATATCCAATAATTTGTTTGAATTGCGGAATTTGTCTAATTTCTTAGGATAGTATATAAGATATGCATGAGTCGCACCTTTATGCTCGGGCCATCCTGATTTCAATTGCGGTACAACTGAGCCATGTGACTTCCTATCCGATTTCATGATTTGATAGTTCCTTGAAATGCATTGGACAGTTCTTCCTATTGTATGATTGATGTGACCAAATTTAATCGCATGTCAAGCTTAAGAAAGTTTACGTGAATGCATGTGGTGTGGGCAAAGATGATTTGCAGATCTAAAAGTTATTTCGATTCTCTCTTAAACCCGTGCAAAACAATTAGTTCTCAGCAAAGGTAACTATTCCATGAAATTATAAGTGGCTTTCTTTGGATCATTCGGATCTTTCCAACAAGTCAACTCCGCTAATTAGTATACACAAGATATCATTGTGGTCTCATTTGCCAAAATCTTTGAGTATTATTAAGGGGATCTATTTCTTTTCTTTTTTACCCATATTTTTCTTTTGAGTCTTATACCCACATGAAAAAAAATTTCACTATCTTACATAACCTTTGTTTAATACATATCTTCAGATATTATTATTATTCAAGTCTTTGTTATTTTTGTGCATAAAATAGTATTTCGAGCTAATGCTTTCATGAAGTTTAAAAAGTGATCTGTAAAGAAATAAGTTTGGGGGGTAGAAAAGACTGGATAAAATAGAGCAAATGAACAAAAACAAGTTTGGGGGCGTGTCGCTGGAACAAAAAAGAAAAAAAAAGTTGAATGTCGGTTGTTTCTTTGGGTGTCTGCTTTTGCAATTGTTCAAAGATTTTGAGGCTTGAATTTTGAATTGTGCTTGATTATGTATCTCAACTTTTGTCTCATTTATCTTACTCCTTTTTCTTTCTTAACCTCATCCTTGGCCTTACATTACAATCTTATAAAGACCTCTTTTAATCCTTAGTTGGTGTGTTGAGCACCCAATTTCAAGTCTATAAAGTTTTATTTTTTGTTACCATTGACCTAGAACTACTTTTTGTATTAATTGATGCCCTGTAATGCTTTCTTTTCTTTTTCTTAATTTAATTTAATACAAAAGGAAAGATATCAAAAAAGAAAAGAGAAAAGAAAATAAATAAAAAGAAGGAAATTTTGCATCGATAGCTACAAAGTAGTCCAATCATCCCCTCTACGCATCTCAAAGAAATAAAGTTAGAGCTCCTCAACGAACTTATGAAGAATTAAGAGTGCGGACCGCTTGACACAGTAGCTAAGCATCACGTGGGAAAAGTGAACAAGAGTGCGTTGGAGCACAGGAGAAGCAAGCATCGTGACGGGGAAAAGTAAGGACAAGCAGACAGTGGGAAGAAATCACAAATGGAAATTGAGGGAGACAACACAGCTCGCACGGCGTATATCAAAAACGCTTAAAAGGGCCCTCCTCTACCTGTATGGTGGGGAGTGGATTTTTTTCAAGCTTGTCTTCTCCAACCCACGACCCTTCATCGATCCCCCACCAAAAACTCATAACAAGACCACGAGCTCAAGCCTCTTCCCCCAATTATCTTCCCTTCCAAAACCGTACTCCAAGAACCACCCTTCGCTATTCATCTCCTTCTTCCTCCAAGCCACCACCTCAACCAATCTCCACCCCAACCACCAAAACCACAAAACACTTCACCTCCATTACTCGGCTAAACAACACCCTTCAGAATTTCACCTATTTCCAACCGAAACAAGGACTATCCTCACTCACCATCATCCTCGCACCCCAAACCGAAAACCACCATCAAGCCACCCCCCGCCAAACCGGAACGTGGAACCCACATCGTGACTGCACCTCCACCACACCTCGCCCGCACGGACCTTCTCCACCGCCAACCGCCGTGCGCCGGCACGCTCGAACACCCGCCCGCACGACCTTCTCCTCCACCGTCACCGCCGTGCACCGCACGCTCGCCCACCACCGGCTCGACCCGACGCCCGCCGCTCTCCCCGCGTCGCGTCGCCGTACCCACGACCACCGCGACGCTCCGCATTCATTCTCTCGCGGTAGTTTCATAAATCGAATTTCCCCACCCATGCGTGACCGAACCCCATTTCCTCTTCCTCTCGTTATTTGAAGCACCCCTCTCAAAGCTTTTGCTTTATTCCCCCTTTCTTTTTTTTTTTATTCTTATTTCTCGCTCAAACTCGGTGCTCGGGTCTTCCTTTTCTTTTTTCTTTTCTTTTCGTTCTCACTCAAAGCCTCGATGTTTCTTTCTTTTGTCTCGCTACAAACGAGATTAAGAAAATTCTAAATGGGCTTTTGCTTTTTGGGTTTAACTTTTTTTTCTTCTTTCTTCTCTTCTTTTTCCTTTTTCGTCATTGAATTAATGGGTTTATTTTATTTTTAGTACATTTTTATAAATTTCGAGTTAGGCATAGTTTTGAAATGATATAAAAAAAATGAAATAAAAAAAAATAAAGATATAAAAAACTAAAGCAGAAAAGTAAAAAGTAAAATAATAAATATTTTGAGTTTAAAATATTTTGGAAGTTTAATTAATGTGGTTACTTAGGATTATTACTTACGTGATGGTGTTTATTTTAATTTAAATTTTTTTTTTGGTGTTATGTCTTCAGGATTAATAGTGAATTAAAAAAAAATTAAAAAAATAAAAAAGATGATAAAATATATAAAAATAAAAATGTTAAGGAAAAAAGAAAATATTGCTTTGCGATGTCATGCTTTTCATTCTATTTTATTATATTTACTTAGTTCATGCTTAAAAATTATGTTTGCACTTGCCTGTTGCCTTAGAGTACTCCCAAAAATAAAATAATAAAAAGAATAAAAAATAGTTTTTAATCCATTTAACGATCAATGTTGGTGACTAAATCAATGGATGCCATCTTCAATGTCATTTGAATCATGGGCGGCTTATCGGGAAGAAATTCTCGCCGCTAACTTAAACCCCGCGTAGTTAACGGATTTTGTTTTCAAACAAAAATCTCTTTTCTTAATTAAAATCAATCAACCCACAATCATTTTCTGTAAATAACCACGCGACTTCAGCTTCTCCAATGCGCCCGGAGATATATAAATCAGGAGCGTAAATCATCATAAGCCCAAAAATAAATTTTCATAATTTGGTTTGTTTCTTTTATTTCTTTTTCAAAAAATAAAAAATGAAAAAAATAGAACTTGGAAATAAAAATACCAACAAGCCAAAGGGTAGGTCTCTTTTTTGGAAAATTAAGACTACACTTTCTTATTATAGTAAGGAAAGTGTGTCACAATTAAACCTTAATTTGCAATGAATAAAAATATATTTAATTGTGAAACTAAAGTGTATGATAAATATAATAGAGAGAAAAACAATGAACAATTATGCTCACATTTATGTCCTTTCCTTTATTCTAGGTTTCTTCTTCTTTTCTCGCTCATCTTCGAGGGTTTACATGATCCATAGTGCAAAATTCACATGTTTAGGTCTCATGTTGGACATAAAATGTATGTGCTACAGAATAAAATGGTGATTTAGTTGTCCAATCTAAAATGTGAAATAATAGGACTCATTATTTAACTATAAAGGTGAAAAGCACTAAATTTCAATGACATTATATGGATGTGTAACATTGCCAAGTGTGATGCAAACAAAGAGTATAATAACATCTTAAAATCTAGTTATAGTTTTCTTAAGAAACAAAAAAAGAAAAAACTTTCTATTACACAAGTTTCTCCTTTCCTTTCATTAGCATGATGCCACTGGCTAAACCTAATAAAGGATAAAAATAAAAAATCAGTGGCTCCTCAGTTCAAAAGCAACAAATATGCAGCTCAATGCACATGATGCCTAAAGATCCTTGTAAACCAAGGCCAAGCTCAATAAGTTTGATGTTTTTCATCCCAAATGCCAAACAGACAGGCTACACAACAATATCTAAATCATGCCCTTGTAGAGTATGGCCGGCAATCGACAAGACTTCTACAATTCTCATTCTTCCAAACTGTTCTATCCGCCTCATGTACTCCATTTATTTATAGACAAAGAGCCATCTAGTGGAGTTTCATCTTTTACCCTTTCTCATCAGCACTTCCTTTTGAAGGCGAATTGCAAGGATAAAACCTAATTATACATGAAATCTAATTGAAAACTGAAATGATATCAAGAGCAGGGCAACCGTGTGAGACAGATATGCAGATGGAACATTAAACAAAACCAAAAGAACTTGTGGTAATTTACTAGAACTGAATAGAAAAAAAGTGAAATTTGTGTGTAAACAACAATGTCATGCGGCAAAGAATTTCATGTGCCAGAAACGTCAAATAGCAACAAGAAGTTCTATTTCATTGAGAATAAGGAAGAAGGTAGAATAAATCCTTAAATATGTAGGAGGACCATTGCGCAAAGCATCAAATATTCAAGCCTCCATCTATCTTAAAGGTGAAAGCTAGACTTTTCTTTAAAAAAGTTTAAATTTCTAATTGATCTCCTGATTTTAAAATATTTTATATACTAGAGTCATCTTTCCAGTATGTATTTCTATACAGGCCTGCCCATCGTGTATAACTTCTTGATCAGCATAGGACCTTACTGAATTGATATGCTCGGGCTGAACAAGATGGTCGTATACAATGAACTAGCATGTGATGGAGCTGAATGTACTGAACTTGAGAGCAACGAACATCCACATGATGATGGACAACAACGGAACGAGAGACATTGATGCAGTGGTAGCCTCAACGAAATGCAAGCTATATTGCCATCATCATCTTTAGAATCAAGAATAACATTTGGAAATATCACGTTCCCTCTCTTGATAACTCCAAATTTGGCATTAAATGGAACTGGAGTACCATTTTTGAAAAGCAAGCACTTGGTATATCTGTGCACACTGTCATTGGACTTACTTTTGCCGCGCTAGCTCCCATAAAAGTAGACTTTGCCCGTATAAGGCCTAAGTGTGCTCTATCAAACATTGTCAATCTCATTTCTCTTGTTAACTTTTTTATATCATCCACTATCATTTTACTTGGCCCAAACTAACCTCTAAATCCACATGAACCAAGAATACCGACTAACAAGATATCAAACTCATAACCTAGAACGAACATGTTCCACAACAAACACCACAAGATCGGGCAAACAAATTCCATTTTCAGGAACTTAGCCTTGTACCCTTTGGGTTGGTGCACCTTTTCCGCTGTTGATATTAGACTATTTCTATGACAGAGGTAATACATAGACGAAGGAATGATATACGATAACATGCAGAATGGCACCAAGTACATGAAAGTTCAAATTCAGACATACATGTTGTCCTCTGACAAAGTCGCTGCATGATTTTTCTCTCTTGAAGCAATTTGTAGGCTGAGCTCTTTAGTATGATCTGCACCTCAAGTAAGTAAAAAAAACTTACAACGAAAGAAAATAAAAGAACGAAGAAGACCCTCTTGGAGTGCTGGATACCATTTTTTTATCCTAGCAAACGGAAATGAGCTTGTAAAGGTAACGCACCTATGTAGTCTTGAAGAGCCGTTTGGAGTGCTGAATATTTCCTTACAGAGCATTCTTTTGGCGAGTCGAAAGAGCGCGCCACGAACCCGCCCGCAGCCCCAGCCATTATTGAATCAAAGTAAAACCCGGTTGCCGGTTTCCTCCCTAATATCTCTTACATAGCAAAGGAAGCGAGTGAACAAGAAACCGAGAGCCAATAAAATCTCCACTACAATGAAAAATTGACCATAGGAACTCAAAGTATGCCTCCTTGCGACCCTCCGAAGCCCGATCCAGAAGACCAACAGCGAGATCTCTAGTAGGGTGCGCAGAGAAGAAGAGCATGAAGAATATACAGGTTAAATTAAGAGAGTGAAGAGAATGAGACGGCGGAATGGAGATCAGAGCGGAATGGATCTGCCCTTTCTGTTTCAAATGGGAAAGAGGAAGGGGAAATTAGAGAGAGAAGAACGGGATAGCACCATCCCGTGGCCTTCTCATCGGCCTCGTCTTGCTCTTCATCGCCCGGGCACATACACACACAGAGAGAGAGAGAGAGGACCACGGTGTGGGCAAGGCGAGGATAGAAATTTCTTCGGAGAGGAGAAAGTGCGTAGAAGAGTCCCGAAAACTGGAAGGTGGTCGAAAATGGTAAGTTGCGGAACCCTGCATAACAGAAAAGTAGCCTGTAACAAGCGCCGTGGGAAATGGGAAGTTCTGGAGCCCCATGTAACAGAAAAATGCGTCCGAACTACTCCAACGATTCCCGCTCATGTTTATGGAATTAATCCAATTGTGTGAATTAAAACAGTCCAATAAAAAACAGGTTGTATCCATATATATAAGCATAATCATGTTTGATACATAATCTTCTACAATTTTCACCATTCAATTTTTAAAATTGAATACTTTTTGCTTATCTTATTTTGATTTAAATCTCTAATATTAATCACACCGATTGAATGATTGTGCGTATGGATTATTGTCTTTCTATCTGTTTATCTATATATATTATTCACGTATATAACACGGGGTTGACCCTGGTTACTTCCAAATCTTTAAAATGGACTCCATGTCAACCTGTTTTTAACACGATATTCCACTCTTGCCATAATGCACTCCTTCCAATTGTTTTGGATGTTCTAGTTTTTTCACCCATTTGTTAATGATATTCTCAGTTTTGTTCGGGAATTAAGAGAATGAGTCTGTTTTAGGGTAAGAAGTTCAATGATATATTTTAATACATAAAAACTAACTTTATCTTGAAAATTATATTTCCAATATATTGTCATTTATCATAATTTATTCCTATAGTTTATACTTCAAAACAAGATCCAAGCAACAAATGGATCCCATACTCTTTGTGTCTATAAATCCATCGTGTCACATATTAATCATCTTCATGCGAAAATATTCAGATGTACAAAAAGAATCCATTTGATCACGAAAATATCCATTGTGGGCCTGTGGCAGACGACTATGACAATTTGTTGTGGGGCTTCCTACCAAGTCCGTGGATCAAAGCTTCCTTACACGTTTGTCACGCACTTATATTTGCCTAGGTTATACCAATGGTGCATACGTTTTAGGTCCAATTTATATTGGACCTAAAATGTATAGCTATAAATATAACCTACAGAGACAAAGAGCTCTAAACGTAGGTGGACACACAATATCATTACAAGCTGCGAGTGTAAAAAAGCTTCCATCCACTACCTTGTTCGGAAGCACGACAATAAATTGTTATTTCATATAAGAAACAATACATCTATTGAAGTAAAAAAAACTAGTCTCTAAGAAAAGACTTGATCATAAACGAAAAGAATTGGAGTAAAGCAAAATAGGTACATAACACGAGAAGTATCACGCTCATCCCTACATTCAAAACTATTTTTAAGGAATGTTATTCCATCTTCAATGAAAGATAAATTTAAATACACAACTCGCTGAAAAAAATAGCATAAGTTATGAATGGTGATGTTTGGTTTGAAAGCAATGACCTAATAGCCAACTCGTGCGCCTCGTTTCTATACAAATATTTACTCCACTTTCTTCATATAACAAGGTAACATTTTTTAAAATTAAACAGCAATATGTAATGAATAAAAACACTTTTAATTATGAAAGTAAAGTTAATGACCAAATATAACAAAGATAAAAACAGAGAACGATTATACTTACTTTGTTGTCCTCTTCAATCTACGTTTTTTCTGTTTTCTTCGTCTTCTTTTATAATTTTTTTTCTTTTCTTTTTCTTTTTCATTCTTCAAATTTTTTTTACTTCTTTTTTTTCTCCTTTGCATATCATATTTCATCTTCTTATTTTTCACATTTTTCCTCATATTGTTAGAATGTAAATATGTAAAAAAAGTGCAACAAATTAGAAGGTGAAGAGAAACAATTACCGTATCTTACACAATACCAAAAGAAAGAACCAACTAATTACACTACTACAATATAGTCTCGATAAAAAAGACAATAAAATATAGGACTCATTACTTAACAACCAACAAGTAAGCGATGAAAAGCATAAATTCTCATCACCATAGAAAATGCATTATATGGATGTGAACATGGCCACTCTGATGCAAACAAAGAGCATAATAACCACTCATGATCACATAATAGTTTCCTTAAAAAATAAAAATAAAAGCACATAAAAAATTTATCACTAAGCTCACTCGTAGGTCATTTTTCTCCAAAATGACAACTCAAATAAGATAACTTTTTCTACAATTAACTACTGGTAATTAATTTGACACACGATTTTAAAGAAGAAACTCCTAGCATCCAGTGCACTTTATGAGATTCGTATCAGAAGGATGAAAATTTTCCATTATTTTAAGTAAAAAAGTATGTCTCATTGCCTTTAAGGAACAAGGTGTTATCTATTCTAAAGACCTAGAGAAAGAACCAACTATTTAGAGTATCACACTCCATTAATGTCACACAGACAACTCTAGGAGGCGGGGTGTCGGCATCGACGTGGGTGCGACATCGACACCGACACCGACACTGTGTCATGTTTTGTCGACACGATCAACGTGTTGACCTAATATACGGGTGCGGTCAATGTGCCTAAGGTCACGTTCGTCCAACTTTTAGGTCAGAATTTTAAAAGGTTCGAACCTCATTTCTCTCTCCTTTCTCTTTGTTGCGGCTGCTTGAAACCTCATTTCTCTCTCCCTTCTCTTTGCTTTGATCTCTCTTCCTTCTCTTTGTTGCGGTCTCGGCGTCTCGCCTTTGCTATTCTTTCCCCCCGAATTGCGCTCCAGTAAAACAAGAGCGTAGTTAGGACAAGTGAGCAGTTTTAAGCATCGATTTATTTTCACTGGCAAACTCGTTCAAGATGGAAATGCTCTTTATTTGAAACAAATGAGAAATCAATGAACGTGCTCTTCCTTTCTTACAAATTTCAGCAGGAAATGCTTTAGGTTTTCTTTCAGGTCTAGTACTTGTTATCAGCCTATTTCATATTTGTTCATATGATCCCTTTCTTTAAATGCATCCAGTTCACGTATTTTGCGCTATTATATTTTTTCTATTGTATTGCAGTTTGCTTAAAATATGATTTCATTCTTTGTATCGTTACAGGGATCTTTGTCTATTGGTTCTTATTTCCTTTTCTAAAAGTGATGGAGAGGTGGGCTTAGAAAATGTAAAAAGATTATTATGAGTATGTTAATATGAGTAATTTGCAAACTATTTCTCATGACTAAACAAAATGCATTATATGGATGGATGTGCAATGTTGATAAGTGTGATCCAAACAAAGAGCATAATAACATCTCAAAATCTAGTTATAGTTTCCTTGATAAACAAAATATAAAACATAGAAAATTAAAATTACCATCAAGCCAAACTTCATGCCTCTGTCCTACAAAATCGGGACAACACTTTATACTTATGTTAAGGTAAACTTCTCATAATTAAACCTTAATCTACAATAAATAAAAATACTTTCATTATGAAGCTCAAATTAAAGATAAAATATAAAAAAAGAAAACAAAGAACAATTATGCTCACGTTTATTTCCATCTCCTTATTCTAGGTTTTCTAATTCTTTTTTCTCTCCTTTTCTCACTTTTTCTTTTTTCTTTTTCAAATTCTCTTTTTTTCATTTTTTTCATCATATTTCTTCTCTTTTCCTTTTATATATACACCTGTGAAAAAAAGATACAAAAATTAGATTCTCCAAAAAATGTTATCTCATCATAAACTCTATCAAAGGAATCAATAATTTGAAAAAAAATTCCCACGACCAAACAAAATGCATTATATGGATGGATGAGTGATGTATGCAATTGTGATGGAAACAAATATCATAATAACATCTTAAAATGTGGCTATAGTCTCCTTAAAAACAAAAAAATAGAAAATATAGTACATGAAAATTACCAGCAAGTGTCTCTTTTCTGCAAAATAGGGACTTCACTTTCCTCTTATGGTAGGCTGAACTTTTCACAATCAAACCTTAATCTGCAATCAAGAAAAGAGTTTAATTATGAATCTAAACTTAAACATAAAATATAACAAAGCAGAAAACAAAAAAAAATTATACTCGCCTTTATTTCCTTCTCCTAATTCTAGATTTCTACTTCTTTTTCCATCTTTTTCTCACTTTTTCTTTTTTTCTTTTTCACTCTTGAAATTCACTTTTTTTCAGTTTTTCATTTTTTTCTCTGTTTTTTTTTGTCGTATTTATTCTCTTCTCCTTTTAGACACATTCCTGTAAAAACGAGATATAAAAATTAGATTCTCCAAAAAAATGTTATCTCGTCATAAGCCATAACCAAGGAATGAGTAATTTGCAAACTATTTTTCATGACTAAACAAAATGCATTATATGGATGGATATGTAATGTTGATAAGTGTGATCCAAACAAAGAGCATAATAACATCTTAAAATCTAGTTATAGTTTCCTTGATAAACAAAAAATAAAAACATAGAAAATGAAAATTGCCATCAAGTCAAACTTCATGCCTCTGTTCTATAAAATCAGGACTCCACTTTGTACTTATATTAAGGTAAACTTCTCATAATTAAACCTTAATCTGCAATGAACAAAAATAGTTTCATTATCAAGCTAAAATTAAAGAAAAAATATAAAAAAAAGAAAGCAAAGAATAATTATGCTCAACTTTTTTTTCTTCTCCTTATTCTAGGTTTTCTAATTCTTTTTTCCCACCTTTTCTCACATTTCTTTTTTTCTTCTTTCTTTTTCAAATTCTCTTTTTTTCATTTTCCTCATCGTATTTTTTCTGTTTTCCTTTCACATATACACCTGTGAAAAAAAGATACAAAATTAGATTCTCCAAAAAATGTTATCTTATCATAAACTATATCAAAGGAATCAGTAATTTAAAAACAAATTCCCACGACCAAACGAAATGCATTATATAGATGGATGAGTGATGTTTGCAATTGTGATGGAAACAAAGATCATAATAACATCTTAAAATGTGGCTATAGTCTCCTTAAGAAACAAAAAAATAGAAAATATAGTATATAAAAATTACCAGCAAGTACCTCATTTCCATAAAATAGGGCCTACTAATAGGCTAAACTTTTCACAATCAAACATTAATTTGCAATGAAGAAAAAGAGTTTAATTATGAATCTAAACTTAAACATAAAATATAACAAAGCAGAACAAAAAACAATTATACTCGCCTTTATTTCCTTCTCCTAATTCTAGATTTCTAGTTCTTTTTTCCATATTTTTCTCACTTTTTCTTTTTTTCTTTTTCACTCTTGAAATTCACTTTTTTTCAGTTTTTCCATTTTTTCTCTTTTTTTTTCGTCATATTTCTTCTCTTCTCCTTTTAGATATATACCTATAAAATGAGATATAAAAATTAGATTCTCCAGAAAAATGTTATCTCGTCATAGGCCATAACTAAGGAATGAGTAATTTGCAAACTATTTCTCACGACTAAAAAATTGCATTATATGGATGGATGTGTAATGTTGATAAGTGTGATCCAAACAAAGAGCATAATAACATCTTAAAATCTAGTTACAGTTTCCATGATAAACAAAAAATAAAAACATAGAAAATGAAAATTACCATCAAGTCAAACTTCATGCCTCTTTGTACAAAATCGAGACTCCAGTTTCTACTTATGTTAAGGTAAACTTCTCATAATTAAACCTTAATCTGCAATGAACAAAAATGGTTTCATTATGAAGCTAAAATTAAAGATAAAATATAAAAAAAGGAAAGAAAACAAAGAACAATTATGCTCACCTTTATTTCCTTCTCCTTATTCTAGGTTTTCTAATTCTTTTTTCCCTCTTTTTCTCACTTTTTTTTCTTTTTTCTTTTCAAATTCTCTTTTTTCATCGTTTCTTCCCTTTTCCTTTCACATATACAACTGTGAAAAAAAGATACAAAAATTAGATTCTCCATAAAATGTTATCTCATCATAAACTATATCATAGGAATCAGTAATCTCAAAACAAATTCCCATGACCAAACAAAATGCATTATATGGATGGATGAGTGATGTTTGCAATTGTGATAGAAACAAAGATCATAATAACATCTTAAAATGTGGCTATAGTCTCCTTAAAAAATAAAAAATATAGAAAATATAGTACATGAAAATTACCAGCAAGTGCCTCTCATTTTAGTTCCAAATATGCTCCCACTCCTTTATCATCTCGTTCATTTGCTTCGAAAACACTTGTCTAAGAAAGTTTTTCCGAACACCCCCACATTACA
This sequence comes from Brasenia schreberi, assembly GCA_036023115.1. Classification (NCBI taxonomy): domain Eukaryota; kingdom Viridiplantae; phylum Streptophyta; class Magnoliopsida; order Nymphaeales; family Cabombaceae; genus Brasenia; species Brasenia schreberi. The sequence goes on along the minus strand of JAYKKT010000059.1, from coordinate 109,990 downwards.
TACGTACGCAACTTCTAATAATCTTTTTAAACTTTCACCACTTCTCTATTTTGCTACTACCTTAAGAGTCTACTAAATTTGAAATTTTTCTTAATTTATTTATTTATTATTTTGAATCCCTTCCCTTTTAACACATTGCAAAAGTAAAACATTACCAAATCTTTTTAAAACAAGACTCCAATTCTTCTCGTTGGGTTGAATATTTTGCAGTTAGAAGGTCTCACGTGATCGATCTTTATGTTCACAACTGACATCATTTACAAAGATACATTTATCGTATCACAAGAATATGTAAATCTTGTCATACGTTATTAAATCAATTTTGAGTGTTAAGATCTTGACATAAGGTAGTCCTTAAGAAAAATGCCCCCACATATACTTGTCCACATGGAGCTAACGGTAAATGTCCTGAGTAATTCTTGTAAGGCCTCAACTTCAAACGTGCTAAATCTCATTTGACTTTAGAACTGTAATACGGTAGACTCCTCTCAACTGGTAGAGCCAGTATGATTTCATTCTAATAAACTATTTCAATAGAATCCAAAGTTCCTATGTGGAATATTAAGCCATTGACTAAGTCTAAGATTTGCCTTACATTCCTTTCTCAAGCTAGTTGAACTATAAAAAGATTGTGCCCCATCACCAAATGATCGATGCACAATATATCCCCCCCCCCAGAGACCTATTACCCAACGTAGGGCCATTGACCTAAAAGATCTGGCCCCACAGGACCGAGTCCCAAGCAGAGATATAATAAGAGAGCCACATACGTCCAGCTCATGATGAACCTTATATCATAGATTCAGATGTCTCTTTTTTTTTTCATGAAAATAACTTAGAAATATGTAGGATTAAAGAAATCCTCAGCATTTGAAATCTTTTCCACATTCATAGTTTTGATTAGGAAGCACCATCTAAAAGTTTAACATTTGCTTTAGAAAGAAGTAACTGCATAAATTGAAATCATGAATAAACTTCCAAGACTCTCAAACAGCGAGTCAAAAATGAAAACAGACCTTTCATTGATACGTAATCGGAGCTCCTTAAGGCAAAAGAACGCCAAGGTTCGGTATTAGCAAAGAGAAAAGATTCAGGAAAATTAGTATAAACTATAGTGTTTTAGCAGTTGATTTGGTTAATAAGATCATCTTAAAATCTCAAATTTAAACTCTCCATTTTCCTGCTAACGCATCCGCTATAAATGTTTGTCTTAGTTTTTGTATCCTCTTCTAACCTTACATCATTGTTCAAACTTGAGTTTATCACAAATTACTTTCCCCCCCGCCTAATTTTCACTTCTTTCTCATCGAATTTAATTTCCACTTTCCGATCTTAAATTATACTTCAAAAATAATTTAAAAGAGAAAAATTTTAAAAATTATAGTCAAGTCAGTGCAAAATTGATTGTCCACGATTTGCTGAAAACCTTAGAAAAATCGCCAAATGGGGTAACGAAAAAATCGAAAAAATAGTGCTTGTGAAATCATGTTGAAAATCGGTCAATAAGGATTTGAAATTTGATTTGGCCTCATTGTAACAAATTAATTTGGGTAAAGCGATAATACAATACATTCGTACTTTAAATTGCTCCCTTTATTTTTTTTTTTTATTTTTTTTTATGCAATTTTATTTAACACCCACTTTTACGAAAAACACTAAATCGCACAATATGCCTTATGACCACAAATTAATTTTTGGCTTGACAACCATCTTATTACTGGCTCACTACGTATCCACTCACAGTGCGCATGGGAAACCTTCAAGAAATACGCGTCAATTTTTACACTAGAAGGCTGCTATCCATCCGGACAGTTCCCACTAATATATCCACAAACCCCGGCATAAATAGAGCGCAGACGCAAGGTATTTGATATTAAACCCAATGGACATTGAACAAGCTTTGTAAGATAAAAAAGGACATTTACGGCAAAAACTTAAAACGAACCGAGCCAACTCTCAGTCCACCTTGATTAAAATTTGTTAGCAAAATTTAAAGGCTTATCACTTAAAAAAAAATTGGGTATTCTCATTTTCAACCATAAATTTTTAAAATTTTTTTTTTAAAATGAGAAAATAAAGTCATCAGAACATTCAATCAGGAAGAAAATCTCGACAATGCTTGGCCACACTTTAGGGTCTGCAAACTACATGAATTTATCTTACCCGAAATAAAATTTAACATATTCACTTTATCTAAAGCAATTCTTTGAGCTCAAATGGGGTAAGCAATCATTCTTGTTTACAAGATCACCTTTATAGGGGATCAAGTTATCCCCTTTCGGATTGATCATGATTTATTTTAGTTACGCTTCAAAAAGGAAAAGATGCCTTTTTTTGGCGAATTCACGACACTTCCAAAATCTTCACATAGTTCCTCACGTATATGTATCACAGAGTTTGCAGCAACCAATCATTTCTCCTCAACAAAATGAATTATATGTCGAAACTAAAACAAATATTAAACTAGCAATTTAAAATAGATTTGAGCCAAACAATAAAGCCATATGAAATTAGATTCTAAAATTTAAGCTTTATAAAACCAGAAAATAGAAAAATACAAATCTAAGAATTAATTTAGTATTTATACCGCTGAAGAAATCTCCATAAAATCGATAGAAATAGAAAAAGTAGAAGATATCGAGCCTGGTCACCTTACGATTTTGAAGAAGAAGGAAAGTATGAAGGCCAAGTATTTTTAACAAATAAATCTCTTTTTAGGAAAAAAAAGAAAAGACTTACCGATTTAACAACGGTGGAGCGTCAAATAGGTGCAAAGGAAAAGAAATTGACATTAGGGAATATTAAAAAGATTTAGACAAAGAAAAAATGCGGTGTGGTTATTTATTATGAAAATCGACCTAAATTAGGCAGTGACATCAATGGCATTAGCAGGTAACGGCCACTCTGCTCAAGGAAATCTTTATTACATGGCTCTACATAAGAAGTGAAGTCTCCATACTGGGCTCCTCAATTTGGCCCTACCCTTGGGGCTTCCACTAGAAATAAGAAAAATCAGAACTTCTAGATATGCAACCGAGACGGTATTCATATAGGAAGGCAGTCTACCTGAGTATTAATTAGTGTCGACGGCTTTTCGGGAAGAAATCTTGGGTGGCACCATGTTAGACTAAACGAAAGATGATTGCCTGGTTAATGATTCACCATGATTTTAGGAGTAATGAAGAAAACTTAGCCTATAAAACCGAGTTAAGTCATGGAGTACGGGTACCAAAGTTGGAATACACTTGAATACCATCTTCAGACTAGAACAATCATTAATATTAGAACACAAATTCTTACCGATAAAGATTTAATGGTGAGGGATGGTGAAGTTCGCAATGCCAAAACTATCAATAACGTCACAGCGGTAGTGCCCAAATTCACATCATAGCATTACTTTAAAAAAATAATGATAGAATAAATATACCTGGCATGTGACTTGTTTTAATTCGGACACTAGTTTTTTATCCTCTGAGAAAAATAAAATAATAGAGTTAAGAACTTTTACAATTAGTCAAAAAAGGTCACTTTAAAAATGCAAAGTTTTCATTAAATTTCACGTTTTGAATCCATCAATGAATTTTAGGATGCTAAGTCCAATTGAATTTAATGAAGAGAACTTAATTAGGAAAAATTGAGGGATCAATAAATTAATAGTAAAAAGTAAATGATTTATTTCAATGCCCTTTATAATAAAAACATAGAATAAGTTTAGGGTTCAATCGAAATGAATTAAAATTGATCAAAAATTTAGGAAAAACAAAAATTAGTATCAGAGCTATGTTTTAAAAACCTAAGTTTCTTCACAAGATAAATAAAATTAGAAATACAAAATTCATAATATACAACAAGTACACATTTGTTCACGGCAGAGAAAAAAACTAAGATATTTTTACGGTAGAAACAAAAAAGTTGAATTGATACAAAAAAGAGAAACATTTATTGTCATCTAAAAATGATTATTTTTTTGGGGTAGACGAACAAAAATTAGAATTAGAAGCAAATAAAAGGCAGAGGATGAAATCCGTTGTCAAATGACTAAAGGATATAAATATTCACTAAAAATAAATGAACCCAGAGTACCCGCTCAATGTTGAGTTCCACCAAATATTGGAGCATATCAAAATTGTCTTGTGGGGTGGGGAGCATATGCGCTCAATTTTGAACATTCAGAATACGCGATTTGACCTGAAAAAAAGTCTTTAAGAGACTGACATTGAAAGCTCCGTAAGACATTACGGCGTCAAGATTAAAAAATAAATGATAAAAACTTTGTACACCTAAAATAATAAAGTAAAACATACAATGTGTTATATATTTGATTGATTATTTTTTTTTATGAAGCGCAAATTATAAAATGCATGATTTGATATCCGCTCAAGGGTTCATTAGCCAAGAATCGCTGGTCATACAAGGTTTTTGAGTAACATAAATTGAATCCTCAAGCGTAACATCCGCTATATTATTTTTCGAATTTTTTATTTAATTGAAATCAATTACTCAACGATAAATCGACAATATCTTAAGTGAATTGAAATAATACGTTATTTAATATATCAAATTTCATTTAAACTTGAATCGCGTGTTTAAGCCGATGCACCAGAACTCTAATCAATAGCAAATATTTTCTTCCTGAAACTGAAGCGCTTACTTAATTGCATTTCAATATTAAAATTTGCAATGGAAAAAATGCAAATAGGATCATTGCATACTTAGTGATTAAAATCCTTATCACTTCAGTTTCTCTTTTTTCCCACAAGCATGGGAAATCTTCCCACATTCACTTTAGTGGATTTTACTCAAATACAAATTTTTTAACTTTTGAGTGCAATCGTTTTTTAATGCTTCAACATGCGCGTGAGCTGGCATTCTCAATCAAAGTGATGGGGAAATCATTTCCACTATAGTATAATGGTCCATAAAATATCTGGACAATGCACTTGCTAGTGCATACGTTCTAGTTCAACCAGCAGACCTCAAATGGGAGACTTAATGAAAAAAAAATACAACTCGGGACAAAAATTTTTCAGATTAGCAGGATTACTAATAATTTTTATTTGGTTGCTTATCCACGTGCTTAATGTTTAGCTATGGTACGTCTGAGAAAGTCTTAAGAATGCAAAAGCATGCAGTCGATTATTTAATAAAAAACACATCCTACAACATAATACTTTAACTTTTGTAAGCTACATAATCGTTGACTTGGAGCATCGCCCACGTTCAATTTTAAAATTATTTTGCATATCAAACAAGGAAACAAAAGTTTTTGCTGATTGTAGGTCCTCGGCATTTTTTGTGGTTAGTAAATTTCTCATTGCCTTTTTTTTGTGGTTAAAAATTTCTGGAGCTTTTCAGTTCCATAATGCTAATCTTTTTCTTATTAAGCTCAGACTTTGTGGAGTTCTTTTCTTTTTGATAATGCTTTTTTTTTATGATTATGCATTTAGATTTCTTTTAAGTTTTCCTTTGCTTTATCATGTAGGGATAATTAAAGGCTTAATTATTTGATTTTCCTTCAAAAAATGTGGTGTAGAAATGATTGTTCAGCTATTTCATTACCTAATTAATCTTAACGTTCCAAATTGGAGCTAACTTGGATCGTCAAAATCTAGGTGAGAGAGAGAGATGAGACATCCTTTAAGACATTTTGACAGAAATTTCTTCTTTGCTATATTTATTTAGTTGAGACACAAAACTCGATTTTGAGATTCATGATTTAATCAATTTTTTAACTAAAATTTGAAACTTAATGGGGGTCAAAAGAAAAAAAATCAAAGCCCACACCACAGTTAGAGCAACTTTGTAACTTGACTAAAAATGATAAACTGTTTCCTCACTCAAGCAAGAATCAGAACTTTTTCTATTTCACCAACAACATAATTTTCATGAATTCTGACAAAAAAATATATCATTTTGTGCATTTCAAGATATTATGGTAAAAGGATGAAATGCAAGGTGCTGTAACAATTTGAACATAATTTATTAAAAGTCTTTTTGTGATGAGAAAATCTTGGTCACTTGCTATCTTCCTTGGAATGTGTGCCTTTTATTTTTTCTTTTTTCCCTTGGTTTTTTTATCTTTTTCAAGGTGTTCTTAAGTGGCCCACATAAAAATTCGAATTTCTTTATTGTTTCATTGGTTTTAAAAAGAAAATCAGGCTTTTGGGTTTATTTTCTTTTTCATACAATTATTTATCAATTTTTAGAACATATTAACTCCAATTTATTGTCCCAAAATGCATGAAAGGATAAATTCGTGTCAAAGTAAAAATTTATGAATACGGAAATTCTTATTGACATTGTATGCGCCAACAGAAGCATATACAAATTTAGAAATTTTTAACTATATAAAATTGTAATATCCCGGATTTGAGTAATTTAAAAGACAACTGGCAATCATTCCCGAAATTTATTAGCACAAGTGCCAAGATCTGAAAAGACAGTAATTTAATAATTTGATACCATACAATTACAGCTTCTCTTGTCAGATTTAATGTTGTCTAATTTCGTCTACTAATTAACTATCAAATGGTTTTGCTTTAAAAAGGATTCATGATTACCATTTGGATTTTAGAATTGTATAGAAAACTTTGCACACAACTTCAAGATGGTTCCTCTTGATAAAATTTATTATTTTAAAGCCATTCGTCTTGCAATGTTTCTTCCGTAAAAAGGAGAGGATTTAAATTAACAGTATTAAGTCAAGGCTTGGGACTCTTGTTCATTTTTAGGCTTGGACATTTTCAATTTAAAAGTGAGATCATATAGGCCCTAATTTATCATAAAAGAGTTTACGGGCTTGGCTATTACCTTTTTAACTATGACCAAATTAATTGAATAATTTAAACTGACAGTGGGCTGGCTCTAGATCTAATTTTACAAAAGTAGAAGAATAAGTTTTACCTAAGCATTAATTCTTGTCAATAAAAGGCTAGATATTTCTGTTTTTAATTTTAGTCTTTATTAATTTAATTTTTCAACACAGGCCCTAAACTGAAAGAGCCGTGGTTTTTAGATCCATCTTAAAAGACAAGGGTCAGTTCCCTTTTTTGTACATTTTCTATATTTAAAAGACAGAGGCTTCTCCAAATTTATATGAAGACAAGCATCGCTTGGCCACGCTGACAGGCCCAGAAAATGTGGATATTGCTTCAGTAACTTGAAAAGGTGGGATGGGATCTGCAAATATTAAATCCGGCTTCCTTTAACTTGAAACTAATTTATGGACCAATTTTGAGGTCAACCATTTAATTTAATCGCCCGAACAAATCTTTTCCCTTTCCTTTTTTAAAAGATTTTAGAAATACCCATTGATTTCCTAAATTTTGCTTTAGACAATGAAAACTCTAGATTTTAACTAACTGAATTTTCTGGTACTGTCCTCATAAAATGAGGACCAAGTGCCAAATTTTAAAGAGATGGGTTTCCTTTTCCTTAAATGAAAACTCAATTTGCCAATTTTTAAGACAAGGACATGGCCAATGTCAAGTGTTTGCCTTCAAAGCAAATAAAATGCTTGAACTCCTAATGAGGCAGTTTTTTTTTTCTTACACGCTTTCTTTGTCTTTTTCTCTTAACTTTTTCCTCCCTTTTCTCTTTCATTTTTTCTCTCCTTTTCTTTTTTGACTTTTTTTTCTCTTTTCTCTTTTTGACTTTTTTCTTTCTTTTTTTCTTTTTTTTTTTTCTTTTTCTTTTTTTCTCTTTTTTTCTTATTTTTTTTATTTTTTCCTTATTTTTCTAAATTTTATTTAAAAAATTTGAACCAAATCTACTTTTCAGTTAAAGGGACTCACTCAATCTTTTTCAAAAGAATACCTTATATGTATAAGGTTTAACCTTTATCATTTTTCCTTTCCTTCTTTATTTCTCTTTCATTTGTTTAATTTCAACTTTCCTTTAATTAAATATGAAATTACATCCTTTGGAAGAGAAAGTTAATTGGCCAATGGTAAAATTCTTAAATCCGAAAATTCTAGCTTTAGATAACTTCATACTTTACTTGAACTTTTCTTTCAACATTAATTGATTTCTCTTATAATCATTAGTGTTCAAAATTTTGTACGTACCTTGAAATTTCAATAAATGAAACAAAATCTATTTAATAGTAATGATCATTGCACTCAACCATAAAATTAAAAAAAATACCAAAACTGCACATCAAGGCATGCTTGGTTTGAACCAGTATTATTGAGATTTCTTTTGCGTTCTATTTGCTCCGCGAACTTTTTTTAATCAATCTTCGAATCTTTTCATTTAAATATATCTTTTATCAATAATTGCTTATTTTTAAATTATAAATATTTATAATCTTGAGATAATCAATTTTGTTCCTTTAATTTTGATTTTAAATGCAACAAGACTCAACATATTTATATCATCAAACCTTTATCATCAATACCTGTCGAATTAATGTTGCACGCCCTCCAGAAAAAAGGATTCACCTTCTTACAATTTAAATTCTAAAAACTTTTCAATTGAAAAATGTAATGTTTTCTGAGTAGAATTAATAATTTAAGTTCATACTTCATTGTACTTGAACATTTCACAAATCAGATAGAGCATTTATTCAAAATACAGACTGGCTTGATGTGTATGAGATTCCTAATAAGAACTTTTCAATCTTCAAGATTTGACTTACATAAAAGTATCTATGTTAAGACCAAACCCAGTCAAATTGATCAGGATTTCCTTCCATGAGAAATATTAGAAGTAAGTAGGATTTCCATACTGAAAATAAGGAGTATTTTTTGCAGTAAAGAAAAGTTCCTTTCAAGGTTTCTAGGGTCCAATTATTTATAAGAAATTTAATTCGGTAATTTTGTTTTGATATCACTAAATATTCCGAACTAATAGAGAAATTATAAATCAATAAATAAGATTGAATCCACAAGTCATAACCTTGATTTAGGTTATTCTTAGGAAGATTTATTTTTTTCATACATAAATGACCAAATTAATCTGTTTTGAAAGATCAATTTAGTTGAAATTCTTTGAGCTTTCGAGACATTCTCTTTTTTTTTTTGTGTATTGGATAAATGGAATTCATTTTCGGTACGAATGAATTGAATAGAATAGTGTAACTCACATATTTCCTTTGGGGTAAATTTTATCATTTATGATTTATTTTACTTTTTTTATTTGTAACCAAAGTAATTTCAATACTTTTCTTAAAAAGTTGAACAAGAGCATAAGATCGATTTTCATTTTTGAGGATTTACTTGGTTTTTATGTATGGCTACAAATGCAAAATACAAGAGATAGAAATGGCTCTTAAAATGAATGCATTAATCAAGAAAAAGTTTAACACATTAAAAAAGGCATAATCTCGCCATGAACATATGAACTTTGAACATTCACTTTATAGGAGAATATATGAAAGCTTGTCAAGAAAAGTGTTTAAGGAAAATGGGTCAAAAAAAATCCTCATTGGAATACCAAAAAAAGATTATTGTCAAGAAGTTCATCAGATTAAAAAAATCTTCTTTTTCTTATAAATTCATAATCTTTTTTTATTTTAATTCTTAAGAATCTTTCATTCCGATGCATTTGTCAAATAGAAACGTGATCCATGAAGCAGACCACACTTTTTCTTTCTTTTCTTTTTTACCAATCATTCTTGTAAAATGCATTTTTCTTTTTTCACTTTCTTTTTTTTTATTTTTTTCCCCCCAATATTCAATTCCCGATTTTTCTTTTAATTTTATTGAAAAATTTTTTGAAAAGAAGAGAATTTCAAAGTGCATGTTGATTTTTCATATTTAAATTTATGGATGTCTTCTAGCAACTTTATTACATATATCTCATTTTAAAATAACTAAAGCATTAATTTTTTTTTGAAGGAAATTTAGATTTGAATGTCATTTAATACAATTTTTCCTAAGGTCAATTTCAGAATTTTAAAGAAATTACTCAAAAATGTCTAAAAATGAAAAATCTTCCAGCTGATTAGAAATTGCAATAATGATTTATCCATGAGGGTATCCTTAATTGTTATGAATCTTTGAAATTTAAAATAAAGTGAGATTTTGAATTCTTTTCCCAAAATTTAGATGACAATTTGGGCATAAATTTGTGTTCTAAAAATGATTGAAAACAAAATAAATTCGTTAAAATTTAAATGAAACTAATGTTTAAAATCAATCTGGAAAACAAATCCTCAAATTGAGCAAGAAATTTTAAGACAAGGAAAAATCCTTTTTCTTTCTTTAAAGCTCACTTTCCCAGCTCTTTCATAACCTTTTAAATGCTTTTTCAAGTCGTATTTGAATTAAAATTTCAATCGGTTTTAAGATCGTTAAGTGTTAAAGTTTTTAGAACATTTTACTTTAGATCAACGAGTTCAAAAAAATTCTACAATGGAAAGCTTAAACACGTCAAAATTTAATTTATCTTTAAAAGGCCTACAATGGAATTTAGGTTCAACTTTAATTTTCTCAAGTTTAAATCTTTCCAATTTGAAATCTTCGCTGTTCCTCGGAATTTTTATTAATGGCAACTTTCGCAAAGGAAATGGAATAAATTTTCGAAAATTTTTTTATATTTTAGAAGTTAATTAATTTAAACTAAAAAGCATGAAATTTAAAAAAAACAATGTTTTAAAGCTGATGTTTAATTTTCAAAAATTGAATAAATTTGAGCTTATTTTTCATTTAAATTAATGCAAATTGCTTCCCGATTCTAAATCCAATCCCATAATTAAATTATTTTCGAAGAATGAGTCAAAAGTCGTAAAATCTCAAATTTTAAAGAAATGTCATCTTGAAAAATTTATTTCATCCTAAGAACATTTCAAGCTTAATGATTAAATTTTTTCTCTTTTTTTTTCTCCTTTTTCAAGTGCTCTTTTCTCTTTTCTTTTTTCTTTTTTTTTCTTTATTTTTCTCTTTTTTCTCATTTTTCCTTCTTTTTTCCACATTTTACCTTTTAAATCGAGTCTTCATTTCTACCAAGAAATTTCTTTGAAAGCCTCATTTAAAAGACGTCAATTTCTGATTAAAGGATCTATTTGGAAGACAGGTTCACTAAGTTTTCAAACTTGATTTTGTTTTTCAATTTCACATCTCTTTTTTATCAATTTTAACCTAAGGATAATCAATTTAAAAATTTCTTTCACTTCAGAAATAAGATAAAGACCTTGTTTGAAAATTCTTTGAAAATTAACCCCATCGATTGTCTACGTATGCTTTATCAATGAACACTATCGAATTCACCCATTAAAATTCATTCCTTGTCATTTGAGTTGTTATGTGGGACTTCATTCCTTGAAAATGTGCCTTGCTCACACATTTTTTATGCTAGGTGAAATTCGAGGTCACAAGGTAAATTTATAAAATATTTTTTGAGTGTAATTTTGAAGATTTTAAAATTTTAAAGCTAACTTTGAGAATAATGATAAATTGTAAATCTCCAATTTTGAATTTATTTCAGTTAAAACTTTAAATTTGAAGATTTCTTAGTTTTTCATTTTTCATTCTGACCGTAAATTTTCTTGCTAAAGTATCTTTTTTTAAAGATCAATTAGATTTAATTTTTTTATTTTTCTGATTTTTTTTTTTATCATTTCATTCTAGGTTTTTTTGGAGGGAGTTTTTTTGATTTCAAAAGAGCTAATCACTATCTTTTCGAACTTTTTAACAAACATATTTCCAAGCCATCTTGGATCCTTGATTTATTGATGAATCAGATACTCACACTTAAAAATTTCAAAGACTCAATAATTTCACGTGAATGTTTGAAAGTAATGAAAATTCATAAGGTCAAGTTAGAATTTACATTTTTCTTGAAATTGTGATAAAAAAGTGCTCATAATTTTACAACAAATATATCGGTCAAATGTTCATGTGTTACAAAATTTTATTTTGAAAAAATTTGGTAGGTCATAAGAATTCTGAAAATTTTCAATGTAATGTTTCTTGATTGAAAGTTAAAAGGACATCGATAATTAAACTATTTAAGACAATACATATTCTCATTGCACTTAAGTCAACTGAATGCCAAATTCAAAGTCAAGGCATTGAAAAAGGCAATTTATGATTCAATAGGAAAATTGAAACAAAAAGCAATTATGGCGAAATTGTGATTTCCTCCATCTTCTTTTCAAGTTTTCTGCCTAAAACCCATTACCTACGTTCAAAGCGTACAAGAATGTAAACCAATTTTTCTTTTTTGCTTTTTTTTTCATTTCAAGTCATGCTTTGATTTTTTAAAGGATTTTGCGCTTTTATCGCGAACAAATGTCAAATTTGCGACTTTTCAATACTAGGTCCCTGCTCCATTAGATAAAATGGGATCACCATAACCCTTTTTCATCCTTAATCTAATTTATCTGAGACTTTAATGAATCAAAGGAATGCATCTTTTTTTGCAAATTTTTTTAACATGGAGGCATTTTGAAAGGCATTATACGTATACATTTTTGGTTATTGATATTTTATCTTATTTAAAGAGAATTCCAAATCATAAAAAAGTTAAATTTTTAATGAATGATGAACCTTGGAAATCAAGTTTGGAACGTTTTTTCTTAATTTTTTTAGTAAATCGAATCAGTGGTTTTTTTAGATTCCCAAAGAATTTTCATTTTTCAAGTCGGGTTCAAGAAGGTTGCATTTTTAATCTAAGAAGAATTTCAACGTTGCATGTAAATTAAATGTTAAAAGCTTTACTTCTAACAAGAAATTGCAAAAGATATTAATCTGAAGCTAACTTCTGTACTTTCAACTTTCCTTTTTGACAATGACTTTAATTCACATCTTTTTTTATTTTAGACGTTTAGTTTGTGAATGAATGTATTTATATTACTTTACCGATTAGTTTCTTGATAATGACTTGTATTTTTTGGTGGTCCTTGAATTGAATGCAGTGGTTAAACACAACAAAGATCAAGATATTAACAAACAAAACTTTGTTATTAAGGAACCAGTGCGATTTCAAATGGAAGTTTTTTTACTCTTTCCAAATTAAACTATATGACACTCACAAAGAAGATCATAATCATTTCTTAAGGTAACAAAAAAAATTTTTAAAGGATTATTTCAGATAATTTTATTATTTTGTCAACAAAATTTGAATAAAACAAATTTCAAATTATTGGAATTTCGTCTAACCTGAATTTCTAAAAAATGTAATCAAACCGAACAAATTAAAGTGTCGGTTGCATTTCAAGCATTTCAACGCTGCTTTTTTTACTTCATTGTTCAGTCAGCATGACAATCATTGTTATTAAGGTATTGCAAATCTTGACAAAATTTCCATGAATTTTTGATCGTAAGCATGTCGTATCTAAATTTGGAATGCAGAAAAGAAATTTGAAATAAAAAGAGGCTAAGAACATTATCATTTGAAACGGATTATCACGGTGAAAATTCTTTAACTTTGATAATTCTAAGCTCTTGCTTCTCACCAAGTGATTCAATTTTACTTTTTTTTAATTTCTTTTTATTTTTTAACAAGAGCAATGGAGGTCATGACATGGATGTTCAGTCAATACTTTTTCAATAGGCGCTAGAAAAAAAAAAGTTCGTAAAAACTAAACTTCATGGCCTATTGCAAGGACTTTCTCAAAGCTGCACTTATGAACAACCATTAATTTCATAGGTTAAAAATTATGCTTTACATGAAAGTTTGTAACGTCTAAATCATTTTGCAATCAGACCAGATGTTAATGTTTTCATGGTTTTAGAAAGAACTAAGGTCACCCATTGATGCTTTAATTTGGCTCAAAAAATTATAATGCATGAAGTTCGATTCTTTATTAACTTTTTGCATCGCTGAATCGAGGCCGAGCTGGGTGACTTGGTGCATGAAAATTAAAGCCTATGCACCTAATTTGAATTACGTGAAAAGTACACTATATTTTGATGTAAAAAAGTGCCCCATTGAAAATTATTTCTAGGCTTTTTCAAAATAACTGACCGGTTTAAGATGAAGTGAAAATGGAGTGTTTATAAGAAAAAAATGGACAACTGGAGCTTGCAATTGGCTAATTAGAAAACCAGCCATGGAATTACTTTTTGTTTAACAATCAATTAGCAGATAATAATTTTTTATGTTTTTTTTTTTTTTTTTACAACAAAATAAAAGGTATGGTCAAGACAGTAATAATAATGGTAATAAATGGATCCCATCAAAGTATCGCTCTTGTGGAGATTTAAAGCCAATCATAATTAAACAAAAGCAGTACAAGGAATAAACAATAAATGATTACTACCTTTTCATGTATTGAATCTTCATGGGCGATGGTTAAAATTGCCATGAGCTAATCTCGTTTTTAAATGGCTCACATTTGCCTTACTGGGGTTCGTTTACCTTTTCCAAGGGATGGGATATAGACGAAATTATCAGTTTCATTCCAGATCCTAAAGCCCATGCTAAATCAAAAAATTACCAACGACCCTTGGCCAAAATGAAAAAATTGATAGTCAAGAGCTCCATTTCCATTAAATCTATGTTTCAAAGGACATATGTAAATCTAGATAAAAATTTAAAATGACGGAGGGCATGAAGTCACGTGACATTTCTACCCACTAATGAATAAGTTTCCTCGAAAACTGATTAATAAAATTGCAACAAAAGAGTATACAAATCGAGACCCATTTACATTTGAAAATAAAATGCGATAGGCCATGACTAGAGTCAATGAAGAAGAACTAGGAAAAAGAAAAATGTCAAAACCCCATCTTTGATCAGACTGGATTGATGGTCAATCTAATTGTTCCTATAAATTTTTTATTTCATTTTCAGCTTTCGTTTTTTTCTGTGGGTTTTTTTCGTCATCTTTTTTACACATTCAAAGCTTTTTAAAAAAAAACTAATAAAGATTTCAAACAATGTTATTCGTGAGCGAATTTAGAAAAACGCTATTCCCGAATACAATGCTTTAAATAAAGGGCGTAATGTGAAATTCTTCCAATTTTCTTATGGAAATTTAATTGAAAATTTAAAATGACCTGTGATGTCTCGGCTGCTTTAAAATTAGAACATAACGGGCAATATTCCATGAAAATTAAGGAATGTGGGCACTTTTTTTGCACAACTGCAATCATTTGGTCAAGAACATTGAAGACATGGTGGGCATTTCTTTAACTCCGAAATTTTAATAAATGGGGAATGTCATGAATTACACCTTCGTAAAACCCTTAACAATCCTTTTTTGAACTAGTTGAAATAACAAGTATGCCAAGATGCTTTAAGCCATCGTCCATGACTCAGCTTTGACATCCTACTTTTTACGTATTAAAAGCATTGCTTTTCCTTTTGAATCTTAGTTTCAATTATCCCAATTTTCATTAGCCAATCCTTTGTCAAAGTAGAATAATTTTTTTCCTATTTCAACCTGATGACCATGGAGACAAATGATGCATTATTTTAAATCTTTCACTGTCTCAACTTATGAAGATTTTTAGCTCACTTTGTCCATCAATGTGATGGAAGCCTGCAAAGACAACTTAATATCAAAATTAAAATGGCAACGGGGAAGGCAAAACTTTCGTAGCCAAATTTTCTGAGTGGAACTTAGAGCTGAATTCATTGGAAGGCGCCATGAAGATTCACCATCAGACAGAAAAGACTTGAAAAATTCTTCAAAGGGGATTGACTTTCGATAAAAGTGAAAGTCAAGTAAATCCTTATGCCAGAAAAAATAAAAACACAAAAAACGCAGAATTGAGTTTTTCCATCAATGGAAAATTAGCTACATGTTTAACCTATCTTTAACAGATTAATAATGCAAGATCCTCAAGAAGAATTACTTGACCATTTCAACTTGATTAACCTTTAGGCAATCTCACCACCAGTATGCTCACAATGTGTTTCAATATTTTGGATAAATGAAATTTGTAAAATCTCAAAGCGGTCCAACTTTATTGACTAAATTTCCGCAGCATTTTGGGTGTATTAATTATCCTTTTCTTAGGCTTGGTTCCTTTTTTCTTTTTTTTTTCTTTTTTCTTTTTTTATGGCATTTTTCTTCTTGGATTTAAGATTCTCTTTTTGTTTCAACGCATTGGTCCGGGAAGTTCTTCATGAATTTGATAGACAGAATAGAAACTTTAGGAAAGCTTTGGAAGAATATTGGCCGAACACTGAATAACATTACAAGGAAAATGATAAGCCTACTGCCAATTTGAAATCAAAATATTTTCTTATTCTTCCTTGCATCTGGATCAAATTCTTCTTATGCTATTTCCATTGAAATACCAAATTTATTTGCTTTGAAGTGTGGATGAACCGTTTTACATGATTGAGAGGTGCAATTTTAAATAAGTTTTCGCCTTTTCTTCATTGGAACTTTTGCATTCTGACACAATCGATAATGGACATTTGCGTCTTTCGAGTTTTTTTTTGAAGTTTCAAAAATGTTTTTTTGGTCCAGCTAAATTTAAAGAGGCAGTTCTATCCTAACGGATTCAAAAAACTAAGTCTAATTGGAGAATTTGATTTCCATTCAACTCGGTGTGAGTCAATAAATTTCCTCAGATTTTGTCAATTTAAAAGCATTTCAAAACCTTTGATTGAGAACTTGGTCAAGCGTTCGTGTTAAGAAAATGGGTTTCAAATGATCTCTTTGAATTGATTTTTTTAGCCAGCTCTTTGAGTTTGATCATTAACCTAATTAGTTAACGAAGGTTTTGAAAATATTTTACAACCAAAGTATGTTCCAATATCGTGATAAAACAATTACGATATTTAACTTGGTTGTGGACCTTCAAAGCTTTCTGCAATGATCGAGCCCAGATCATGTGTGGAATCGGACTATTTATTAAGCTATTGGTTGGAAATTGTCTAACACGAAATTTAGAAAATTAATACTCGATTCAATGAAAAATGAGCAGATGTAAGACCTACAAAATGGGGTTTTGGTAGCAAATGATTACATCATGTGGAAGGTATCTTTGTTGCAAATTAGGGTATCCCGTAATGTAACCAAATAAAAAATGGAAAATCTAAGAACTACAACTGGAAATCGATCAAGACAATTTTTAATTTATAAAATTTTGGCCAAATCCTTTATATTCTTTTTTATTATAGTTAGTCCGAATTTACTTGCTATTCACTACCTTAAAATCCTCGATCGCAGAAAGCAACTTACACATCAAATCATGGTGATAGAAAAGCGTCGAGCATAAAAAAACAAGAGAAATGAATAAAAAGAAATTGATGCTTTGGATTCTCAAATACAGCTCAATTTCTTTTATCGGATTTCTTAACTAAGCCAGAATCCTATCCTTTAATAAGAATTTTTCTCTTTTCTTCTTGATACTCATACATGAAATTAAATTTCCTGCATTATTTTTGAAAGATCGCCGTTTAACTTGATTCGTAATTTATGATCGAATTTAGGTTAAATTGAAATCATTAATACAATTTGATATTTAGGATTCTCCATCAAGGTTAATTGAATTCCTAAATCAAATTGAACTTATTCTTTAGTATTGATGGAAAATTCAGTAGCATTTTCGAATTCATTGTAGAAAATGTTATGTTGAATTTAGAATGATTGATTTTTAATTCTTTTGAAAAAATATCCTTGAATTTAATTTTTCGACCCTATGTCAGTTCAAATGTTTGTTGAAATTTCCATGCTATGAATTGAAAAAAACAACTAATTTTGCGAAAATTGTTTACAATGAATTAATTGTTCTTTAGAATAATTGAATTTCTTGACATTTAATGTATGAAATCATATAGGCAATAAGAATTATTGCTCAATTTAGATTTGTTTAGTCTTGAATTTGAATAATAAAAATTTTTAACAATTATTAAAATCATTTATGCTTGAATTTTTACTTAGCTATTTATTATTTAATTTTGTAAATATTATATTTTTAAAGAGTAAGAATTAGATCAAAATTTGTTAAAGTTATCAAATTGCTAGCTTGATTTTTTTGAATCTCAACAAGTTCTAATGACTGCATTTTCTGACATCAGAGATCTTTAAGCGGGAATAAATGAATAAATTATAAATCGCATTTAAAGAATTGCAGAAATTATACTATGAAAAGACAGCAATCTCGATCATTAAAAACAAAATTTTGAATGCAGTAATTTCACTTATGAATTTAATAAAATGTATTAAATGCAAAAATCCTAATTACAATCATTTAATATCTCATTGATAATTAAAAGAAATAAAATAATTAAAATACAAATAGGGCTCGCATGATCCTTTGTCTAGAAAAAAAACTTAAAATAGGTAAATTAAACAAAACCTAGTCTAATCACTTATTTGAATGCAGGTGTGATGTGTATTTTTAATCATTAATAACTTCTCAATCTTAAATCAGAAATCGGATCAAAGGGGTAATTTGCTCATGAGAATTTTCAAACGTATCAGCGCGATCCTTCAAAAAAAGAAGGGAAAGAAAAAAGAAATTATCTCAAACACAAAAACGGGGAGAAATTAAGATTACTCAATCTCGTTTACGATTGTCAACCTGGATTTCTTCGAGCTGTTTCTTGTCTTTTTGATTTTGGAAATTTAGAATAATGCAAAATTTGGGCAACAGGGTGAATTTGAACTTCGAATGAAGGATGAAGAAGAAGAATGAAAATTAAATTTTTATCTTTTTTGAAGAAAAATGGGGTGAAGCAATAGAATTTGACTTGTTGGGCACTATTAGATCTAAAATTAACCAAAATTAAAAAAACAATGGGCATTGTATATATCAAATTTTGGAAGACAAATTAAAAAATCTTATGATTGCGATTTTGGTCTATTTGAAAATGATCCATGTCGAAAGCTCTTTTGACTGGGCAAGTTCAGATAATTATAGCTACATATGAAAGTCTTTACCAAGTTTACACAGATAACAAATGCGACTCAATTTTAATTCAAGGCAATTAGAACAAGTTCAATCTTGGAGTTTGAATTTTAATTCAAATTAAATGTAATGAGGCTATTGACGAGTTTAAGGTTCTAAAGATAAGTAATAAAAGAAGGTCTATGACAAATAAGGGCAAAATAATGGTAACATTAGATCAATTGGGCCGGCAAGGAGCTCAATGAAGTAGATTCAAATTAAAGAAAAAAATGAAACTTATTTTTTGCAAAATGAGGCAAATAAATCATGTTCGTGAAAGTTGATATGTGATTGGTATTTTTTTTTCCCATTAGCATGTTTAATATGTAGGTGCTGCACTGTTGGCTCTCTAATTATAAATACCTTAGTTCGAAATCACCATAGCAGCTTAAAATGGCCTAAACAATGTGGCTCTTTGAATGGAAATTTAAAATAAACTAGTTAAATGAAGTAATTTGAAACTGGAAAAACAAAATCATTAAGTTAATCCAAAATTTCTTATATGCTGCCACCATCACATTTATAAGGGGATCGGAATATCGACCAATGCTATTTAAAATTATCATTAAAATCTCTAGTAAATTCCTTTCCTCATAACCTTGTACCCTACAAAATATTTACAAGCGAAGATCCTATTTTAGTTACCATAAAAGATTATGAAAAAGGAGCTTATCTTCTTGATAATTTTTCAGAAATTTAGAAGGATAGGTTTATTCAAGGATGAAATTCCATTCAATGAAGAAAAGAATGGATAAGTAAATTAAACTTGAGAAAGTAAAAGATTGTGCGAATAAAATTAAAATCATCATCTTTGAAATGCAAATTCCAGCCAAAAATTAAAAGAATTTTTTTTTTTTTTTTTTTTTCTTTTTTTATTAAATTTTGCATTTTTCCTTTTTTTATTTTTTCTTTTTTCTATTCTCAAAGAAGGTTCTAAAGAAAATCTTTTCATTTTCTCTTTTATTTTTTTTTCTTCTTTCCTGAAAACACGATTTGAATCATACAGAGATTTCAAAATTTACTATTACACCTTTAACTTTAAACTTTACATAACAAAAAAGCTTCCTCAATACAATTGAACCTGCAGAAATGAACAGGACCCTAATCTAATGAATTGTAAGTAAAATCAAATGTTCTCGAATACTATTTCTCCTTTCAACACTGATAATTTCACATATCCACTAACGGGTTTTCAAATGTACCGAATTTCATTGACCAAAAGAAATGTAAATAGACCATTTGGTGTCACCTCAAAATTAAATGGTGCAAGGTTGGCTCTTTTTCGCCAAAGTAGTTATTTCAAGAATGTGTGTCAATGGAGTTTCTTGCATGCAAAAGTAACATCCTTCTTTCAACCTCTTAACAAAAAATAATCTAGCTATGCAAGTGGTGAAATGCTGATTCAAACAAGTTTTTAATTGAAGTCTAGCTCACATGAGGGTTTGCACCCCTAGAATTCAATCCAAATGCTAAATTTTGACCATGTTGGTCTTTTTCCAATTTCACAATGGTATACAATTGTTTATCAAAGGGCGGAGTCCATCTTAGATTTAAAATGACTAACTTTTGAAAAGGCAAGCTTTTTTTTCAAAACGATTTGATTTTTTTCTCTTTTCTTTTTTTTATTTATCGAATTTTCAAGTTTATTTTAAACCTAAAAGATAAAATTTTAGATTGCTCCTCTTTAACATTTGGACTAATAATTAAAAGCACAAAATTTTTTTTTAAAAAATTTGAAAATGAATTAAATTTAAATTTATTAAATTGAATTGAATCCATTTTCTTAAAATAATGCAAAAAAAAGCATAACAATGTTAAAAACAAAAATGAGTATAATTGGCAAAATGAAAACGATCAAAAAATTTAGAAAAACCGAAGCCGATACCTAAAATGTAAAATAATGATAAGCCAATGTAAAATTCGGGAAGCTGAAACGGAAAGTAATATAAAACTTCATTGCTAAAAGGTTTTAATTTTCTTAATATTTCATTGGAACTCCAAAAAAGTATCAAGCCAAAATGATCAAAATGCAAAAGTAATTTCGTCGAAAAAAACCTGAAGAAAAATTGATGGTAGCAGATTTTTTACAGTAAATTAAAAATCAACAAGACATGTAGGGTATCAAATATTCAAACTAATTTTTTAGCCGGGCTCATTTAAATGAAAAGGAAGAACCTTTTTTAGTCCCGAAATTTAAATTCAATGAAATTGAGGGAAATTAAAAGCGGCTTGGTAAATTTATTTGAGCCGCTTGGGGTTTTGTAAAGTGATTACAGCTGGTAAGATTAAATGAGGACAATGGAATCAGATTGATAATTTAAAAATGTAATCGTAAAATTCGCAAAATGATAAATGGTCGAGGTCACATACGAGTTTAAAGAGACAGGGTGAATCGC
The DNA here is from genome assembly GCA_036023115.1 of Brasenia schreberi. Taxonomy (NCBI): domain Eukaryota; kingdom Viridiplantae; phylum Streptophyta; class Magnoliopsida; order Nymphaeales; family Cabombaceae; genus Brasenia; species Brasenia schreberi. The sequence continues at coordinate 88,797 of JAYKKT010000059.1, read as the reverse complement.
TGTACGGGCTGTGAAAAAAACTTTAAATGAAATTTTAGAAGCGGTTTGAATTGTTTATGTTCGTTTAAAGATTAATGGGTTGTTAAGGCTTGACAGAAAGGTAAGGTGAAATTTTGAAAATGAACGGGTGTCACGACAAATTTTAATGCAAGGTAGCAATTGACAAATTCGGGTGGTTTTCTTTGATGCAAATGGTAAATACATTATCTTTTTCTTAAAGCTTTTTGTCTGGTTAAAGACAAGTGTTAATTAGAAGGACAAATGTTAAATTTCAAAAACTCTAAAGATTTTGACACTATTGAAGAATGGATTGAATTTTGGCCATTTGGCAAACTTTTCAAACTGTTTCACTAGACGATGAACACTTCAAGTTACTCTTGAACACGCGAAAAAATCTTCTTTTTCTTGATTTCAACTTGCAGTAGGAATTTAAATGACTGGGTATTTCTGTCCATTAACTCCACTTTCTTTTCCTTGCATTTTTCATTGGGGGACTATTGCCGGTAGCAAGAAGGCGAAATGAAAAATGGCACTCAATCAGAATGCTTAATCCAATTTTTTCATTCTAAATGAAAAATGCCTAGATGCGGGATTAAAAGATTCTTAATGGACGATAATGGGATTGTTTTGACGATCCATATCTTCGATGAGTTAAATGACAACAAGTAGATGGTCTTGTTGTCCCGAGTTGAGAAATGTGTGGATAAATTCGTCTGAACTTAAAATGTTAAGTTGTTCAAATCAAAAAAATCTAAATAAGACGAATGGACAATAAGAGATTCAAGGTAATTTGACAAGATTACTAAGATTCGATCCACTCAATTTGGTAATTGCTACATAGGTTAAAGACTAGCATTAAGGGCTTATTTAATTGAACTCACCACAAAGACCAATTGGTCCGCAAAATTAACTTGTCACAATAATTTAATTAAGAAAAATAATTCACCAATGACCTCGAAATTGACAACTCTTTTAACACAGTCTTTTCATTGGTACAGAATCCGTAATTCTTGGATGGTTTTTTTAGAATACAAATTTTAAACACATGATTCTTAATTTTCTCCAGTTGATATTTTCAAATACGTGGCCCGAATTGGTTAAACAATGTGTGAATCGAGTTGAAAGGAATAAATTGAATGAAAGAGAATCATTTCGATTCCCCTTTTTATGGCAGAATAAATTAAGTCATATTTGGTGACCCGAATTTTCAGAGCTAAGAACTGGGCATTCAAACCCGATTGATAAAGCGTAATTGTTCCGTTAGCCCTAGTCTATTGGAATGTGAAAACAAATAAGCGAAGGTAATTGCTGTTATTTATTTTCTTGCCCAAATTTTGAATGCTTTTGGCTAAAGCAATTAAGGCTTAAGAAAGAGGACTAAAGACGAGGAGGGGAATTTCATGCATATATGGCCACGAACTATAAAAATCCAAGTGATTTTCTTCTAATTTGACTTAATGATACGTTGAATATAAGGGCAAGGCTAAATGGCAAAGAAAATGAAGATTATAAAGGCATAAATGTTGAAAACCATCCAATAGGGCTCGAATTATGCACCTATGAAAAATTAAGAGTTCTCGGTCCAAATTGAATGTTTAGCTCAAAATTAATATACTGAGTAGAGAGTGTTTAAAGAACATTAGCTAAACTTGATTGCAAAAGATGAATCTCACTTTTTTTCTTTTTCATTTTCTACAGATATAATTCTTGCTTCCAAAGCTTAGTTATCTGCTGATAAAATACCTTTTCGAGTAAAATCCTCACTATACGCCATGAGGTGGTGATATAGAGGTAATTGAAAAACATTGACAAAGACAATTAGCAATACCAGTCAAATGAAGCACACTAGACGATAAAAGAAACGGATGAGTTACAACTAGTGCCTTGGAGAATTTGGGAAATAAGGATCCATAAACCAAAAGAAATAGAGATCGGCTTCAGGAAAGGCGGAATGGCATCAAGCTAATGAATAGACCAAATTCGGCTGAAAGAAGAGGAAAATGTAGAACCATCAAAACCTACGTAAGTCTTGGCATTGTACTTTCTAATTCATTTTAGTAAGTGATCCATTGCGCCGACCATTAGTGATTCTTTATCGTAAGCGAAATGTCTTTCCATGCGTTACAGTTTAGGGTCCATTTCGAGTCCATTTTAACTCGCTAAAATATTAAGAAATTAGCATTTTAAAACTTACATAAATAATCACAGACTAGGATTGATTGATATAATGAGTCGCATCAATGTCAAATAAAAAAAGACAATTAGATCGTCTCAAGACGACAATTACTCCTATCGCACAATCAATCCTTAACTAGCAAAGGTTTGGTAATTGATAATAATTTTCAAACGTTCAGAACAAACCTCGATTTCTTTTTGCTAGAATCGTTTTGTTTGTTTGAAAAATGTTTGTTTTGAACGTCATTTGTTGGTGACCTCCACTATGTTCAGCACAGGGAGCGATCCTTCCCTGACTAGATCAACTGCATTGTCCTTAATGCTTTGTTATAGATGAGTAAAGGGATAGAATCGAACTACCTGTTGGAGAAAGCAGGTAAATCTGATATATGCCTGATAAGTATTAGTAAAATCCGATAAGCGATTGAAAAGAAAAGTCGCTCCAGTCTGATGTCTTGCGGTAATGATCTCATTTACTTAGAAAGTTCGCTACAGCCCGAAACAGGAAATCTAAAACAATGGACTAATACAAATCGTAGCCAAAATTAGGACAGAAACCGCAACCTAATAATAGGATATCCATGTTTGTGGGACTTGAAACTCAATAGTGGGCGAGAGATAATCTTTGTAAGTGTGAGTCTACTTAGAAGGAGTGATAACACAAATACGTTACGGTTTGTCGAAAAAGATGAGGTAAAAGGTCGAAGATAATTGATACTCATTAATAAACCAACCATGTTTATGGTGCGATGTTCGTTTGAAACCAACGTTGAAATTTGAAAAATGGGTGAAAAAGAAGGTGGACATCATCTTAACATTTCGACGTTAAATGTCATAGATCGATAGAACATAAAGTCGTTACTTATGGTATTATTTTTTAAATGCGTCATGCATGGATGTTCACATAATTCTTGCTCCATTTGTCTTCACAGTGATGTTATGAATAGGTCTCATAATAACGATCTACAAACTCGATCAACACTGCAGCAATAAGGATTAAGTGAAAGCAGTTAACTGCTTAGTCATGAGTATATAGAGCAGCTAATTATATGCTGTCTCTACGAAGATGAATGTTTGGAGTGTGAAGTGGTAACTGGCACCAAAAACCGCAGTCTTCAGGTACTATAATGATATTATAAACTCTAATCCTTGTAACAACTCGATCGTTAAAAAGACACGGATGCAGGTTTTGTTTCTGAATAAGTAATTCGTGTCTATACCCTTCTTCTAATTATTTAGCAATTCAATATATGAAGTTTTATTGATGAATTATAAAACGATTTATCTTTTTTTTCAAAATTTATGAACAAATGGTGAAGAATAACTTGGTTTGATTATTTGTTATTTTTTCTAGAAGGGTAGGTACATTTTTGTTGTAGAGAAAAGGTTGCATTTAGAAACATAAGATCTACAACGCGAGCTTAGACAATTACAAGACAATGAGAGCCTTTTCTGCAAAATAACATATTTACTCAATAGGAGCTTCAAGGAAAAAAATCTGCTCGTAGAGATTGCGAATCTCAGAAACCCTAGGTTTGCGCCCTAGTCAGATCGTCTGTCAGAAACTTTCAGAAATTTGACAAAGTGCATGACAGAACGACTTCCAACTACCCTTCATACGTACCTTTGATGTACGGGTTGTAATGAAGAGCAGTGATCCACAAATCTTTTAAAATATGAAGTACAGTAATACCAAATGACTCTATTGTCACGGGCATTCTTCTCCCCTAAAGCTTATTGGATATTTTTGGATATGAGCTACGACGCCACTAATTAAAGTGCGTGTCCTTCTTCACCACCCAGAAACGACCACTAGACCCGGTGAGAGGTCGGCTGAAGAGCCATGGCATTAAATCACGGTCCCATTTCCGAGGCATTGTCACGAGAATGCAAACAAGGGCAACACTGTCCATCTGACAATGACCTTTGGATTCTGTTTAAGGAATGCTATGTGTTCTCTGCCGAGCATGTGCGAACCTTATTCTTAGGCCAGGCGTGCGAAGGTCACAGTCAATGACGGAGTGCACCTCCCTGCCAGGGGCTCCTAATCTAATTAAAGACTAAAACAACCAGAAGTTTCGCCTACTCTTTTTTCATTTTGTCCTTTTTTTCTCTTTTCTTTTTTTTTTTAGATTTTCATTCATTTTTTCAAGGTTTAGAAATAAATTTCATGGACAAAATTAAAGTGTTCATACCTTGGATTAAGTAATAAAAAATTATGGATAAAATTGGGTATCAACAAGCAGCCTCTCTTTGCTTTACATTTAAACTAAATGAAAAGCAAAGGAATTGATTCACATCTTAAAATCTAGTTATAGTTTTTTTGATAAACAAAAAATAAAAACATAAAAAATGTACAATTGATACCACCAAATCTTGGACTTCGCACACCACATTCAAACATGAAATCTAATTGAAAATTGGAATGGCACCAAGAATGAGGCAACCATGTGAGCCTGATACCCAGATGGAATACTAAACAAAACCAAAAATACTTATGGTAATTTACTATGACTGAATAGAAAAGAAGTAAAATTTGTGTGTAAAGAACAACGTGGTACGGTAAAGAATTTCGTGTACCAAAAAAGTTAAGTAACAACATGAACTTCCATTTCATTCAGAAGAAGGAAGAACGTACAATAGATCCTTAAATATGTGGGAGACCATTGCCCAAAGCTTCAAATATTCAAGCCTCCGTCTATCTCAAGGGCAAAAGCTAGACTTTCCCTAAACAACTTAAATTTCTTACTGATCTCTTGATTTCAAAAAAGAAGTATATACTAGAGTCATCTTACCAGTATGTTTTTCAAAAAAATTGTATAAGACCATCTTGATCAGCATAGGACCTTACTGAACCAATATGCTTGGGCTGCACAAGATGCCAACCCATTTTGTCTCTTGTAAAGATAGAATATGAATCTTTCTCCGAATCATAGTATCTACCACCTCCATTAGCTTACTAGATAATGTTCCGATATTTCAAAAATCAATACGAATCTTATTATCTAGGACTAGCTTCCTTACCCCCTATCCATCCATATTCAAAATGCGAAAACCCTCTCTGAAAATTATTAACTACATTCGAGCGACAATGTAGTGGAACTAACTTCTTTACTCACACCCGTCCATGATGTGGGAACCCTCTCTGCAATTGATTCACTACATTCGGGCGAAAATATAGTGGCCTTTGCTTACTTATTACTGTATTCGGGCTCTGCAGCACGTCGTTAGGCAGGGACGCCCCAAAGCAATGCTAATAATTTTTATAATCCATGTTATAAAAATCTGATGAATCAATTAGTACTGGCCCTGGGCCTACTGGGAGTTCTAGTGGAAGTGTTCCTTCAAGTTTAGGATCAACAACAAAAGTTTCAAAACCTTCAATACCTCGTGATGATGCACCATTGTGGATGTCTGTACCAAAGGGAGAATTATACGAAGGTGGTGGAGGTAATACACATTTTATGGTAATTTACTATGACTGAATAGGAAAAAAATGAAATTTGTGTGTAAACAACAATGTCGTACGGCAAAGAATTTCATGTACCAAAAATGTTAAGTAACAACATGAACTTCCATTTCATTCAAAAGAAGGAAGAACGTACAATAGATCCTTAAATATGTGGGAGACCATTGCCCAAAGCTTCAAATATTCAAGCCTCCATCTAGCTCAAAGGCAAAAGCTAGACTTTCCCTAAACAACTTAAATTTCTAACTGGTCTCTTGATTTCAAACGAAATTATATACTAGAGTCATCTTGCCAGTATGTTTTTAAAAAAAAATTTGTATAAGACCATCTTGATCAGCATAGGACCTTACTGAACCAATATGCGTGGGCTGAACAAGATGATCTTATACAATGAACTAGCATGTGAATGAGTTGCATGTGCTGAACTTGAGAGCAAGGAACATCCACTTGATGATGACAACAACGGAATGAGAGACATTGATGCAGTGGTAGCCTCAACGAAATGCAAGCTATATTGTCTTCATCATCTTCAGAATCAAGAATAACATTTGGAAATATCACGTTCTCTGTCCTGATAACTCCAAATTTGTTATTAAATGAGACTGGAGCACCGTTTTTGAAAAGCAGGCACTTGGTTTATCTGTGCACACCATCATTGGACCTACTCTTGCTGAGCTAGCTCCCATCAAAGCGGACTTTGCCCCTATAAGGCCTAAGTGTGCTCTATCAAACATTATCAATCTCATTTCTCTTGTTAACTTTTTTATATCATCCACCATCATTTTACTTGGCCACACTAACCTCTACTTCCACATGAACCAAGAATACCAACTACCAAGATATCAAACTCATAACCTACAACGAACATGTTCCATAACAAACACCACACGATCGGGCAAGCAATTCTATTATCAGGAATTTAGTCTTGTACCTATTGGTTAGTGCACCTTTTCTGCTCTTAATATTAAAGACTGATTCTATGACAAAGGTAATACATAAACAAAGGAAAGATAGAAGATAACATGCAGAATGACATCAAGAACATGAAAGCTCAAATTCAGACATACATGTCATCCTCTGGCAAAGTCGCTGCATGGTTTTTCTCACTTGAAGCAGTTTGTAGGCTGAGCTCTTTAGTATGATCTGCACCTCAAGTGAGTAAAAAAAAAGTTACAACGAAAGAAAATAAAAGAACGAAGAAGAGCCTCTTGGAGTGCTGAATACCATTTTATCCTTGCAAACAGAAATCAACTTGTAAGGGTAACGCAACTATGTAGGCCTAAATAGCCGTTTGGAGTGCTGAATATTTCCTTACAGAGCACTCTTTTAGCATCGAGTCGAAAGAGCGTGCCACGAACCCGCTCGCATCCCCAGCCATTATTGAATCTATGGATTAGGATCCCGATTCATGGATCTCTCGGCCCGCCACGTGCCCGTCGAACGGTCGTCGGAGCATGACCCGCTTGCCGGTTTCCTCCCTATGATCTCTTACATATCAAAGGAAGCGAATGAACAAACAACCGAGAGCCAATAAGATCTCCGCTACAAGGAAAAATCGACCGATGGAACTCAAAGTAGCCCTCCTTGCGACCCCGCGAAATCCGATTTAGAAGACTAACAGCGAGATCTCTAGCAGGGTGCGCAAAGAAGAAGAGCATGAAGAATATACAGGTTAAATTAAGAGCGTGAAGAGAATGAGATGGCGGAATGGAGATCAGATCGGAATGGATCTGCCCCTTTCTGTTTCAAATGGGAAAGAGGAGGGTAAACTAGAGGAGAATACCGGGGATAGCACCATCCCGTGGTCTTCTCATCGGCCGCGTCTTGCTGTTCTTCGCCCGGGCACAGAGAGAGAGAGAGAGAGAGAGAGAGAGAGAGAGAGAGAGAGAGAGAGAGAGAGAGAGAGAGAGAGAAGGCCACAGTGTGTGCAAGGCAAGGATCGAAATTTGTTCCGAGGAGAAAGCGCGCCCTGGAGACTGGAGCCTGATAGAAAATGGAAAGTTGCAGAACCCCGCATAACAGAAAAGAGCGTCCAATTGAGTAGCCCGGTAGCCTGAGAATCGAGCGCCCCGGGAAATAGAAACTTCCGGAGCACCATGTAACAGAAAAGTGCATCCAAACTACGCTAACGACTCCAGCTCATGTCTATCGAAGTAATCCATTTGTGTGAATTAAAACAGTCTAATAAAAAACAGGTTGTATCCGAACACACCTAAACCATATATTATATATAAGCATAATCACGTTTGCTACATAATCTTCTATAAATATCTTCACCGTTTAATTTTTGAAATGGAATGTTTTTTTGCTTATCTTATTTTGCTTCAAATCTCTAATATTAATCACACCATTAGACGTGAATTTTTATTTCAAAACCTATTAAGATTTGAAATTAAATTCTCGAGCTACGTCGTGTGTGCGAGCATATCAGTTAGTTTACTTAAACTAACAAAGTTTGATTTTTCTGACTTTCTTAGACGATCGTGGATAAGTGAGTTTTTATGTATTTCCGACATATGCCTTCTTTAAGTAGCGCTCAAGGGTCGGCCTATACGCTTGGAAAATATTTGAAATTCGCTAAGTTTTGAAAAAAACAAAATCCTATTTTGAAAGTTTAAGAAATCGTGATTAAGTTCCTGATTTTAAAAATTTTCAGGTTCTGAAAAACATAAACTGTTCTATTTTGAGAGACTTGTTCTCTGATTTTTTTAAAATACTTTTGGGTTTTGGAAAATTCTGAAAATTTTACAGAAGCTAGAAATACATGTGCATAATTAGAAAATATTTATCTTTTATTTGTATACTACAGATTTTCAAAATTAAATCTAAAACTACACACCAATCAGGAACTCAAAACAGTTCTGTATCAGAAACTCAGAGACTCAGAAAAACAATGATATCTCCGTGCTCAGACATCTAATTTTTATGAAATTTATTTTGAGCAACAATTTTAATTCAATTTCATGAAGTATATATAGAGATATGTAAGAAATAGAAGACATATGTTGTAGAATTTTATGATTTTCCAGAACCCATTCTGGTTTTTGCAAAAGTTTTCAGATTTAATTGACCACATTTTATGATGTATAAAATCTTAAAACTTTTACCAGACATTCATGGATATGTCTAGTTTAAACATGCAAAATCTCGACTTGATTGGATCAGGCGTTAATTACAGAAAATTTCGTGATTAGGTATGTGTAGATGTAGTTTGAGAACTTCAGATTTGCATAAAACTATGCATGTTCTATTTGTGATTTAAAACGATCTATAGCATAAAATCAATTACTTCCAATCCTAAAAATCATATGAATCCTGAAGAAACAAAGAGGTTTATTATTTTGAGTGTATTCATAGAGTTAAAGGATTGATATATACGTTTGAATCAATAATAACATGAAAGAAAAGGTGAGCATCGTCCTTGGGTATGCATCAACATGTTTTCATGGAGACTATGGCTCCTTAATTACAATTTTCCAGAGATCATGCAACTAATACAAGAATCAAAACCTATAAACAGAGATGATGGATGATGTGGAGGTGATGGACGGCGAGCAGCTAGATGCGGACGGCGAGTGGTTGTCCTCCTTTGTCTTCTCTCCCTCTCTTTCTCTGGTTTGATCTTCCACAACCCGGATTGGATGTTTCACACCTCGGATTGGATGCCTTGAGCTTATTTGAGGCTCCTTTTATAGGCAAAATATTGCCTAGCTGCTGCAAACACTCCTAAGGCAAGTTCTTAGTAGTTGGGCCCTTGTGTTGAAGGTAAATGTTGTTCATCCCTTCCAAAATCTGATTTTCTGTACAAGGTAAATGCTGACCCGAGTTCAATCATTTTAGGCAGATTCATCCCCTTCTCCTTTGGATGTCTGGATCCTCTTTGGCAAGTAAGCACAGCCAACACCTTGTTTGGCAAGTTTGAATTGGATGCAACCAATGTTTTGTTTGGCAAATCTGAATTGATTGCAGCCAACGTTTTGGCAAGTCTGAATTGGATGCAACCAACATTTTGGTAAGTCTTCAACCAAGCCATTCACATGAGGGGATAAGCATGAGCTCATTCAGCCCTACCTCCATGCTATGAATTCCTTTTCTGTGGACCCAATCAAAACGGTTTGGTCTATTTGACGAATTGGAAAGCAACCATATTATATGAAACAAAATGTCAACTTTGACGTATTAAAAATGAATAGTGTTGACCCCTTTAAGGGAAGTTAAAATAAGTTATTATTTCTTTGTTGATGTTTCCACTGTGTGATGATCCTCATCTTTGCATCAAATTGGGCTCTCTATTGGTGCGATCTAGTGATTGTGGTGGCAATAGATCTCTAGAACGAGTATGGACGTCCAAGCATCGAACTTTCCGGCACTGTCAGGTGAGCTAACACTCCAAATGCTTGCATGTATCTATATATTTATGTATGCATGCACACATTCGTATATCGTCGGCAATTATAGATTTGAATTCAACAAATTCAGATTTTGGATGGGTGTAGGCAAGCAGTGTCATGCCAAACTGACCCGTCAAGGTCCACGATGAACTTGACCAAACCACCATGCGGTGCAGTGTCTTTGGCACTAAACTCCCGTGGAGCCTCGAAGATATACACATGTGTGTACGTGTTCTCTTGTCCCCTCTCTTTCTTTATGTGGCTCTAGGCCAGCACTAACCTTCTCATTCTTTCCCTATGAGATTCAGAGTAAAATCCACCAATACGATGGGGATCTCGTGTTCTGTACTTGTCTAAGTGGGCCAATGTATTTATTCGTACCCAATAAACTTTTTTCTTGGGTAACATACAGTCATTAAATTGTTGTCTAACGGAAAAGAGAGGGAGATGGATGGAGCATCACAGGTAAGGATTGTCCGCATCCAAGGTTCTATTTGGTTTGTTGTTAAACAAACCATAATAGGTAGGGGTAGATATGGTAGCTATACCCAACATGACCTAGAATGTCCCGTTTTGGTCTGGGCTCATCAAATCCAAGTTGGACAAGAACCTGATCCAATCTAGTATATTTGTTTATATATGTGTAAGAGAGAGGGAGAGATGCTTGTCTCTATGTATATATATATATATATATATATATATATATTATGTGGAGGCCAAGGATCCAAGTACGTACACGTTCACTCTTGATGCTATGATCAAACCCTGATAAGACAAATTGGTGTCCCATTACAAAGAAGATACATGACCATATTGAAAAAGATAAGAGAGCTTGAAGCACAATATCTGGGGGTTGAGTCACAAGGATAATGGAAGTGCATTTGGTTTTGGCCTCCCCATTGTACTCAAAACATCTATACAGAGCAAATCACTCGTGATATCCCACTTTTAACCAAAGATCTTACTATGATAAATTAATATTTGAAATCACTTCATAATTATCATGATCTTCAGAAGTACCTAAAACTGTAAAATCGTCCGATCGAGTTTCCTAGTACTATAATTGCCTGATCAAGTTGTTGCTTGTTCATCGCTTTGATCTTTGTGCAGGGTGACCAAGTAATGAGACGGATGCACCTATACCAATGGTCTTATATGGACTGGAAGGACCCTTGATTTAGTGTAAACACATGGATGCACCTAGACAAATGTTTGATTGCTAAAGGCACCGTTGATTTGGCCACACATATAATTCCCTTACTATATATACTACACATAGAAGATTGTGCATGTTGGTCATTAATGCTAATTGATAGAGACTTATTCGTACTATATAATTAACATCATATCATATTAAAATTATTATTATATGTAGGAGTGGTAAGAAAAAGTATTGCTATTAATAGAAAAAACAACATATCTCATGTAGTGTTACTGAAATAGGGAAAATATTACTTGATATTTATTAACTGATATTATTCAATAGATATTACATTCGCTAAAAGTAAATCACATAAAAATACTGTTACATTTGTAGAAATATTATAGTGATTAATGTTGCAATTAATATTTAATGTGTAATGACTAACATTCATATTATGTAATTAGTATTGATCACTAGATTCACATTACTTACTCGTTCTTAGTGTATTAACCAATTAATAGATATTTATTCATACTATATATTAACACCATATAATATTACATATGTTATCATTAATTAATATGTAATATAAGTAGGTGTTGTAATGTGATTCAAGGTGACCTATAGCAGCAATGCTAACGAATGACCCACAGACGACACAATACCAACAAAAACATCGATATGAACTTTACTGACGGTCGCGCACACCAGTAATTGTATGCAACACTGGCGGCATTTCATCCGTCACAAATATGGGGTTTACACGACAAAAAAACCGCAAAAACACGTTTCACTGACGGCTCAACCCGTCACAGTTGATAAGCGTCGCTATAAACAGAATGACTGAGGGTCCCGTCCGTCAGTGAAAGCATTTAAGGGACATCGCCACCCCTGCCCGCTGTTGGCAGAACCGAACAGTTTGTCAAACTTCTCCTCTACACATATTAAGAGAACTTTGTTTGACTTAGTATTACATTTCAAAAACCGAACGTTTCATTTTGCCCCACCTTTCCTATCTACCCCAACTTTTCCTAGCCTTCTCTCTTAATCGTCAACTGCATGTACAACAACAAAAAACAACGGCCTGCACAAGTGTTTCAGATCACTTCCCTCCCTAAAGTCAAACCGATAGCATGCATCAGCATTCACGTGACTCCAAGTGGCTCCATCTTTATTGACAAAGGCATAACAAGCATGCGCCATGAAGTCGAGATGACCTTTCAAATTCTCAAGAGGGATGGGGGGGTCAACACCATCACGAAAATACTACACGTTTGAAAAAGGAAGTCAGAATATAACATAGTGGACAACATAATGGACAACATCATCACGAAAATACTCAAGAGGGATGGGAGGGTCAACACCATCACGAAAATACTACACGTTTGAAAAAGGAAGTCAGAATATAACATAGTGGACAACATAACTGGCATATCAAGGGAGAAAAGACTGCAAATTTTTCATCAATACCATCATCAAAACAGCTCTGTGACTACAAACGCCAAATCACAACACTCCTAAAGGAATGATCTAGTCTACCAACTTCCTTTCCAACACTGCCATCCTTTTATGAACCAAGCTCTGTGTATGTGTGTGTGTGCGTGCGTTTGTGTGTATCAGAGAGAGAGAGGGGGGGGGGGGTCTTAACTACCAAAAAGATAGTGGTTCTATGTTCACCTAAAACTTTTCTTGGTTATAAAAGTACCCTAATATAAATAGCTTGGGTTGGGGTAAAAGTCTAAACTGACATCGCTTGACGAGCTTCCACAAAGCAAACCTAGTTCAAAATGTTCAAACATACAGAAACAAAAACTCAATTGAATTCTTGCAACAACATCCAAAACATAAGGATCCTCAAACTAAACATACATACTCAACGGATGGATAAGAACAGTGAGGTCATTACTAAAAGAAGATTTTAGTGTATGTCAGTGCGAGATCAATTGAATAAAGCAACTATCTAAGTTTATGGAATACCATCAATTAGACACAAAACTAAAACAAAACCTTTCCCACACTGATTCGGGTCAGCCACATGGTCACTAATTCTCGATGGCCTAAGCGATCTTTTCTGGAATATAGCGACATCTAACTCCAGAGAAAGTTTCTCTCTGACATATTTTCAGGGCTTCGCAGGTGTTCGGTACTACTCTGCTCCAACCTTTCATACCTTTGTAATGGATATCATATTTGATCATCTCCCCATTCGTCTAAACCACCTTAATCCCATCTCTCTTACTTTGCATTTTATTGAAACATGCTAATGTTGTTTGCAATGATTTAAAAGAAGAACCTGTAAGAAGGTTAGAAAACCTAAATTTGGAAAGTATTAAAAGAGGTAGAGGACGACCACAAAAGTGTTGGAAAGAAACAATAAAGAATGATCTAGCTTATTGGGAGTTAACTGCTAACATGGCACACGATAGAGATCTGTGGAAACAAAGAATCCATGTAGCCGACCCCGTCTAGTATGGGAAAAGGCTTAGTTGTTGTTGTTGTTGTTGTTGTATGCTAATGTTGTTTGCAATGGTTCTATTATGGATCCCAAATGTTTCCTATGTACTCAGTTCTACCTCGATTCCTTAAATTCTTTCAGTAGACATCATGATCAATTGACCACCCAAAACTCAGTGCCGTATAATATTTCGGTTCTCATCACTGGTTTATAAAATCCCCACTTCTACCTCGATTCCTTAAATTCCTTCAGTAGACAACATGATCAATTGACCACCCAAAACTCAGCGCCGTATAATATTCATGTTCTCATCACTGGTTTATAAAATCCTGAGATGGAGAAGAGACAGAATATCATTTGAAACCCACGAGAAGGCCCATGAGATATAACAATGGGCTACGAAATGAGGCAACGGACAACACATCCATGCAGTTTACCACAATAACATACGAGGCAGAGCATTATTACTGTCAATGGTCAACGCAACGGCTACCCAATTGATTGCACTCGATATGAAAACTTTCTGTCACGATTTGAAGGGGAACGAAGAAATGGGATCAAGATTGACGATTGATTAACAACAAATATGAGGGTTCTGAGTGTTTATTTGCTACTTTAGGCACTCCTCTAAATGCACAAACCTAAATCACCCAGATCAATAAAAGAATTTGGATAAGATAACAAACTAATCAAAAGGAAATGATATTACAGAACATATCGAGTAGTGTAGGCTTACCAAAGGAAAATGGCAGGTCCGACCGTCAACAGAGAAGGAGTGGCATCACTGGCACAACCACAACCCACCGGCGGAACCGTCACGATCGAGCGTAATGGAATGACAGGGGGAGAGGACCTGAGTTTTGTTGGGTCGACAGGAGGAGGGGGAGCGGCGTCACGGATGGATGGATGGATTGATCGATCGAGAGAGAGGGAGGAATTAGGGCAGACACATGGGGTGGTTCTATCGTGAGAGGGAAAAGACGAATTTAAATTCTACCCTTGTCTTTTTCTAAATTCTGGAGGGGTCTCCCATTTTTTGTTAAAATTTCAAAACCAGTTCAATGTGGTTAACCATTCATTTCTCCAATATTAAGTGTTCGGGTTTTAGAATTTCTCCAACGACGGATGAACGATTCATCATAAATTCCTTTTCTATGGACCCAATCAAAACGGTTTGGTCTATTTGACGAATTGGACGTATTAAAAATGAATAGTGCTAACCCCTTTAAGGGAAGTTAAAATAAGTTATTATTTCTTTGTTGATGTTTCCACTGTGTGATGATCCTCATCTTTGCATCAAATTGGGCTCTCTATTGGTGCGTTCTAGTGATTGTGGTGGCAATAGATCTCTAGAACTGGTATGGACGTCCAAGCATCGAACTTTTCGGCACTGTCGGGTGAGCTAACACTCCAAATGCTTGCATGTATCTATATATTTATGTATGCATGCACACATTCGTATATCGTCGGTAATTATAGATTTGAATTCAACAAATTCAGATTTTGGATGGATGTAGGCAAGCAGTGTCATGCCAAACTGACCCGTCAAGGTCCACGATGAACTTGACCAAACCACCATGCGGTGCAGTGTCTTTGGCACTACACTCCCGTGGAGCCTCGAAGATATACACACGTGTGTACGTGTTCTCTTGTCCCCTCTCTTTCTTTATGTGGCTCTAGGCCGGCACTAACCTTCTCATTCTTTCCCTATGAGATTTGGAGTAAAAGTACTTGAAGAATCCACCAATACGATGGGGATCTCGTGTTCTATACTTGTCTAAGTGGGCCAATGTATTTATTCGTACCCAATAAACTTTCTTCTTGGGTAACATACAGTCATTAGATTGTTGTCTAACGGAAAAGGGAGGGAGATGGATGGATCATCACAGGTAAGGATTGTCCGCATCCAAGGTTCTATTTGGTTTGTTGTTAAACAAACCATAATAGGTAGGGGTAGATGTGGTAGCTATACCCAACATGACCTAGAATGTCCGGTTTAGGTCTGGGCTCATCAAATCCAAGTTGGACATCGCCACCCTGCCCAGTGTTGGCAGAACCGAACAGTTTGTCAAGATTCTCCTCTACACATTTTAAGGGAACTTTGTATGACTTTGTAAACACCCCAAAATCAAATGATTTCCAAAACAAACACCTAGTTTGCAAAACCATTTCAAAACCAATCTTGAGCTTTCAAAACCCAGGAGTTGCAAAGCTTTAAAATTTTGTCAAGAAATCTTTCAAAATATAGGTTTCTTAAACTCGGGCCAAAACCCAAATTTTGTAAGAAGTCAAATCAAGCAAGTAAAGCCTGATAAAAAAGCAGCCCCAAAAGCAGGTCAAAAGGCGAGAGTTCAGCTCATCCTGATGAAAGCAAGGCCAAAAAGCAAAAGAAGAGCCCAGGCTAGAAGCATACTTTAGCCCTGGAATATGAAATGCAAAGCCGAAAGCCACGACAAAGCCATCAGAAATCCAAGCCCAAGCTTAAAATTCTAGAAATCAGACGAAACGAAGTCCAGAAGGTGAGAAGACGATCGGACAAGAAGGTTGGGAAAAACCTAGCCCAAGATGGAGCACTGATGAAGTCAGGGCCCATGAAAATCACCCATCTCAAAATGTTAAGAAAGACTGAAGAAACAAAAATTTAGATTGGATCTGGACATAAATATCTAGATCCAGACCCAAATAGTGTTTGGATCAAATTTGGATCATAAAAACCAAATCCAAGATCCAAACCCAAGACCCACCCCCTTGCCTATAAATAGAGGTGAGGGAGAGGTGCAAGTTCATGTGAATTTGAAGAGAGAGGCTTGGGAGAGTGCATAAAGTAAGAGAGAGAAGAATGGTGGGCTTGACTTTGTCAAGTGGGCTAGCCATGTGGGCTTGATCAAGGGTGTGGGTTCGAACCTTGTGTGGACCTAGACCTAAGCAAGGGCTGCACCAACATGAAGAATGGCGAGGATCAAGGGCTGCAAAAGGGTGGACTCGACTCCAAGAGGTAGGTCTCTAAACCTAAACCTAACCTACCCACTAAACCTAACCCAAAGCTAGCCTAGACTTAGCCCTTTTGGCCAAACCGACTCTATTTAACCCTTAGACCTAGCCCATTGGTCCAAACCGACTTCACCCATAACCCCAAGCCGACCTAAACTAAACCTAGCCCAGCCACCCTAAATCGACCTAAACTAAACCTTGCCTAAACCAAACCGACCTAAACTAAACCTAGCCTAAACTCCCTAACCGAGTGCACCTTGCACTCAGATTGTACCTAGATCGCCCCCTTAACACACCCGACCAGCACTTCACCATCTCACACTCCAGTCGCCCCAGCCATACCGCAACACCCTCCAGCTTGCCGTGCCAACAACCCAGTCGGTACCTCACCTGCCACCTTCCCGCGTACCTGCTGTGCACCCCACCCGACAACACCCTGCTGCCCCTGCTCACCATCCCACAGCCAACCGCGGCACCCTGTCGCGTCCTCCTACCTTCACCTTACCCCAGCAGCACTTGCTGCGCTGCCTTGCCACGCCCCACCACCCGTAGCACCCGCCTGCCGCACCCACACCCTGCCACCTTCCCGCACCAACACACCCAGCCGACTCCCTGTGCACCATCCCACAGCCAACCGCGGCACCCTGCCGCACCCTCCTGCCCTCACCTCACTCCGCACGCCCCAACATCACCCCCAACCAACCTTTGCCGTGAACCACCTAGCTCCTATCCCACTTGACTAACCACACTCCCATGACCCAGCCCGACCTCACCTAACTAGGACTTACCTAACCTAAAACCTTGGCTGAACCCAGCCCATCCTAAGCCATAAAACACTTGGCTGCCCCCAAGTGAACCCAAACTCAACTCTCATGTCGGAACCCACCTAGGGAGACCTATCTCATGGCTGCCAAGGAGGACGGACCTGAGCGACTCGAGAGGCAAAACCGACCACTTGTAAGTGTTTATTTACGTTCGATTTTACATTACTCGCCTAAATTAAATTCAATTCGATACGGGGTTGTAATAATGAAGCGAAGTCTCCCCCCAAAATATAATATTTGTGCTTGATACATATCCACACACGTGCACTTGAGCCTTCTCGCTCTTAATTGCACACAAAGGACACCCACGTGCACTTGAGCCTTTCCGCTCTTATATTGCACACGATTGCACACACATTGAGCCTTTTCGCTCTTAAGCTAAAGTATATATTTCAATTCGGGTATTTACTTTAGTGAAAGTTGTGTGAGTTGCAATTCAATTCGAGTATTTACATTCAAGTCATGTGAGTTGTCATTTAAATTTCACACTTACACACACGTGCATTGAGCCTTTCCACTCTTAAGCTAAAGTATATAGTTCAATTTGGGGTATTTACTTTAGTGAAAGTCGTGTGAGTTGTCATTTAAATTTCACACTTACACACACGTGCATTGAGCCTTTCTGCTCTTAAGCTAAAGTATATATTTCCATTCGGGTATTTACTTTAGTGAAAGCTATGTGAGTTGTCATTTCAATTTCACATGAGAAGCACACAAAAGCACTCGAGCCTTTTCTCTCTCCACTCTCACACACATTGAGCCTTTTCACTCTTAGGATATAACATATTATATATTTTCAAGTTGTGTGAGTTTACTTCACGTCGAGTTGCATTTCCCTTTGTGTGGATTTACATTAAGTTGCATGAGTTGCTTTACATTTCGGGTATTTACATTTGTCAAAGCTGCGTGAGTTTTGGAACACGATCCTTAGAAATGTGGCACTCATCCTCTCCATCCATTCACGATTTGGAGATTTGCCAAAACAACCAAAATCCCACTGAAAACCCCTGGTTTCAAGACATTAAAGATTTCTTAGAAAACAGAGGATTTTCAGAATTCGCTTCTTCTAAAGACAAAGCTTTTATTCAAAAGATTTCAACCCGATACGTAGTTTTGGGAGAGATTCTTTATAAAAAGAGTTTTACTAGCATCTTATTGAGGTGTGTAGACCTTGAGGAGGCTAGGATTATAATACATGAATTCCACGATGGAGAATGTGGAGGGAATGTAAATGCAAACATGATGGCGATGAAAATACTTAGAGCCAGTTACTTTTGGTCCACTCTAAAGCAAGATTGTCATGATCATGTTAGGAAATTTCACCCATGTCAAGTGCATGGACACACCATTCATATCCCATCATCAACCTTGCATTCCGTGGTCAGCCCATGACTATTCACCATGTGGGCGTTTGACATCATAGGACCAATTTTTCCAAATGCATCAAACGGACATAGGTTCATCCTAGTAGCCACCGAGTATTTTTCTAAATGGGTTGAAGCTACCTCCCTGACAAATGTCCAGGGGCAACATGTTGTGGCATTCATTAAGAAGAATATCTTGGCTTGATTTGGAGTTCCAAGAGACCTAGTGTCTGATAATGGCACCCCCTTCAAAAATGAGAGGATGGTAAAGTTATGCAACACTTATGGCATAACTCATCACTTCTCATCGCCCTATTACCCTCAAGGCAATGGCCAAGCCGAAGCCACCAACAAGACTCTCATAAGTATTATTGAGAAAACCTTAGAGAAGGGTAGGACATGGCATGAGAAGCTTGATGAAGCCTTATGGGCTTATAGGACTTCCATCCAAACTCTCACAAATGCCACACCATTTGAGTTGGTCTATGAATCAAACGCCATTCTCCCCATTCATACCAAATTGCATTCATTCCATACATCACTTACACTCGACCTCCCCTAGAGATGTTTCAGCATGCTAGAATGGTCGAGCTTGATTTATTAGATGAAAGAAGGCTCCTTGCTATGGATCATGCACATACATACCGGCAAAGGATAGCCCGACATTATGAAAAGTATATGAAGCCTCGCCACTTCAAAGTGGGAGACCTTGTATTGAAAACCATCTACCATCTTGGCCCACATCCACTAGGAAAGTGGTGGCCCAAGTGGGATGATCCTTATGTTGTACGTGGAACCACCATGAATAATGCATACTGGTTAATCGATGTTGAGGATAGGAACTTAGCAGATCCTATGAATGCCCAATATTTGAAAAAATACCATGTGTAGGGTCTAAGCTGAATCCCCTTTGTAAAAATGTTTTGAGGAAATCTCCTTTGAGACTTCGTGAGTGAGGATCAAAGTGGATCGTGTGACCCTGAATAAGGGAATCAATGCTTGTGAAAAAGCGAAGTTTTCAAAAACAGATGGGTTACATTTCAAAAATCTTCATCTTACAAAGGAAGGCCTTATTCAATATAGCAAAATACTTGCAAGTAGTACATGCTATTTCTAAATAGGCTAATCTGGGATGAATCGAGTAGATCATTGGGATAAGTCATTCCCCTCTTCTCTTCTCCTCCCCAAAAGGAAAATTTGGCAAAAAGTAAAAAAAAAGGGAAATCCCTACAAAAGTCATTTTCCAAAGGAAAGCAGAATTGAAAAGAAAAATCATTCTTCTATGGAAAAGAGGGAAACAAAAAGAAAATCCTCCCAAAGGGAGACCCTCTATGAAAAAAGAAAATTATCAAAATGCTCAAAAGCAAAATTTTCCGCCTCTTTGCCTCAAACCACGGGACGCTTCAGAAGGGACCGTGGTAACTCTTTCCCCATCTCCGCGATTTATCCCAAGTGAAGAAAGATTCATTTCAAGGAATCCTAAAGTAAAAATAGGATCTGCTTACTTGAACCTCATTTTGTTTAAGAATTAGACATTGTTGGGTAAGGCATAGAAATTTTGAAATGCTGCTTGATTTTCTTATAAAACCTCCGCTACATTAGCGAGTGTTAAGACTCAAGTAAAGAGAAACACGAGAAGCTGAAAATCCTTAGGATTGAAGCTAAAAGGGTTTTTTCCCTCTCAAAAACGAATTGAGAAAAACCCCAAACATCGAGCAACATAAGACTAGCTCACTTGATGCAACAGGTCTTCATAAGACTCCCAAGTTCGACCATTTCATAATTCAAGTCTCTAGAAAACCATATTTTTCTAGCACATCATCCATGTCATTCACTCATATGTACACGCATGGACATCAAATACATGATCCCAATTAGGACTAGAACCGCATTAGGTAAAGTCCCCTTTGACAAAAAATCCCCTCTTACCGGGCATAAGAAAAAGTTTTTCTCAAAGGGGTGTTGTCTTCTTTGCCATTATCTAAATAAATTTTGATAATGCCAAAGAGGGGCATCTGTAAACACCCCAAAATCAAATGATTTCTAAAACAAACACCTGGTTTGCAAAACCATTTCAAAACCAATCTTGAGCTTTCAAAACCCAGGAGTTGCAAAGCTTTAAAATTTTGTCAAGAAATCTTTCAAAATATAGGTTTCTTAAACTCGAGCCAAAACCTAAATTTTGTAAGCAGTCAAATTAAGTAAGTAGAGCCTGATCGAAAAGCAGCCCCAAAAGTAGGTCAAAAGGCGAGAGTTCAACTCAGCCTGATGAAAGTAAGGCCAAAAAGCAAAAGAAGAGCCCAGGCCAGAAGTAGACTTCAGCCCTAGAATATGAAATGCAAAGCCGAAAGACCCGACAAAGCCATCAGAAATCCAAGCCCAAGCTTAAAATTCTAGAAATCAGACGAAACGAAGTCCAGAAGGTGAGAAGACGATCAGACAAGAAGGTTGGGAAAAACCCAGTCCAAGATGGAGCACTGATGAAGCCAGGGCCCGTGAAAACCGTCCGTCTCAAAACGCTAAGAAAGACTGAAGAAACAAAAATTTAGATTGGATCTGGACATAAATATCCAGATCCAAACACAAATAGTGTTTGGATCGGATTTGGATCATAAAAACCAAATCCAAGATCCAAACCCAAGACTCACCCCCTTGCCTATAAATAGAGGTGAGGGGGGGTGCAAGTTCATGTGAATTTGAAGAGAGAGGCTAGGGAGAGTGCAGAAAGTAAGAAAGAGAAGAATGGTGGGCTTGACTTTGTCAAGTGGGCTAACCATGTGGGCTTGATCAAGGGTGTGGGTTCGAACCTTGTGTGGACCTAGACCTAAGCAAGGGCTGCACCAACATGAAGAATGGTGAGGATCAAAGGCTGCAAAAGGGTGGACTCGACTCCAAGAGGTAGGTCTCTAAACCTAACCCTAACCTAGCCACTAAACATAACCCAAAGCTAGCCTAGACTTAGCCTTTTTGGCCAAACAGACTCTATTTAACCCTTAGACCAAGCCCATTGGTCCAAACTGACTTCACCCATAACCCCAAGCAGACCTAAACTAAACCTAGCGGAGCCACCCGGAGCCACCCTAAACTAAACCTAGCCCAGCCACCCTAAATCGACCTAAACTAAGCCTAGCCTAGACCAAACCGACCTAAACTAAACCTAGCCTAAACTCCCTAACCGAGTGCACCTTGCACTCGGTTTGTGCCTAGATCACCCCCTTAGCACACCCGACCAGCACTTCACCATCTCACACTCCAGCCGCCCCAGCCACACCGCAGCACCCTCCAGCTTGTCGTGCCAACCCAGCCGGTACCTCACGTGCCCCTTACCGCATCACCATACCCTGCCACCTGCTGCGCACCCCACCCGGCTTACGCCTCTGCAGCGCCCTGCACACCATCCTACAGCCAACCACAACACCCTGCCGCATCCTCCTACCTTCACCTTACTCCAGCAACACCTGCTGCACTGCCTTGCCGCGCCCCACCACCCGTAGCACCTGCCTGCCACCTTCTCGCGCCCACACCCTACCACTTTCCTGCACCAACACACCCAGCCGACTCCCTGCGCACCATCCCACAGCCAACCGCGGCACCCTGCCCACCCTCCTGCCCTCACCTCACTCCGCACGCCCCAACATCACCCCCAACCAACCTTTGCCGTGAACCACCTAGCTCCTATCCCACTTGACTAACCACACTCCCATGACCTAGCCCGACCTCACCTAACTAGGACTTACCTAACCTAAAACCTTGGCCGAACCCAGCCCATCCTAAGCCATAAAACACTTGGCTGCCCCCAAGTGAATCCAAACTCAACTCTCACGTCGGAACCCACCTAGGGAGACCTATCTCATGGCTGCCAAGGAGGACGGACCTGAGCGACTCGAGAGGCAAAACCGACCACTTGTAAGTATTTATTTACGTTCGGTTTCACATTACTCGCCTAAATTAAATTCAATTCAATACGGAGTTGTAATAATAGAGCGAAGTCTCCCTCCAAAATATAATATTTGTGCTTGATACATATTCACACACGTGCACTTGAGCCTTCTCGCTCTTAATTGCACACAAAGGACACCCACGTGCACTTGAGCCTTTCTGCTCTTATATTGCACACGATTGCACACACATTGAGCCTTTTCGCTCTTAAGCTAAAGTATATATTTCAATTCGGGTATTTACTTTAGTGAAAGTTGTGTGAGTTGCAATTCAATTCGGGTATTTACAATCAAGTCGTGTGAGTTGTCATTTAAATTTCACACTTATACACACGTGCATTGAGCCTTTCCGCTCTTAAGCTAAAGTATATATTACAATTTGGGGTATTTACTTTAGTGAAAGTCGTGTGAGTTGTCATTTAAGTTTCACACTTACACACACGTGCATTGAGCCTTTCCACTCTTAAGGTAAAGTATATATTTCCATTCGGGTATTTACTTTAGTGAAAGTTGTGTGAGTTGTCATTTCAATTTCATGAAAGAAAAGGTGAGCATCGTCCTTGGGTATGCATCAACATGTTTTCATGGAGACTATGGCTCCTTAATTACAATTTTCCAGAGATCATGCAACTAATACAAGAATCAAAACCTATAAACAGAGATGATGGACGACATGGAGGTGATGGACGGCGAGCAGCTAGATGCGGACAGCGAGTGGTTGTCCTCCTTTGTCTTCTCTCCCTCTCTTTCTCTGGTTTGATCTTCCATAGCCCGGATTGGATGTTTTACACCTTGGATTGGATGCCTTGAGCTTATTTGAGGCTCCTTTTATAGGCAAAATACTGCCTAGCTGCTGCAAACACTCCTAAGGCAAGTTGCCTTAGTAGTTGGGCCCTTATGTTGGAAGGTAAATGTTGTTCATCCCTTCCAAAATCTGATTTTCTGTACAAGGTAAGTGCTGACCCGAGTTCAATCATTTTAGGCAGATTCATCCCCTTCTCCTTTGGATGTCCGGATCCTCTTTGGCAAGTAAGCACATCCAACACCTTGTTTGGCAAGTTTGAATTGGATGCAACCAATTGTTTTGTTTACCTAAAACTTTTCTTGGTTATAAAAGTACCCTAATATAAATAGCTTGGGTTGGGGTAAAAGTCTAAACTGACATCGCTTGACGAGCTTCCACAAAGCAAACCTAGTTCAAAATGTTCAAACATACAGAAACAAAAACTCAATTGAATTCTTGCAACAACATCCAAAACATAAGGATCCTCAAACTAAACATACATACTCAACGGATGGATAAGAACAGTGAGGTCATTATCTTAAAATGAGTGTCACAAAATTGGAGATCTTCAAAAATCAAAATAAAATTTTTTGGTTTCAAAAATAAGTTTTGTTTCAAAGTTAATTTTTTTCACTTTCACAAATATCTTACAATGGTTGTGTAGTCAGCTTCTTATCAAATGACAGGATCACCTAACGAAGAAGTTGATTGGATATGGTCGTAGAGGAGGACTATATGTAATGGACTATTTCCATGATCAAAATCTTGGATAATGTAATGTTTTACCTATAAACTAACCGTTGCATGACAGATAAGGGCTAGTTAATAGTTTACTGGTTGGCTGTTTCCTCTTGTTCGCTTATATAATGGCTACGCTTCATTGTGTACTATTGTGCCTGTTGTCATGACACTGAAGTACTTTTTTGGAGGTTTTCTTAAGTTAACTGAGGCTGTTATTGGCTGTGATTGATTGTGTTCGGCTTCTTACTGGACAAAATTCAGTCCTGTTTGACTGTTTCACGGACTTGTATGTGATGGACTGTTGCAGCCAGCAGCCACCATTAGGATTGCTAGAAGGTGTTTTCATTACACGAACATCCCATAGAACTACAATTTTCTTTTTTGTGGTACCCTTATGTTTCTTTTCTTTCTTCAGATTCATGAAACTCTGTGTAGTCTCTAGCATTCAATGAGAAAGTGAAAAAGGGAAGTATTCTTTTTGAGATTAATACACAGGAGATAAATGATATAAAGAGAAAGAAACTGATTTGAACAATCTTTAGCTTAGTTCTTATTTTTGAAACTCAATCTAGATGATATTTCAAGAAAGAGTTCCCAGTTTGCACAGGTAAATGTTATTGCGAGGCTGTTGTTTATGTATACTGAACTGTCTTATCCAAATTGTTCTTTCCTTCTCCATTTTGGTTGAAGCTTATTCAGTTTGGTTGGTGTTGAAATTTGAAGGGTTTGCAATAGTATGCTGTGCATGTCGTCAAATGTGTGATTGGATGCACAATGTTGTCTGACAATTTGATTGATTATCCATTGTAGCCTCCACCGCCAGTCAATGATACAAATCCATACAATGTATTCAGGCCAAGAGAGAAAGCCCATCGCCTGCACACAAGAAGAGTAAGTTTAGATATAACATCTTTTAATGTGATTAGATATGTGGACCTCTTTTTTTATTACTTGGATATTTTCTTTCCTGCAACTTAATTTGTTGCTTCTCACATTTGTGGTTGAACTGTTTCTGTAGATGCAAAGGCGGGAAAACAATGTTCAGTCCTTTGACAAGTTTCGCCAGGTAGATCTTCAGTTTTCATTCTTGTTTTCTGTAGGTGACTTAGTTCAATTAACTACTGATTTTAAAAATCAAGTTAGTTCAATGATATTTCACTCTGTAGGTGCATCAAAGCCTGCGTTCTTAGGCCCCTCTTTGATTTTTTTTGTGTCAATTGGGTACACACCATATCTATGGTATGATCGTTTATCATATCATTTTCATGTTGCTGAATTGTATGAGTCAACATTTTGGTTTTGGTACTTTTTGATGGTAGGGGTTAGAGACATGATTCTCTCATGACCTGGTTCTCTCATGCATCCTACCTTTTCTTTTCCAGTCTCAAATAGAAAAAGGACCAGAGTGGTTGGATGAACCCTTCAGAATCATTGCCCAACAGGTTTGACCATTTATTCCACTATCCAAACCAAGAGCAAGTGTTTTCCGACACCAAGTCAGGTCCTTCACATGATTCTTGTCGCCATTCTGCTAGGCCATATTCTCAAACTTATTACAGAGGCTTCATGTAACCGCCTGTCCAAGTGTATCTTAAGCGCATCTCTCTCATTAATGTCCATTGATGCCACTATCATCTTTATATGTGTTGGCAATTGATTGCCAAACATTTGGTGCACAGAGCATTTCAGATCTTAAGTTGTTTCCGTGACACAGCCTTAGACTTTTTAACTGTATCATCTTCAGTTAAGCTATTGAGCTTACATCGATATGTGTGGTATCTGTTTTACTTAGTCGAAAACCTTTGGTGTGTAGTGTTTCCTCTACAAAGTTTTATTTCGACTTCTTCCCTCTCTTGTGTTGTCGCCTCCCTGTTGTCATGCTGGCAACTGCCTGTACTATCTTGAGTTGCTACTACAAGTTCTCCAGCAGTCGTAAAGTGGTTGTATTGCTAAGAGTGCCATTCACTATATCCAATGACAATTTGCTCTTCACATGCAAGAACACAGTCGCACATTTCTACACAATCAATGCAATCTCCAGTCATGCAAACTTTTGACCTCGATATGATGCGGTCAGGACTAAGTAAAAAATTAACAAAGTATTTGTCATGTCCCAATTCCAGAAAACAAATTGCCGGCATGGACATATACCCATGTCTTTGTGACCTTTAACTGCCATTTAAGCCATAGGGTTCCTTTGAGTCCCTGGGGTTCTGTCCAGGTGAGAACCGGTTGGCCACCAAATTGTACTATAGTTGTCTGGTCTAACTGTCCTATGCCTTTTGATATTGCTTCATGACAGAGTGCCTCCCTCATATAATGGACATTCTTCCAAAGGCCTTATGCACAGCTCTTGAGAACCTTTGTCCTAGCTAATGAATATGTAATATGCAATTGTGGTTGTTCAACTTGATTTGATTCATTTAATTCATCACACTTTTCAGGTTATGCGGAACTTAGGCCAAACCAAAGGACTGGTGGAAACATTGATTAAAGTTGGTCTTCTTCCAAGCATGTACTTGAAGCTTACTGTATAACTCTGTTTACATCTTATTACTTACGAACACTTCAATGCAGAGAGAAGAGAAGAAACGTGAACTTATGGAATGTGAAGTGAGCCTTCAAAGATTTCAACTCAAATACAAGGTCGGTCTCTCTCTCTCTCTTGCTCTTTACTTGTAGTTGAAGTCATTGGCGCCAAGTGTCAAAGATCATATATTTCTTTATGCTTCATAACGTGAAGTATGCCCCACACGTTTGAGCCTTTCTCAAAGTGGACGCCTATTGGTATTGTAATTTGTTAATCTTTATATAGACGTTTCGAAGTATTGGCAGTCGTCATGCATGTGCTGTTAACAGCGGCCATCTTCCTTTATGTCACACCTGTTCATCTCTTGGAAGAGGATCAAGCTATCTTGACCATTTCTCTTTAAATGTTTTTATCACTGAATTATGAATGTTAGATCACTTCGTTACATGTTCAAGTACATAATACCACTAGTTCTTGGAAGGTGCTAGTGTAATTAAGTGACTATTTTCAGCATGAAACTCACCTCATTGAAGACGGCTCATCGCTCCCTGGGTATACATCGTCCTGCAAATATGCAGCAAGCGATGAAGAATTCGTTGACTCAGATGAGATGTCAAATGGTGGCATATATACTGGGCCAGGAACTGCACAGTATGGTGCTACCTCTGATTCCGTGATGATGACCATTCCAACAGGGCACACAAATCGAGATTTTAGGCGGAGGCGTCTCGTCCGTGGATGGTTCCACAAAAGGGTAACCATCGTTCTACACCTTAGGTGGAATCAAGTATGTCTGCTTGCTGTCATATGTTCGTCACTCGGAATGATCAAACTATGATGCAGGATCCCCACGAACCAGTTACGTTATTCACCAAATCAGTTGATCCAGAGAAAGTGGCTGCAGCAGGGATCGTCTGTCCTGGTGATACAGTGCCTGCCAGAGATGGCGCAGATGTGCCAGCCTTAAGGTTTCATGGTAGAATGGGCCGTGGAGGCCGGATCATCTTTGATAGATGGAACCCTCTTACACAAACACCATTTGTCCATGAGAGCTCATGCTTGTCTGCAAGAGTTTAGCAACCAGAGAAAGTGGCTGCAGCAGGGATCGTCTGTCCTGGTGATACAGTGCCTGCCAGAGATGGCGCAGATGTGCCAGCCTAAAGGTTTCATGGTAGAATGGGCCGTGGAGGCCGGATCATCTTTGATAGATGGAACCCTCTTACACAAACACCATTTGTCCATGAGAGTTTATGCTTGTCTGCAAGAGTTTAGCAACCACTGCAACCATTTGAGGCGCCAGGGAATACGTGATTGACAACTATTTCTCCAATCGGTCATTTTCCGTTTGGGCAACGAGAATGACCATATAGGTTGAAGAGAGGAGGTTGGAAGCGTCTAGCTTCTATAGTCGACTGGATAAAGCTGGGAGGCGAAAATAGCCAGGCAGCTTCCCCGGGAATTCATGGCCTTATCAGCAATTAGGTGAATTTAGATGTTTCGTTTGGATAGAATAATTCGGGCAGTTTTTCGTAAGTTCGTCTATTCGTGTTGGATAGTACGTAGTTCATCACTTTTGCATACTAAGGGCATAATGTATTCTATTTTAAAACCTTTTGACACCATGCACCAGCATAAGGGATACCCGTCTATTTTATGCGTTAATTTCCTGCCATAGGAACACGGATTTTCTCAACATACCAATTGTGACCGTCAACGAATTCTCAGATTTCTCTGGCTATGCTCGCATAATAAGGAAAGAAAGTAGCGGTTCAATGGATCTGATTGACAGAGGAGACTGGGCACTGCAGCAATGTGCACCATGTATATGTAAACCCTACATTTCAGAATCAGAAAGATGATGTGGCGAAGTCAAAGAAGTCGAAAGCGTATCAGCAGACCAGGTACGCGAATCTATTGCAACTCTCAACGAATTACTAGGATTTCCGGCGGGATAGGGGTTGTGGTAGCTTACCTCAGTTGGCGTGGGGCAACACCCTTGCGAACTACACCCACCCCTACCACTAGTTCTAACCAGTTATCAGAGTCACACCGGTAACCAACGTTGGTGCCTAGCACCAATCAACCTTAAACTTAAACGGAAAGGTAACTTAAGATGGCACTAAGGGAACTTTAGATACACAATGTCAAAATTTAAACTAAAAGTGTAACCCTTGGCTTGCTTTTTTTACAATTTTTACTAAGACATACAAGACCTATCCCGCACAAGCTGACTCGACCCTTAGAACTTCCAAAATGGACAAAGAACTTCACTTGTGAAACCAGGCTCGGCCTATTCGAGAGCCCACTAAGGGGAGTCTACGCGATTGTCAAAGACATTGCCTTGCGGTCTACTCCTTTGGCAGTCCGACTTTATCCAAAGTGACTTAACGGTAATGGGGCCGACCCAAGGAGTGCGCCCTACGCGTCTCCTTTTCCTTCCCTTGAGTCCTTCGAGTCTTTACTGCATCAATGCCTTAGTCCCTTCGGTATGCCTCCGCTAGCTTGAAGCCTTGCCTAAGTCCGGTTTGCCTCAGCCCCGTTTGACACTTGCCTTCGTCACTTGACGGTGTCCAGAAGCTCTCTTCCTTGGAGGCTCCACGTCCAGACTTCCCTCCTTGGCAACTTCGGTTCCACCGGAAAACACTTGACTCTCACTCTCAGTTCAACCTCTTAAGTTCGACCCTCACTTGTTCTGACCCCTTGCTTCCAAGTCGTCCAACCCCTTTTATAGACTAAGGGGTTGGACAATACACTCTACTTTAGTCCAGTCCTGACCCAGTCGCCTTTCTGCTGGCCAGGGCACGCCTTCAACAGAGCTACCTTGTCCTCCAGACTGGCGTCTCCTAGGGTACCCTATCTTGACAGAGGCCCCCTTGTGCTAGCCACCTGATGCTGGGCAAGGGACTCTACTTTCGCCGAGTCTATGCCCTGCTATCTTGCGGTAGGGTGTGCCGCCTTCATCATTTGGCCCAGCTGCACCCTGTTAGGGTAGGCGGCTGTGAGAGCGCCCAACTATTTTGCGGCAAGGTGCTGTCAGCGTCGCCCTCATCATCTGGTCGAGCCGTGCCCTGTGGCCTTACCACTTCGGATAAGTGCATCTGCCTTGTGGTCCTACCTTGGCTATCCTTGTGTGAATTCCTACAGGTTGTCTGAGACAATTCTACTTAGGCCTTCCACGAGTGGTCCCGTGTAGGCACCCTTCAAGGTGGCTGTGCATGCTTCTTAGCGGTGCTAGGGTGGTGCACCTGTCTGGGCGTCCTGTGGTCCTTACTACCTACCAAACACACTCCCTACTACTCCTACCCATGAGACCCCCTCTTTTATGCCTAGCCTTATTCTGGTCTCACGTTGCCTAAGTTCACTTTATTCCATCTCGGAGTTGGGACCACCCTGCTGTGCCGTCTCTTGGTGCGGGCAAAAGGGTGTTGTCCCAAGGGCAATACTCCAGGCGGGTCTTCTAACCGAGCGCCACTTCCATGCACCAGGGCAGGGGGTTCGTCAGGGGACTGTAACAATTCTTCCCCACATGCTTCTAGGCTCGTCCTCGAATCCATGTGGTACTGGTGGATCAAGTCTTCATACTCATAGATCCGTTACAAGTAGCCATGCATCATGTTCCTGCATTTTACCTGTCCAACGAACTAGATACCATGTTAGGCGCCTAGGTCCTTTGCCATGCACTTCATGCTTTAACACTTTTTCCACTTTGTCTACATCCTTTCGAACCAGGGGTGGTGGTCATCTTGCAGTCCGATCAAGGTTCTCATACACCGATTTTAATTGTCTCACATGAAAAACCAGGTGAACCTTTAGACATTCTGGTAGCTCCAACCGATAGGCCACTCGTCCTATCTTTTCAGTTATCTCGAAGGGTCCATCGAACCTTGTCTTTAGTGCTAGGTGTACTCCCTTGTAAACCTGCTTCTAGATGTATTCTAGAATCTATAGCCACACCTTGTCTCCAACGTCAAACACCCGTTTACGTCGGTGTTTGTTTGCAAAGGTTACCATGCGGGCAGGGCTCTTTCCAACGAAGCTCGTGCCTCCTCTAAGGTTGTAAGGCGCTTTTTCAACTCCTTGAGCGCCACAGGGCAAAGCCGGTTCCCCCCCCTTGGGCTACGTCCAACGGTAGAAATGGCTGCTAACCAAGTGCCACTTCAAAAGAGCTCTTTCCTGTGGCAGAGATCCTATGCGAGTTGTAGGAAAATTGTGCCGTTTCAAATAGACTTTTCAATTCCGTTGGCTCACCGTGACGTAGTGCCTTAGGTATTCTTCTAATAGGGCTTTTAGGGGCTCGTCTGACCATCTGTTTGCTGGTGGTTGGTCGTTGAAAAGTGTAACCTAGAGCCCATCCTCCTAAATAGCTCCCTCCAAAAATTTGAAGTGAATTGTGCATCTCTATCGGACAACAACCTAGCCGCCTCCTTAGCCGAGCAATCTCGGGTCGTAGGTATAAAGACCGCAAACTTTGAGAACCAGTCGACCACAATAAAGACTGATTCCTTTCCATCAACACATGGAAAGCCCCCAACAAAATGGCCTTGTAGGTATGGAGAGTGGATGCAGCAACCCCGCAGGCCTCACCTTTTTCGTCTTGTCAAGTTGGCACACAGGGTAGGCACGTATATAATCTTTCACATCCTTACCTTAGCCCAATAAAATGAACGCTGCAACATAGTAAAGTTCGGTCCACTCCAGGGTGTCCTGAGTATGGGGCATCATGAAATTCACTTAGTAAAATTTTTCTAAGTCCTCTAACATTCAAGACATATAACTGCCCGTGCTGCGTCCAAAGCAACCCGTCCTTCAACGTATACTTCACCGTTAGGTTGGCCTTAACCTGTTCTAGGCTCTGGACGTAAAACTCGTCCTCCTCAGCATGTTGGAGCGCACGGTCCAGCATGTCTCCTTCGGTGTGGTGCAAGGCTGCTACCACCTCCGCACCCATTTTCGGCTAAGAGCATCCGTAACCATGTTCTCCTTTCTCGGTCTGTAGAGCCATTCAAAATCGTACTCCTCCAGCAGCTCTAACCAATGGGCTTGCTAGGCGGTCAACTTCTTTTGAGTCTTTAGAAATGTGTTAGCCACGTTGTCCGTCACCACCGTGAAGGGTACCCCTAATAGATAGACCCTCCATACCTGGAGGTAGTGCACTACTGCCAAGAGCTCCTTCTTATGGCCGGGTAGCGGTGCTCCGCGTCCTTAAGCTTCCTACTTTTATAAACCATTGGGTGGCCCTCTTGCACTAAGACTCCCGCAATGACGACATCACTAGCATCCGTGTGCATCTCACAAGGCATGGAGAAGTCAGGGAGCCTCAACACCGGCTCACTTGACACAACCACCTTTAACGACTCAAAGTTAATTGGCGGTCTATCCACTCCCAGACCGTAGCTTTCTTCAAGAAGTCGGTTAAGGGTGCAGTTTGCTTAGAGAACCCCTTAATGAAACCTCTGGGCGATTCCCACTCTTAGATGGCCTTCACCTTGCGCCCATCCATCCTTACCTTGCCATGGCCTATAACGTGCCCTAAGAATGAAATTTCCTGCCTTACAAACTCGCATTTATCCACTTTCACGTAGAGGGAGTGCTCCCTTAATCGGCCAAAGACTTGGCGTAGGTGTTTTACATGGTCTTCCAATGTCTACTGCACGACTATGTCATCAAAGTACACTACAACGCACTCATCTAAAAGGCCATGTAAGACCTCGTTCATCAACCTACTTAACATAGATGGGGCATTAGTTAAGCCGAAAGGCATTACAAGAAATTCAAACGAGCCATACCGCGTCACCATTGCTATTTTGGGTTCATCACCTGGGGCAATCCTTACCTGCCATTACTCAACCTCAAGTTCACTTTTGAGAACCATCATGCCTTGCTCAATCGGTCGAAAAGATCTGCCAAAGGTGCAGGAGGTAACGATCACGCACTGTTACCTTGTTGAGTGCCCTGTAGTCTATGCATATCCTTAGGGTGCCGTCTTGCTTCTGTTGGAACAGGACGAGGGAGCCATAAGAGCTCTTAGAGGGTCTCACCATCCTAGCATTCAGAAGCTCTTCTAACTGTCTTCTTAACTCGGCGAGCTCCGTAGGACCCATCCGGTACACACCTCTACACGGGGGTCAGGCATCTCGCATCAACACAATGATGTGATCCATTGTTCTACGTGGGGATTGGAGTTGAGTCCACATGGATTCAACCTCCAAGTTTGCCAATAACGTCGGCAACCCTTTCTACAATCCGTCCACTTGGATGGCCAAAAGTATTTCATTAACTTGGCATCATGAGGGGGTGTGGTGTTAGCGGCTTAGCTAGTGATGACGCCCTGTGCCATGTTGTTCTTTGGAGCCTTCGTGATCGACGCGGCACTAGGTCGCGCCACTGCCCTCAAGAGGGGCACTGCGGCTTATCGCGCCACTGCCTTCGAATGGAGCGTGACAGTCAGCCTTAGTGCTGTCTTTAAAGGCGTCGCATCGGAGGCCTCGGCAGGAACCTTATCGGGGTCATAGTGGGGCACGAAGTCGGGTTGTCTCGTTGGTTATCACTACGCTGTCGAGATGTGGAGCGGGCATGACCTTGGCTTTCCTTAAGAAATCAATACTTAGACTGAAATCATCTAATGCTATCATGATGTGATCGCTCCAACACCCCACGACTATCTTCACTGCTTAGCTACTCCATCAATGCCTCCCATAGGCGCATTCACCATCTTCACCCTCTTGTCCGATGCCACCAATATCACTCCAATTTCTTTTGCCTTAGACGAATTAAAAATCGAGTGCGAAGCATGAGTATCTATCATGACCCGTATTGCACAAGGGCCGATTTGCACCTTCACATAGAGCAACTCTATCCTAACGGGGTACTCTATGGTCACTGCGTTCACCTCGAAGGAGTAGTCATTACCTCATTATTTTGGTCCCCTTCTAGTTCCTTCACCATTGTGTTGGCCACCGTGCGGTTGGGGCATTCCTTGGCAAAGTGCGACCCTCCGCACTCAAAGCAACCTTGGCCGCACCTTTGCATCCCTTAGGCCGTTTAAGCTCTTAGGTTCCGACACTTTGAGTCTCTATGCCTTGGCGCCATCATGGGCGACAATGTCTTCATCTGCCATCCTTAGGAATGATTTGGAGAGGGGTCAAACTCGACACAGTGTCTTGATCTGCCATTATTGGAGTCTAGTTTGAAACAGCTACTCTTCAACATTGTGGTGCAGTCAGGACACTCGAGGTGGTAGAGCACTAGCTTTGCTAAGCTCTGATATCACTTCTGTCTTAAACAAAAAGGGAACTTAAGATGCTAAGGGAGCATAAGATACACAACGTCAAAATTTAAACTTAAAGTATAACCCTCGACTTGCTTCTTTTACAATTTTTACTAAGACAACACAAGCCGACTCGACTCTTACAGCTTCCAAAATAGATAAAGAACTCTACCTATGAAACCAGGCTCGGCCTGCCCGAAGTTCACGCGACTGCCAAAGGCACCACCCTGCAGTCTGTCCCTTTGGCGTCTCCTTGTATTTCCCTTGAGTCCTCTGAGTCTTTACCTCGTCAATGCCTTAGTCCCTTTGATTTGCCTCCGTGAAGCTTTGCCTAAGTCTAGTTTACCTTAGCCCCGTTTGACAATTGCCTTCGCCATTGGATGACGTCCAAGAGCTCTCTTCCTTCCACGTTGAGACTTCCCTCCGTGGCAGCTTCGATTCAACCTGCAAGCAAACACTCGACTCTCACTCTCAGTTCAACCTCCTAAGTTCGATGATCCGTAGGCTCGACAATACACTTTACTTTAGCTGGCCAACCACCCTTCTACTGGCCAGGGCACACCTTTAATAGAGCCACCTTGTGAGTCACCCCGCCTAGGGTACCTTGTCCTGACAGCTCTTGTGCTAATGTTAGGAAAGGGAGTTCACAGTCGCTCAGTCTACGCCCTGCTATCTTGCAACAAGGTGTGCCACCTACATATGGCCCAGTCACACCCTGGGTGGAGCACGCCCGCTACCTTGTAGCAAGGTGATGTCAAAGGTAGCAAGGTGATGTCATCTATCTTGTGGTCCTGCCTTGACCATCCTTGTGTGAGTTCTTACAAGATCCTACTTGGACCTTCCTCGAGTGGTGCACCCTTCTGTGCATGCTTCTTTGCGATGTCAGGGTGGTGCGCTTGTCTCAATGCCCTGCGATACTTGGTACCTGCCTAACACACTCCCTAACATTGCCTAAGTTCACTTTATTCCATCTCGAAGTTGGGATCACCCTATTGCACCTGCGATGCAGAGTGGTGCTGTCCCAAAGGCAGTGCTCCAAGCAGGGGTCCGACAACGGTCTACAACACAACCTGCCCACTACAGGACGATAGCTCCCACATGACGCCCTGAGTTGAGTGCTCCCACGTGGCATGACACTTACTAGCTTAAGGTGTAAGTGGGCGGCAAAAGCACCACCGTGGTCATATAACAAACGTCAAGTGTTGCGGTGGGGCTGTTAGTGGGCTTCTTACTACTATGAGGGGCCATGGAGCTCCCTTGCCACACGCGGCTGGATACGCAAGGCTCCCTACCACAAAAGACTTGAGCTGTGTGATCCCAGGTGAATAAACAGTGCATCAACGAAGAATAACCTCCCGTAGCATGAGGTTGGTCAATCTTCTAAGTGTCATTCTAATCCATGCAAAAACAATTATGGATGACACTCATGAAGTAATTGAACAAGGCCAAGGGTTCCATCCCAGTATGAGGAGGCAACCTCTTATTCGGGTCGGGGTTCACCCACGAGGGGTTGTGGATGTGACCGTGGCATTCAATCTCCAAACTTCCACCCTCTTTCTTGTCGACTTTGGAATCGGCTTCAATGTGATTGAAGATGTGTGAACACAAACTGGTATAGCAACGATTTTGCCCAATTCTAATAGCCTTGCTTAACTTAGTTTCAGGCCTACCTACCTTCGTTCAGGCTTAAAGTATCCACAGCGGTAGTCAACGTTTTAATCGCCTCCGGATTTGTACAAACCTAGGGTTTTAAAAATGGAGACTGTGAAGAGTCTTAAGGGGTGGAAGGCCGCCGACGAATTCACCCCAACCAAAGTTCGAAAAACGTGAAGGTTTTGGCTTATAGCTCAAAACTCCACTTCACAACCATCAGCGTGGTACACCCACCCAAATGTGCCAATGACAGCACTAATCGCCT
This sequence comes from Brasenia schreberi, assembly GCA_036023115.1. NCBI lineage: Eukaryota > Viridiplantae > Streptophyta > Magnoliopsida > Nymphaeales > Cabombaceae > Brasenia > Brasenia schreberi. The sequence goes on along the minus strand of JAYKKT010000059.1, from coordinate 52,806 downwards.
CACTCACTGGCTACTCACTCACACACTCTTTTCTTTTTGTTACAATGTCAAGGACAATGCCGGATATGCCCACCCAAGGATTGAACTCACAACTTGTGAGTCGAGAGTCCTGCCAGGTGAGCTAATGCCCTAAATGCCACACACAAACACTTTAGGTATACAAGGCCCGTAGGCCAGGCTGTTCAATATGCCTCTCGCTAGTGCGCAATCTCGGAGATGTTTCAGTATCTGATTCGCTCCATCTTCCACCTGAGCGCATTAAGATATTGCCCTACAAAATGTCCATAGATATGTCGATATTAGTGGTTTGCTTTCTGCTAGGAAGTACATGAATAAAACAATGAGATGCAATCCGCGGTTAGTAGGGGACATGCCTTGTGTGATAGAGTTACAAGAGCTTACAAGAATTAGGTTTCAATCTTTTATCCCTCCTTTTCCATATTTCTCTTTTCGTTTTTTCTTTTTATCATATTTCTCCTCTTTTCAACTTTCATCCACACCTGTAAAGAGAAGATGCACAAATTAGAACATGCATAAAGATCTCATCTCATCAGAAAACATAAGCAAGTATTTACACTATTTATAACCTTTCAAAGTTAACACGCTATATTCAAAACTAATGTCACGTCAACAACTAATAGACATACTTACAAGACCACTAATGCACATTAAGATAATATATCAATGACTCCTCAGTTAAAAAACAACAAATATGCAAACCAATGTTGATGCAAACAAAGAGCATAATAACCTCTTGTTATAGTCCCCTAAGAAAAAATAAAAAAACTAACATGAAATTGAAAATTACCAGCAAGCCAAAGGATAAAACACTCTTTCCACAATAGACTACACTTTCTAAAAGTTTGTCACAATTAAACCTAAATCTTCAATGAATAACAAAACCTTTAATTATAAAACTAAAGTCAATGATAAAATATAGCGAAGATAAAAATTCCGAGTTTCCTTCTTTTCTCCTTCTTTTTTCATACTTTATTTTCTTTTATATTTTTCTTCTTTTTTATTCCCTTTTTTCTCTCCTTTCCGTTTTTCATTTCATCATATTTCTTCTCTTTTCCTTTGACATCTACAACTGTAAAAAGAGATGGGGAAATTAGAATGTGCATAAAAATCTCATCAAATGACATAATATAACAAATTATTTACACTATTTATACCGTTTTTAAAGTTAACACTTTCATTCAAAACTAATGTGACATGAATAACTAAGACACACCTATGAACGTTGCTTGGACAATCACTAATGCACATTAAGATAATATATCAATGACGCCTCAGTTAGAAAGAGTGTCTATATGTAACATTACAAGTTTGATGCAAACAAAGAGCATTAGAACCTCTTGTTATAGTTTTCCTAATAAAAGAATAAAAAAATAGAACATGAAATAAAAAAGTACCAACAAGCCAAAGAGTATGACAGACTACGCTTTACAAAAGTTTGTCACAATTAAACCATAATCTACAATAAATACAATTATCTTTAATTGTAAAACTAAAGTCAATGATAAAATACAACAAAGACAAAAACAACGAAAAATTATATTTACCTTTATATACACCTGTAAAATGAAGATACAAAAATTAGAATGTGCAAAAGGATCTCGTCTCATGAGAGAACATAACCAAGTATTTACACTATACCCTTTCCAAAGTTAACACTTGCTACATTAAAACTAATATCACGTGAACAACTAATAGACACACTTTTGCACATTACTTGACACAACATCACTAATGCACACTAAGATAATATATCAATGACTACTCAATTAAAAAGCAACAAATATGTAATTCAATGTCGATATATAACATTGCAAGTGTAATGCAAACAACAAGCATAATAACCTCCTCTTATAGTTTTCTTAAGAAAAAAATTTAAAAAATAGAACATGAAATTGAAAATTACCAGCAAGCCAAAGGGTAGAACACTCTTCTCCACAATGGAGACTACTGAAACATTGTCACAATTAAACCTAAATCTGGAATGAATAATAATACATTTAATTATAAAACTAAAGTCAATTATAAAATATAACAAAGATAAAAACAATGAAAAATTAAGCTCACCTTTATGTTCTCACTTTCTTGTTTTCTCCCTCTTTTTCTATTACACCTATGCAAGTCATTTGGACACAAGAGCACTAACGCACACTAAGATAATATATCAACGACTCCTCAGTTAAAAAGCAACAAATATGCGGTTTAGGAAAAAAATTTAAAAATAGAACAAGGAATTGAGAATTACCAACAAGCCAAAGGTTAGGATACTCTTCTCCACAATGGACACTACACTTTCTGAAAGTTTGTCACAATTAAACCTAAATCTGCAACCAATAACAATATATTTAATAAAACTGAAGTCAATGAAAAAATATAACAAAGATAAAAAAACAAAGATAAAAAAATGACAAATTAAGCTTACCTTTATGTCCAAACTTTCCGTCTTTTCTCCATCTTTTTATATACTTTAGTTTCTTCTTTATTTTCTTTTTGATCCTTCACATTCTCTTTTTTCTCCCCTTTCTGATTTTCTAACATCATATTTCTTCTCTTTTCCTTCGACATCTACACCTGTAAAAGAGAAGATGCATAAATCAAAATGTGCATAAAGATCTCATCGAATGACATCACATAACAAATTATTTACACTATTTATACCATTTTCAAAGTTAACACTTGCTACATTAAAAACCAATGTCACGTGAACAACTAATAGACACACCTATGCACGTCACTTGGACAGAAGATCACTAATGCACATTAAGATAACATATCAATAACGCCTCAGCTAAAAAGTAACAAATATGCGGTTCATGTAACATTGCAAGTTTGATCATCCAAACAAAGAGCATTAGAACTTCTTATTATAGTTTTTCTAAAAAAAATTAAAAAATATAATATGGAATTAAAAAATACCACAAGCGAAAAGGGAAGGACACTCTTCTCCACAATGTAGACCACACTTTCCAAAAATTTGTCTAGGTTTCCCTCTTTCTCTTCTCCACCCTTCACATTCTCCTTTTTTCTCCTCTTACCCTTTTTTCATCATATTTCTTCTCTTTTTCTCTTCCATTGATACCTATAAAATGAAGTATACAGAAATTAGAATGCGCAAAAGGATCTCATCTCATGAGATAAAAGTATTTATATTATTCATACCCTTCACACACTTAACACTTGCTACACTTAGTATTTCTTCTATATTTTCTCTTCCATCTATACCAGATGTATACAGAAATTAGAATAAGCAAAAAGATCTCATCTCATGAGAGAACATAACCAAGTATTTACACTATTCATACCCTTTTCTCCATCGAAAACTAATATCACGTGAATAACTAATAGACACACGCATGCACATTACTTGGACACAAGACCACTAATGCACACTAAGATAATATATCAATGACTCCTCAATTATAAAGCAACAAATATGCAATTCAATGTTAATATATAACATTGTAAGTGTGAAGTAAACAAAGAGCATAATAACCCCTTCTTACAGTTTTCCTAAGAATTTTTTTTTAAAATAGAACACGGAATTGAGAATTACCAACAAGCCAAAAAGTAAGATACTCTTCTCCATAATGGCCACTACACTTTCAGAAAGTCACAATTAAACCTAAATCTGCAATAATAATAATACATTTAATTATAAATTTAAAGTCAATGACAAAATATAATAAAGATAAAAACAACAAAAAATTAAGCTCACCTTTATGTTATAAGCTTCCATCTTTTCTCCCCCTTTTCTATACTTTATTTTCTGTTGTATTTATTTGCTTTATTTTTTCTTTTTTTTCATTCACATTCTCTCTTCTTTATTCTCTTTTTCTCCCTTTGCTGTTTTTCTTATCATCGTATTTCTTCACTTTTCCTTTCACATCTACACCTGTAAAAAGAGAAAATACACATATTACAATGTGAATAAAGATCTCATCCACTGAAATAACATAACAAATTATTTACACTATTTATACCGTTTTCAAAGTTAACACTTGCTATATTCAAAACCAATGTCATGTGAACAACTAATGGACACACCTATGCATGTCACTTGGATATAAGATTAGTAATACACATTATGATAATATATCAATGACCCTTTAGCTAAAAAGCAACAAATATGTAGTTTAGTTTTGGTATGTATATTGTAAGTTTGATGCAAAGAAAGAGCATTAAAAGCTTTTGTTATTTTTTTTCGAAGAAAAAAACTAAACTATAGAATATAGAAACAAAAAGTTACCAGCAAGCGAAAGCTAGGGCACTTTTCTCCATAATATAGACTACTCTTTCTGAATGTTTGTCACAACTAAAACTTCATTTGCAATAAATAAAATTATCTTTAATTATGAAACTAAAGTCAACGATAAAATATAACAAAGACAAAAATAACGAAAAATTATATTCACCTTTATGTTCTAGGTACCCATGTTTTCTCTGCCTTTTCTATACTTCTTTTTTTTTTTTCTATTCTCCGTCCTTCGCATTCTTTCTTTTTTGTCTCCTCTTTCTTTCTTTTTTTTATCATATTTTTCTATTTTTCTCTTCTATCTATACCTGTAACATGAAGTATATAGAAATTAGAATACGCAAAAACATCTCATCTAATGAGAGAACATAACAAAGTATTTACACTATTCATACCCTTTTCAAAGTTAACACTTGCTACATCCAAAACTAATATCACGTGAACAACTAATAGACACTTATATGCATATTACTTGGAAACAAGACTACTAATACACAATAAGATAATATATCAATGACTCCTCAGTTAAAAAGCAACAAATATGCAATCAATATCGATATATAACATTGTAAGTGTGATGCAAACAAAGAGCATAATTACTTCTTCTTATAGTTTTCTTAGGAAAAAGAATTTAATAGTAGAACATGGAATTGAGAATTAAAAATTACCAGCAAGCGAAAAGGGAAGAACACTCTTCTCTACAATGTACACTATGCTTTCCGAAAGTTGATCACAAATAAAACTTAATCTGTAACAAATAAAATTATCTTTAATTATGAAGATAAAGTTAATGATAAAATATAACAAAGACAAAAACAACGAAAAATTATATTCACCTTTATGTTCTAAGTTCTTATGTTTTCTCTATCTTTTCTATACATCTTTTTTTTCTTTTCTTTTCTCCATCCTTCGCATTTTCTCTTTTTTGTTTCCTCTTTCTTTTTTTCATCATATTTCTTCTATTTTTCTCTTCTATCTATACCTGTAACACGAAGTATATAGAAATTAGAATACGCAAAAACATCTCATCTAATGAGAGAACATAACAAAGTATTTACACTATTCATACCCTTTTCAAAGTTAACACTTGCTACATCAAAAACTAATATCACGTGAACAACTAGTAGACAATGATTTACAATACTTGGAAACAAGACCACTAATGCACACTAAGATAATATATCAATGACTCTGCGGTTAAAAAACAACAAATATACAATTCAATATCAATATATAACATTGTAAGTGTGATGCAAATAAAGAGCATAATAACTCCTTATAGTTTTCCTAGGAAAAAGAATTTAATAATAGAACATGGAATTGAGAATTAAAAATTACCAGCAAGCGAAAAGGGAAGGACACTCTTCTCTATAATGTAGACTATGCTTTCCGAAAGTTTATCACAAATAAACCTTAATCTGCAACAAATAAAATTATCTTTAATCTAAAGTCAATGATAAAATATAACACTCACAAAAACAACGAAAAATTATATTTACCTTTATTTCATAGGTTTCCCTATTTTCTCTCCCCTATTCCATACTTTTTTCTTTCTTTTCTATTCTCCACCCATAGCATTCTCTCTTTTTTTTCACCTTTTCTTTTTTTCATCATATTTCTTCTCTATTTTCTCTTCCATCTATACCTGTAAGAAGATGTATACAGAATTTAGAATAATCAAAAAGGTCTCATCTCATGAGAGAACATAACCAAGTATTTACACTATTCATACCCTTTTCAAAGTTAACACTTGCTACATCCAAAACTAATATCACGTGAACAACTAATAGACACTTATATGCACATTACTTGGAAACAAGACTACTAATACACAATAATATAATATATCAATGACTACTATGTTAAAAAGCAACAAATATGCAACCAATATCGATATATAACATTGTAAGTGTGATGCAAACAAAGAGCATAATTACTTCTCTACAAAGGATAAGACAAAGGATATAGAACACGGAATTGAGAATTAAAAATTACCAGCAAGCGAAAAGGGAAGGACACACTTCTCTACAATGTAGACTACGCTTTCCAAAAGTTTGTCACAAATAAGCCTTAATCTGCAACAAATAAATTTATCTTTAATTGTGAAGCAAAAGTCAATGATAAAATATAATACAGTCAAAAACAACGAAAAATTATATTCACCTTTATGTTATAGGTTTCCCTATTTTCTCACTCCTTTTCGATAATTATTTTTTTCTTTTCTTTTCTCAATCCTTCGCATTCTCTCTTTTTTTTTCTCCTCTTTACTCTTTTTCATCATATTTCTTATCTATTTTCTCTTCCACCTATACCTGTAACAAAATGTATACAGAAATTAGAATAATCAAAAAGATCTCATCTCATGAGAGAACATAACCATGTATTTACACTATTCATACCCTTTTAAAAGTTAACACTTGCTACATCCAAAACTAATATCACGTGAACAACTAATAGACACACTTATGCACATTACTTGGATACAAGACAACTAATGCACACTAAGATAATATTATTTACACTATTTATATTGTTTTCTTCATTTACACTTGCTATATTCAAAACCAATGTCACCTGAACAACTAATAGACACACCTATGCATGTCACTTGGATACAAGATTAGTAATGCACATTATGATAATATATGAAAGATGCATTAGCTAAAAAGCAACAAATATCCATTTTAGTTTTGGTATGTATGTTGTAAGTTTGATGCAAAGAAAGAGATTTAAAAGCTTTTGTTATATTTTTTCTAAAAAAAACTAAAAAATAGAATATAGAATTAAAAATTACCAGCAAGCGAAAGCTAGGGCACCCTTCTCCACAATACAGACTATGCTTTCTGAAAGTTTGTCTCAACTAAACCTTTATCTGCAATAAATAAGATTATATTTAATTTTGAAACTAAAGTAAATGATAAAATATAACAAAGACAAAAAGAACAAAAAATTATATTCACCTTTATGTTTTAGGTTCTCATGTTCTCTTTTCCTTTTCTATACTTCTTTTCTTTTCGTTTTTTTTTCCCATTCTTCGCATTCTCTTTTTTTTGTCTCCTGTTTCTTTTTTTCATCATATTTCTTATATTTTTCTCTTTTATCTAAACCTGTAACATGAAGTATAGAGAAATTAGAATGCGCAAAAACATCTCATCTAATGAGAGAACATAACAAAGTATTTACACTATTCATACCCTTTTAAAAGTTTACACTTGTTACATCCAAAACTAATATCACGTGAACAACTAATAGACACTAATCCACACTAAGATAATATATCAATCATTCCTCAGTTAAAATGCAACAAATATTTAATTCAATATCGATATAGTAAGTGTGATGCAAATAAAGAGCACAATAACCTCTTCTTATAGTTTTCCTAGAAAAAAGAATTTAATAATAGAACATGGAATTGAGAATTAAAAATTACCTGCAAGCGAGAAGGGAAGGACACTCTTCTCTACAATGTAGACTACGCTTTTTGAAAGTTTGTCACAAATAAACCTTAATCTGCAACAAATAAAATTACCTTTAGTTGGGAAGCTAAAATCAATGATAAAATATTACAAAGAGAAAAACAACAAAAAATTATATTCACCTTTATTTGATAGGTTTCCCTATTTTCTCTCCCCTTTTCCATACTTTTTTTTTATTCTATTCTCCATCCTTCGCGTTCTCTCTTTTTTTTCTCTCTTTCCTTTTTTTCATCTTATTTCTTCTCTATTTTCTCTTCCATCTATACCTATAAAAATATGTATACAAAAATTAGAATAATAAAAAAGATCTAATCTCATGAGAGAACATAACCAAGTATTTACACTATTCATACCCTTTTCAAAGTTAACACTTGCTACATCCAAAACTAATATCACATGAACAACTAATAGACACTTATATGCACATTACTTGGAAACAAGACTACTAATACACAAGAATATAATATATCAATGACTCCTCAATTAAAAAGCAACAAATATGCAATCAATATCGGTATATAACATTGTAAGTGTGATGCAAACAAAGAGCATAATTATTTCTTCTTATAGTTTTCTTAGGAAAAAGAATTTAATAGTAGAACATGGAATTGAGAATTAAAAATTACTAGCAAGCGAAAAGAGAAGGACACACTTCTCTACAATGTAGACTACGCTTTTCAAAAGTTTGTCACAAATAAGCCTTAATCTGCAACAAATAAATTTATCTTTAATTGTGAATCAAAAGTCAATGATAAAATATAATACAGACAAAAACAACGAAAAATTATATTCACCTTTATGTTATAGGTTTCCCTATTTTCTCACTCCTTTTCGATAATTATTTTTTTCTTTTCTTTTCTCAATCCTTCGCATTCTCTCTTTTTTTTTCTCCTCTTTACTCTTTTTTATCATATTTCTTATCTATTTTCTCTTCCAACTATACCTGTAACAAAATGTATACAAAAATTAGAATAATAAAAAAGATCTCATCTCATGAGAGAACATAACCATGTATTTACACTATTCATACCCTTTTAAAAGTTAACACTTGCTACATCCAAAACTAATATCACGTGAACAACTAATAGACACACTTATGCACATTACTTGGACACAAGACAACTAATGCACACTAAGATAATATTATTTACACTATTTATATTGTTTTCTTCATTCACACTTGCTATATTCAAAACCAATGTCACCTGAACAACTAATAGACACACCTATGCATGTCACTTGGATACAAGATTAGTAATGCACATTATGATAATATATCAAAGACGCATTAGCTAAAAAGCAACAAATATGCAGTTTAGTTTCGGTATGTATATTGTAAGTTTGATGTAAAGAAAGAGATTTAAAAGCTTTTGTTATATTTTTTCTAAAAAAAACTAAAAAATAGAATATAGAATTAAAAATTACCAGCAAGCGAAAGCTAGGGCACCCTTCTCCACAATACAGACTATGCTTTCTGAAAGTTTGTCTCAACTAAACCTTTATCTGCAATAAATAAGATTATCTTTAATTGTGAAACTAAAGTAAATGATAAAATATAACAAAGACAAAAACAACAAAAAATCATATTCACCTTTATGTTTTAGGTTCTCATGTTCTCTTTCCCTTTTCTATAGTTCTTTTCTTTTCTTTTCCCCATCCTTCGCATTCTCTCATTTTTGTCTCCTCTTTCTTTTTTTCATCATATTTCTTCTATTTTTCTCTTCTATCTACACCTGTAACATGAAGTATAGAGAAATTAGATTGCGCAAAAACATCTCATCTAATGAGAGAACATAACAAAGTATTTAAACTATTCATACCCTTTTAAAAGTTAACACTTGTTACATCCAAAACTAATATCACGTGAACAACTAATAGACACTAATCCACACTAAGATAATATATCAATCACTCCTCAGTTAAAATGCAACAAATATTTAATTCAATATCGATATAGTAAGTGTGATGCAAATAAAGAGCACAATAACCTCTTCTTATAATTTTCCTAGGAAAAAGAATTTAATAATAGAACATGGAATTGAGAATTAAAAATTACCTACAAGCGAGAAGGGAAGGACACTCTTCTCTACAATGTAGACTACGCTTTTCGAAAGTTTAACACAAATAAACCTTAATCTGCAACAAATAAAATTACCTTTAGTTGTGAAGCTAAAGTCAATGATAAAATATTACAAAGAGAAAAACAACAAAAAATTATATTCACCTTTATTTGATAGGTTTCCCTATTTTCTCTCCCCTTTTCCATACTTTTTTTTATTCTGTTCTCCATCCTTCGCGTTCTCTCTTTTTTTTTCTCCTCTTTCCTTTTTTTCATCGTATTTCTTCTCTATTTTCTCTTCGATCCATACCTATAAAAATATGTATACAAAAATTAGAATAATAAAAAAAATCTCATCTCATGAGAGAACATAACCAAGTATTTACACTATTCATACCCTTTTCAAAGTTAACACTTCCTACATCTAAAACTAATATCACGTGAACAACTAATAGACACTTATATGCACATTACTTGGAAACAAGACTACTAATACACAATAATATAATATATCAATGACTCCTCAGATAAAAAGCAACAAATATGCAATCAATATCGATATATAACATTGTAAGTGTGATGCAAACAAAGAGCATAATTAGTTCTTCTTATAGTTTTCCTAGGAAAAAGAATTTAATAGTAGAACATGGAATTAAGAATTAAAAATTACCAGCAAGCGAAAAGAGAAGGACACTCTTCTCTACAATGTAGACTAGACTTTCCAAAAGTTTGTCACAAATAAGCCTTAATCTCCAACAAATAAATTTATCTTTAATTGTGAAGCTAAAGTCAATGATAAAATATAATACAGACAAAAACAACGAAAAATTATATTCACCGTTATGTTATAGGTTTCCCTATTTTCTCACTCCTTTTCGATAATTATTTTTTTTCTTTTCTCTTCTCAATCCTTCGCATTCTCTCTTTTTTTTTCTCCTCTTTACTGTTTTTCATCATATTTCTTATCTATTTTCTCTTTCACCAATACCTGTAACAAAATGTATACAGAAATTAGAATAATAAAAAAGATCTCATCTCATGAGAGAACATAACCTTGTATTTACACTATTCATACCCTTTTAAAAGTTAACACTTGCTACATCCAAAACTAATAGGACGTGAACAACTAATAGACACACTTATGCACATTACTTGGACACAAGACAACTAATGCACACTAAGATAATATTATTTACACTATTTATACTGTTTTCTTCATTCACACTTGCTATATTCAAAACCAATATCACCTGAACAACTAATAGACACACCCATGCATGTCACTTGGATAAGTAACAAATATGCAGTTTAGTTTTGGTATGTATATTGTAAGTTTGATGCAAAGAAAGAGATTTAAAAGCTTTTGTTATATTTTTTCTAAAAAAAACTAAAAAATGGAATATAGAATTAAAAATTACCAGCAAGCGAAAGCTAGGGCACCCTTCTCCACAATACAGACTATGCTTTCTGAAAGTTTGTCTCAACTAAACCTTTATCTGCAATAAATAAGATTATCTTTAATTGTGAAACTAAAGTAAATGATAAAATATAACAAAGACAAAAACAACAAAAAATTATATTCACCTTTATGTTTTAGGTTCTCATGTTCTTTCTATACTTCTTTTCGTTTCCCCATCCTTCGCATTCTCTCTATTTTGTCTCCCCTTTCTTTTTTTCATTATATTTTTTCTATTTTTCTCTTTTATCTACACCTGTAACATGAAGTATAGAGAAATTAGAATGCACAAAAACATCTCATCTAATGAGAGAACATAACAAAGTATTTACACTATTCATACCCTTTTAAAAGTTAACACTTGTTACATCCAAAACTAATATCCCGTGAACAACTAATAGACACTAATCCACACTAAGATAATATATCAATCACTCCTCAGTTAAAATGCAACAAATATTTAATTCAATATCGATATAGTAAGTGTGATGCAAACAAAGAGCACAATAACCTCTTCTTATAATTTTCCTAGGAAAAAGAATTTAATAATAGAAAATAGAATTGAGAATTAAAAATTACCTGCAAGCGAGAAGGGAAGGACACTCTTCTCTACAATGTAGACCACGCTTTTCGAAAGTTTGTCACAAATAAACCATAATCTGCAATAAAGAAAATTACCTTTAGTTGTGAAGCTAAAGTCAATGATAAAATATTATAAAGAGAAAAACAACAAAAAATTATATTCACCTTTATTTGATAGGTTTCCCTATTTTCTCTCCCCTTTTCCATACTTTTTTTTATTCTGTTCTCCATCCTTCGCGTTCTCAATTTTTTTTTCTCCTCTTTCCTTTTTTTCATCGTATTTCTTCTCTATTTTCTCTTCGATCTATACCTATAAAAATATGTATACAAAAATTAGAATAATAAAAAAGATCTAATCTCATTAGAGAACATAACCAAGTATTTACACTATTCATACCCTTTTCAAAGTTAACACTTGCTACATCCAAAACTAATATCACGTGAACAACTAATAGACACTTATATGCACATTACTTGGAAACCAGACTACTAATACACAATAATATAATATATCAATGACTACTATGTTAAAAAGCAACAAATATGCAACCAATATCGATATATAACATTGTAAGTGTGATGCAAACAAAGAGCATAATTACTTCTTCTTATAGTTTTCCTTGGAAAAAGAATTTAATAATAGAACACGGAATTGAGAATTAAAAATTACCAGCAAGCGAAAAGGGAAGGACACACTTCTCTACAATGTAGACTACGCTTTCCAAAAGTTTGTCACAAATAAGCCTTAATCTGCAACAAATAAATTTATCTTTAATTGTGAAGCAAAAGTCAATGATAAAATATAATACAGACAAAAACAACGAAAAATTATATTCACCTTTATGTTATAGGTTTCCCTATTTTCTCACTCCTTTTCGATAATTATTTTTTTCTTTTCTTTTCTCAATCCTTCGCATTCTCTCTTTTTTTTTCTCCTCTTTACTCTTTTTCATCATATTTCTTATCTATTTTCTCTTCCACCTATACCTGTAACAAAATGTATACAGAAATTAGAATAATCAAAAAGATCTCATCTCATGAGAGAACATAACCATGTATTTACACTATTCATACCCTTTTAAAAGTTAACACTTGCTACATCCAAAACTAATATCACGTGAACAACTAATAGACACACTTATGCACATTACTTGGATACAAGACAACTAATGCACACTAAGATAATATTATTTACACTATTTATATTGATTTCTTCATTCATACTTGCTATATTCAAAACCAATGTCACCTGAACAACTAATAGACACACCTATGCATGTCACTTGGATACAAGATTAGTAATGCACATTATGATAATATATGAAAGATGCATTAGCTAAAAAGCAACAAATATCCAGTTTAGTTTTGGTATGTATGTTGTAAGTTTGATGCAAAGAAAGAGATTTAAAAGCTTTTGTTATATTTTTTCTAAAAAAAACTAAAAAATAGAATATAGAATTAAAAATTACCAGCAAGCGAAAGCTAGGGCACCCTTCTCCACAATACAGACTATGCTTTCTGAAAGTTTGTCTCAACTAAACCTTTATCTGCAATAAATAAGATTATCTTTAATTTTGAAACTAAAGTTTTTAGAGATTTAACGTCCCGTAAGACTGCGGTTCCCCTCAAAAGACAATTTACGCCGAAACGCCACGGTGCTAATAGTGGGGAAAACAGCTGAAGTAGAATATAGAAACACGGGCCAGGGTAAAATAGCAAAAATAAACGAAGAATTTTATGATAAACACAATCATGTATAATGACGGAAAACAACAAGCAGAAGATTATTCTTGACGAAAATAAACTTGATAAAAAATAGAATCTATTCAAGATTCACTCACCAGCTTGTAAGTTCTCATTGTCACTCGATGTAGGCATAAATGTCAATTAATTGTATAATGCATTAAATTCAAAATTCTTGGTGGGATCAACCCTCCATGAATAATAATTAACCTAATGGATACCGAAGCAATTCATCCGATTGCATAATTGTTGTTAGATACATGTTACTATTTGGAATCCGAATTGGATATTATATAACCTGTCTGCTGCCTTCTATCTAATTCACCAATGACTATCCGGTTTAATCGAACTAACTGAGCAATCACAATTCTCGACTCCCAAATCAAGATCGATCCGATGTTTTGGTTATAAAAGAAAATCAGAATCTCACTAAAGAAGCCTATATCCTGATGTTTACAATGGTCCCAGATTTCCTGAAATTAAACGACCATCTCAATGTCAATGCATGCTGATCATGTTCACTTTCTCAGATCATGCCTCAATGCATGTGATTACAAGGTGTATAATATATATATATACATACATATAGGAAAACCGAATGCAATCTAGAGAAAGGAGGATAGAAGAGAGTATCTAAATCACAGGTCATATAACGTATAGAATGAAAAAAAATCATTCATCCAGGAAGCTTCCCTCCCAATCACGATACACTGCCACCAAGTCAATATTAAAACCTCAAAGGTGCCTCATTGCACTACTCCCAAACACGGCTACACCTTGCTATGGAATGGAGTTGGCTCAAGTTTCATCTGAATTGGACTTGAATTGACCAAGATATACATGCTAACTTTAGTGTCATATGCTCCTCAGGGCCCGAGTTACTGAGAGTTCCAGGCCATAACCCTCTCACCCACTAGACATGTTCTTCTGAGACTTTTGAGCATCATTCTAAGTCAGGAAGGATAAGGTTAGAGTTCTTGATTCTCTTCCAGCTTATGAACTCCTAAGGTAAAATGCATATTCATTTAATTAGCTGGTGCCTAGTCACATCAAGGTGTGGCTGAAATACATGAAACAACATCAAGCCAATGAGGTCGTGAAAAGAATTTAATGAAGCCTGAAAACCTAAGTCCAACTTCTCATCAATCTCGCCACGATCGCAGTCCAAGGTTACACAATTAAGTGAATACATGAAGCCGTGTCAAATCACATGGCCTATGTCAGATTATTCTCCTGAAAAAGTACCTGATTATCAAATATGCCCATAACTTTTTTGAAACTGCCTAGGACACATCGAGCACGTACAGAACACAAACTAGGGAATAAAGAAAAAGCTATGTAACAACTCCACTTTGTCTTGTGCAACAAGGAGCTACAAATTCCAAATGGGAACACTACTGGTCAAGAATGTAACCACACAAGCATTGTGAAGAGCAATACAAAAGTATTCCAAGAGACAAAATGAGCTTCATCCAAGCTTCCAATATCTTCACATCTCGTACCAACAAGCATATACATAGCTTGAGAATTTTAGGCATGAATCAAATCCATCATAGTGATCCTCCACAGATATCACTCTCCAATCCTCATGAAGATCATTACAAGGTATAGTTATATCACTCAATTCAACTCATTAGACAATTGCACAAACATAAGCTGGACTTAACTTCTACAATGATTCCCTCACCATCAACACAAAAACATGTATTCCACACCACCAAGAGGGGACTTTATACATTCCCTCTGTAATGGGGCTTAAGAGTCAGGAACAAAGACAAGTATGGAGCTCCTCATAAGATTTATACCACCAAGAAGGAAAGAGCATTGGGGAAGAAGACTCAAATGACAAGTAAGAAACATGAAATTCAAAACCCAAAGTTCAAATAGATGGAGTTTCTCTTGTCACATTTCCCTGGTTTTCTCTTAATTAATTTTTTCTTTCTGACCTTTCTTAAGAGAAAGGGATGAAAGCCATCTTTCTTCATCTTAATTTTTTTTCTTTCATTTGGCTTTAGAGCTTTCTTTTAGAAAATGATATTTTTGGAGGAAATCATATGACCAAACATCTTGCACAAGAGTGGCGTTTCAAAAGGATTTTAGGACCAAGATCCTAGATCGGGTTTCGAGGCAAATTGAGCTGGAGTTGGCACAAGCCAAGTGAGGTTCGTCGTGTAGGTGGAGGAGAAATGAGCAGAGGCAGGGCGTGAGACGATTAACGTGAGAGTAGCAGGTAAAAACATGGTGAAATGAGTTTGAAAGTGGACAACGAGCTAAACAAAAGATTAGGCACGTACTTTTGTCATCTTTTTTTTTTCCTCCCAAATTCTGGAGCCCACAACGAGATGATCTGGAGTTTGCTAGGTTGGGTGAAGCCTTGAAACTAGTTTACACTTTCCCGAGAAAGAATCACACGCAATCATGCGATCATGCATACAGCGGTGATTATGTCACTTAGTATGCCTAATATAAAAGTAACCAGATAACAATAATTACTAGAGTGAAGCATATAACAGTGAGTACAATTGTTACACAATAGTAAGATAATATTAGTGCAAATGTTAAATGTCACCACAATAGGCACAAATATACTCGACAATGTATTTATCGTATCAAACTTAATTCAAAAAATTCAAACATTCACCACAAACCGGTCTCAAATCTCAAGAAGCTTAAGTAAGATAATCCCCGTCAATCGTATTATGTTAGCTTCAAAGTGAATTTCAATTACTGTGGAAAATATGTCTCAAACTTTTTCCAACTTCTCGCTAGCGTGTACGAACATCATTGGAGAAAAATACTTCTTCAAAAATAATGACAAAACAATTCCTTTTTTTAATAATTCGAGAAAACAGAATTTAAAAATCACAAATATTATAAAATGAAAATAGCAATCATTAACACAAAATAGAAAAATAGAAAACATGTCAAATAATAACCCGATTAGTAAGTAGAAAATTGAGCATAAACAACAGTAAATTGCAAAACGGGGTTTCTCTAGAAAATAGCAGAAAATGCTTTGATTTTCAATCGGGTGCGCCTCTTCGAAACCTTTATCTTTGAACTGGGTCCTGTCCACATAGCAATGGGACTAGCTAAACCCCATAACCTAAAAATAGATGATAGCGGTACCAAGTGAAAAACAAAATAGAACCCGGCGTAGGTAGATAACATGGCAACCACGACCCAAGAGTAGGGGTGGAATCGTGATGAGCAAAAATAGCAAAAAACAACGGAATAAATTATGACATTTGACCAATAGATTTCAAATCAGCATAAAATAGCAAATGTAATAAGTCTGACACTAATTTTAGATTACTCAATGACAAAATAACTTCAATATGCTGGATAAATTAAGCAACAAACAGAATTAAATATCTAAATTTAACTAGAAAGCAATTAAAAATATAATGCTAAAATTCCTCCCCGTAAAGTAATTTTCATTAAAGCTATTTATCGATGTAAAAAGAACAAATGTAGATTGACATATAAATTCAAACGACTTGAAAATGAACAACCCACTAGAATGTTAATAATACAATTCATACATAAATTCTGAACATGCAATATAAAAGTAGCTGAGTTTATGAGCTAATTTTAGATTGAATTCATCCTGGTTCAAAGCGACCAACCACGCAGTACCACGGCCCAACTTCATGTAAATTCCATGATTTTCCACGGCACTAATCAACCTAAGTCGAAATATGTGCAATTGAAACTTTTATCCCAATAGCACTCACCACATCGGATCGGGAAAATGAAAAAGAAGGGGAAGCTTCGAGTCTTCTACCATTGTGGATACAATTCAAAATTAGAATTTCTTTAGGAGGCTTACCTTCCTTCTCACAATCAAAATAGAAATTTCTTCAAGAATCACGAATTGATTACAGGTGTCTAGCCCTCCATGCAAGATGATATTAATTTGAACTGACTATGATATCTCAGATTTAAGAAAGGAGGAGATGTGTAGAGTTCTGAGAAATTGAACAAGTGATGGAATGACAAAATAAATCATTTTCGGATCCCTCCTTTCAAACTATAATTGGGTGTTACTAGTAATTGGACTCTAGTGCCTGATTACACTTTTATACATATTGCGCCTAAGAAGGAATGAGAAGGGCTCAAGTAATTCACATCGACATTGGACTTGTATTAGACCAAGATATGCTCGCTTACATGATTCGCTACGTGCTATTCAATAATCCGAGTGGTTGAACTTCCAGGCAATAAGGCCCATCTTCAAAACATCTGATTGAGACTTTGAGCTCTTGTTATCAAAGTTGCAAACCCTCCTCTCGACTTATCTACGAAGGTAAAAACGTAATTTAAAAACTTAGATGTCTAGAACGCTCGGGTGTGGGTGACATTCCAATAACACATCTTATTCGAATAAACCACAATAATGGCTTCGAAAACCTGGGACTTAAATAAGTAACTTCTTTCATTTCTTATCCGTTAGCCCAAGCTTATACGACCACTATTGTTATCTTTGTTCAGTTTATTTTCTTTAAATGAAATAAGTGTTCAAAATAACTAACTCAAAGTGAGGCTTTAGAAAGATGTGAAAAATATGTGATTATCAACTAAAGGTCAGTTTTACTTAACTCAAACTTGACTGCAGCTCTTGGGCATAAATTTGCACTTGAAGACAAAACTTAAGAGCAATATTTATATTTCAGCAAAACTTGTTTGTTGGCATTTTAAGCATAGGAAAACTCATAAAGTGACTCAAAACATATCTAATGAGATATCCATAGAGGTTTCTTACATAAAGACCCTTACAGTCCTATAAGTTTTAAGAGCCATTTAGATCTTCCTTCCTGACTTGGTCTCTTGACAGTGACTTTGATGAATTATTATATCTTCACATCTCGAACTAACAATAGGCATTCACAGTCAGCTTGTAACTTGAAAAGCTTGAATCAAGAGATCTTTAGATCATTCTTGTTATCAATGCTCACTCTTGGTACTTGGACTATCCCACAAAGTACGTATTTTACTTAAACAAGTGACTAGTTGAACAATTGCACTAATCATAAGCTTACTTATCTTCATACTGTATAATTCACTAAATGTATAACTCTATGTTATTACACAAATCAAGAGGACTTTATTCAGACACATGTAAATGGGGCCATAGGTATTTAAGGAATTACCAATATGGATATGGCAATATGGCCGAGGATGTAACAAAGAACATATGGGGAAGTGTTCTCAAATGTCTTAGTATTTGTCAAACATCAAATTTTATTCCCCATACTCAAATAATGCACATTTCTCCTTGGGGCAAAGTTATTTCCTTCTTTTCTCTTAATTAATTTGATGATGACTTTCTGACCTTTTCAAAGAAAATATGTTGATTTTTTATACAAGAATGGATATTCTTTTCTTAATTTTATCTTTCATTTAGTTTTTTTGGTTATTTTCTATTAATTCTTTTCACTCTATTTGACATCAACAAAAAGCATCTTGGTACATTGCGACATCAAAATATTTTCTCAACTCCCACACTAGAACTACTACATATGATTCCAAGAATAGAGCTCCTGACAAACATGCTTTTAAGATAGAAGATTAATGCTCCCGTTCCATACAGGTAAAGTGCTTGTCATATGGTTTTGCACATACAACATTTAGCAATGAGCTATCACAAAAGAAAAGGCTTTAGGCTCGAGGGGAGTCAAACAACAATGATGCAAGAGTTTAGGATATAATTGATCATGTAAGCACATTAATCAAGGAAGAATAAAGACAATAGATCATTTATTCTTAATTTGCAAAAAATTTAAGACTGTTCCCCTTCAAAAGAATTTTAAAGCATAGAACACATTATATGATCAAATGATTTTTGAATGTTAGACAAGCTTTACACAAGAAAGAAAAATAGTGCCAATGTTATATATTCACTCGAATAAGCATCAAAATCTCACAATGTATGTATCTATCGAGCTTAATCCATCAATTCAACACAGTATCACCACAATCCATATCAAGTATCAACAGAACAATAGCTAGGACGTAGATACTTATCTGAGATCAGATAAAGAAGTTATGATCCTTGAATTCGGTCGTCCTTTAACTTGAGTTCAACTTCACAAACCTTTGAATTTCGCTCATCTGGAAAGGTAATTCAGGTTAACCACACTCTTTATCTCTCCTCTTCATTTGAATCTAATCTAAAAGCAAAATTTAATAATACATATGCAAAATAACACAAAATAAGAAAAATCGATGAAAACAACTATATTTGAAATACAAAGAGAATACTTTAGAAAATAGAAACTAACTTTAAAAGTCCCCAGCAAAAAATAGTAGCATCAAATATCATACAGCCCATTTAGCAATGCATAAATGTCGGGATAACAATTTAAAACATGTATCACATAGCAAAACCATAATAAAAAATAACAAAAACAATAGAAAATACTGGCGAAGTATATGCGCTGAATTAAAAAATAGTTTATAGAAAAACAAGGCATAGAAAACAAGTCTATAGAAAAATAGAAATAATAAAAATCTAAAAACATCAAAAAATTATTTAGGCATTTTTAGGTAAATAATTATCATGTAAGGTACGTAGTTGCATAACACAACTCTCTACTTCTTCAAATATCATATGATAACAAATTTAAAACACAATATGATAATAGATTGATCACCAAAAGTGTACTTTGGAGTTTTTGTAGATGACTTACCTCCACTAACTTCCAGCCTAAGCTTTCACAGGGAATAGAAATTTTTGCACCCTTTTAAAAGTTAACACTTGTTACATCCAAAACTAATATCACGTGAACAACTAATAGACACTAATCCACACTAAGATAATATATCAATCACTCCTCAGTTAAAATGCAACAAATATTTAATTCAATATCGATATAGTAAGTGTGATGCAAATAAAGAGCACAATAACCTCTTCTTATAGTTTTCCTAGGAAAAAGAATTTAATAATAGAACATGGAATTGAGAATTAAAAATTACCTGCAAGCGAGAAGGGAAGGACACTGTTCTCTACGATGTAGACTACGCTTTTCGAAAGTTTGTCACAAATAAACCTTAATCTGAACAAATAAAATTACCTTTAGTTGTGAAGCTAAAGTCAATGATAAAATATTACAAAGAGAAAAACAACAAAAAATTATATTCACCTTTATTTGATAGGTTTCCCTATTTTCTCTCCCCTTTTCCATACTTTTTTTTTTATTTTGTTCTCCATCCTTCGCATTCTCTCTTTTTTTTTCTCCTCTTTCCTTTTTTTCATCTTATTTCATCTTTATTTTCTCTTCCATCTATACCTATAAAAATATGTATACAAAAATTAGAATAATAAAAAAGATCTAATCTCATGAGAGAACATAACCAAGTATTTACACTATTCATACCCTTTTCAAAGTTAACACTTGCTACATCCAAAACTAATATCACGTGAACAACTAATAGACACTTATATGCACATTACTTGGAAACAAGACTACTAATAAACAATAATACAATATATCAATAACTCCTCAATTAAAAAGCAACAAATATGCAATCAATATCGGTATATAACATTGTAAGTGTGATGCAAACAAAGAGCATAATTATTTCTTCTTATAGTTTTCTTAGGAAAAAGAATTTAATAGTAGAACATGGAATTGAGAATTAAAAATTACCAGCAAGCGAAAAGAGAAGGACACACTTCTCTATAATGTAGACTACGCTTTTCAAAAGTTTGTCACAAATAAGCCTTAATCTGCAACAAATAAATTTATCTTTAATTGTGAATCTAAAGTCAATGATAAAATATAATACAGACAAAAACAACGAAAAATTATATTCACCTTTATGTTATAGGTTTCCCTATTTTCTCACTCCTTTTCGATAATCATTTGTTTCTTTTCTTTTCTTAATCCTTCGCATTCTCTCTTTTTTTTCCTCCTCTTTACTCTTTTTCATCATATTTCTTATCTATTTTCTCTTCTACCTATACCTGCAAAAAAATGTATACAGAAATTAGAATAATCAAAAAGATCTCATCTCATGAGAGAACATAACCATGTATTTACACTATTCATACCCTTTTAAAAGTTAACACTTGCTACATCCAAAACTAATATCACGTGAACAACTAATAGATACTTATATACACATTACTTGGAAACAAGACTACTAATACACAATAATATAATATTATAATACAGACAAAAACAACGAAAAATTATATTCACCTTTATGTTATTGGTTTCCCTATTTTCTCACTCCTTTTCGATAATTATTTTTTTCTTTTCTTTTCTCAATCCTTCGCATTCTCTCTTTTTTTTCCTCCTCTTTACTCTTTTTTATCATATTTCTTATCTATTTTCTCTTCCACCTATACCTGTAAAAAAATGCATACAGAAATTAGAATAATCAAAAAGATCTCATCTCATGAGAGAACATAACCATGTGTTTACACTATTCATACCCTTTTAAAAGTTAATACTTGCTACATCCAAAACTAATATGACGTGAACAACTAATAGACACACTTATGCACATTACTTGGACACAAGACAACTAATGCACACTAAGATAATATTATTTACACTATTTATATTGTTTTCTTCATTCACACTTGCTATATTCAAAACCAATGTCACTTGAACAACTAATAGACATACCTATGCATGTCACTTGTAGAAAAGATTAGTAATGCACATTATGATAATATATCAAAGACGCATTAGCTAAAAAGCAACAAATATGCAGTTTAGTTTCGGTATGTATATTGTAAGTTTGATGTAAAGAAAGAGATTTAAAAGCTTTTGTTATATTTTTTCTAAAAAAAAACTAAAAAATAAAATATAGAATTAAAAATTACCAGCAAGCGAAAGCTAGGGCACCCTTCTCCACAATACAGACTATGCTTTCTGACAGTTTGTCTCAACTAAACCTTTATCTGCAATAAATAAGATTATCTTTGATTGTGAAACTAAAGTAAATGATAAAATATAACAAAGACAAAAACAACAAAAAATTATATTCACCTTTATGTTTTAGGTTCTCATGTTCTCTTTCCCTTTTCTATACTTCTTTTCTTTTCTTTTCCCCATCCTTCGCATTCTCTCTTTTTTGTCTCCTCTTTCTTTTTTTATCATATTTCTTCTATTTTTCTCTTCTATCTACACCTGTAACATGAAGTATAGAGAAATTAGAATGCGCAAAAACATCTCATCTAATGAGAGAACATAACAAAGTATTTAAACTATTCATACCCTTTTAAAAGTTAACACTTGTTACATCCAAAACTAATATCACGTGAACAACTAATAGACACTAATCCACACTAAGATAATATATCAATCACTCCTCAGTTAAAATGTAACAAATATTTAATTCAATATCGATATAGTAAGTGTGATGCAAATAAAGAGCACAATAACCTCTTTTTATAGTTCTCCTTGGAAAAAGAATTTAATAATAGAACATGGAATTGAGAATGAAAAATTACCTACAAGCGAGAAGGGAAGGACACTCTTCTCTACAATGTAGACTATGCTTTTCGAAAGTTTGTCACAAATAAACCTTAATCTGCAACAAATAAAATTACCTTTAGTTGTGAAGCTAAAGTCAATGATAAAATATTACAAAGAGAAAAACAACAAAAAATTATATTCAAGTTTATTTGATAGGTTTCCCTATTTTCCCTCCCCTTTTCTATACTTTTTTTTATTCTGTTCTCCATCCTTCGCATTCTCTCTTTTTTTTCTCTTCTTTCCTTTTTTTATCTTATTTCTTCTCTATTTTCTCTTCAATCTATACCTATAAAAATATGTATACAAAAATTAAATAATAAAACTGATCTCATCTCATGAGAGAACATAACCAAGTATTTACACTATTCATACCCTTTTCAAAGTTAACACTTGCTACATCCAAAACTAATATTACGTGAACAACTAATAGACACTTATATGCACATTACTTAGAAACAAGACTACTAATACACAATAAGATAATATATCAATGACTCCTCAATTAAAAAGCAACAAATATGCAATCAATATCGATATATAACATTATAAGTGTGATGCAAACAAAGAGCATAAATAGTTCTTCTTATAGTTTTCCTAGGAAAAAGAATTTAATAGTAGAACATGGAATTGAGAATTAAAAATTACCAGCAAGCGAAAAGGGAAGGACACTCTTCTCTACAATGTAGACTACGCTTTCCAAAAGTTTGTCACAAATAAGCCTTAATCTGCAACAAATAAATTTATCTTTAATTGTGAAGCTAAAGTCAATGATAAAATATAATACAGACAGAAACAACGAAAAATTATATTCACCTTTATGTTATAGGTTTTCCTATTTTCTCACTCCTTTTCGATACTTATTTTTTTTCTTTTTTTTTCTCAATCCTTCGCATTCTCTCTTTTTTTTTCTCCTCTTTACTCTTTTTCATCATATTTCTTATCTATTTTCTCTTCCACCTATACCTGTAAAAATATATATACAGAAATTAGAATAATCAAAAAGATCTCATCTCATGAGAAAACATAACCATGTATTTACACTATTCATACCCTTTTAAAAGTTAACACTTGCTACATCCAAAACTAATATCACGTGAACAACTAATAGACACACTTATGCACATTACTTGGACACAAGACAACTAATGCACACTAAGATAATATTATTTACACTATTTATACTGTTTTCTTCGTTCACACTTGCTATATTCAAAACGAATGTCACCTGAACAACTAATAGACACACCTATGCATGTCACTTGGATACAAGATTAGTAATGCACATTATGATAATATATCAAAGACGCATTAGCTAAAAAGGAACAAATATGCAGTTTAGTTTTGGTATGTATATTGTAAGTTTGATGTAAAGAAAGAGATTTAAAAGCTTTTGTTATATTTTTTCTTAAAAAAAACTAAAAATAAATATAGAATTAAAAATTACCAACAAGCGAAAGCTAGGGCACCCTCCTCCACAATACAGACTATGCTTTCTGAAAGTTTGTCTCAACTAAACCTTTATCTGCAATAAATAAGATTACCTTTAATTGTGAAACTAAAGTAAACGATAAAATATAACAAAGACAAAAGCAATAAAAAATTATATTCACCTTTATGTTTTAGGTTCTCATGTTCTCATTCCCTTTTCTATACTTCTTTTCTTTTCTTTTCTCTTCCCCATCCTTCGCATTCTCTCTTTTTTGTCTCCTCTTTCTTTTTTTCATCATATTTCTTTTATTTTTCTCTTCTATCTACACCTGTAACATGAAGTATAGAGAAATTAGAATGCGCAAAAACATCTCATCTAATGAGAGAACATAACAAAGTATTTAGACTATTCATACCCTTTTAAAAGTTAACACTTGTAACATCGAAAACAAATATCACGTGAACAACTAATAGACACTAATCCACACTAAGATAATATATCAATCACTCCTCAGTTAAAATGCAACAAATATTTAATTCAATATCGATATAGTAAGTGTGATGCAAATAAAGAGCACAATAACCTCTTCTTATAGTTTTCCTAGGAAAAAGAATTTAATAATAGAACATGGAATTGAGAATTAAAAATTACCTGCAAGCGAGAAGGGAAGGACACTCTTCTCTACAATGTAGACTACGCTTTTCGAAAGTTTATCACAAATAAACCTTAATCTGCAACAAATAAAATTACCTTTAGTTGTGAAGCTAAAGTCAATGATAAAATATTACAAAGAGAAAAACAACAAAAAATTATATTCACCTTTATTTGATAGGTTTCCCTATTTTCTCTCCCCTTTTCCATACTTTTTTTTTTATTCTGTTCTCCATCCTTCGCGTTCTCAATTTTTTTTTCTTCTCTTTCCTTTTTTTCATCTTATTTCTTCTCTATTTTCTCTTCAATCTATACCTAGAAAAATATGTATACAAAAATTAGACTAATAAAAAAGATCACATCTCATGAGATAACATAACCAAGTATTTACACTATTCATACCCTTTTCAAAGTTAACACTTGCTACATCCAAAACTAATATCACGTGAACAACTAATAGACACTTATATGCACATTACTTGGAAACAAGACTACTAATACACAATAATATAATATATCAATGACTCCTCAGTTAAAAAGCAACAAATATGCAATCAATATCGATATATAACATTGTAAGTGTGATGCAAACAAAGAGCAAAATTACTTCTTCTTATAGTTTTCCTAGAAAAAAGAATTTAATAGTAGAACATTGAATTGAGAATTAAAAATTACCAGCAAGCGAAAAGGGAAGGACATTCTTCTCTACAATGTAGACTACGCTTTCCAAAAGTTTGTCACAAATAAGCCTTAATCTGCAATAAATAAATTTATCTTTAATTGTGAAGCTAAAGTCAATGATAAAATATAATACAGACAAAAACAACGAAAAATTATACTCACCTTTATGTTATAGGTTTCCCTATTTTCTCACTCCTTTTCGATACTTATTTTTTTTCTTTTCTTTTCTCAATCCTTCGCATTCTCTCTTTTTTTTTCTCCTCTTTACTCTTTTTCATCATATTTCTTATTTATTTTCTCTTCCACCTATACCTGGAAAAATATGTATACAGAAATTAGAATAATCAAAAAGATCTCATCTCATGATAGAACATAACCATGTATTTACACTATTCATACCCTTTTAAAAGTTAACACTTGCTATATCCAAAACTAATATCACGTGAACAACTAATAGGCACACTTATGCACATTACTTGGACACAAGACAACTAATGCACACTAAGATAATATTATTTACACTATTTATATTGTTTTCTTCGTTCACACTTGCTATATTTAAAACCAATGTCACCTGAACAACTAATAGACACACCTATGCATGTCACTTGGATACAAGATTAGTAATGCACATTATGATAATATATCAAATACGCATTAGCTAAAAAGCAACAAATATGCAGTTTAGTTTTGGTATGTATATTGTAAGTTTGATGCAAATAAAGAGATTTAAAAGCTTTTGTTATATTTTTTCTAAAAAAAACTAAAAAATAGAATATAGAATTAAAAATTACCAGCAAGCGAAAGCTAGGGCACCCTTCTCCACAATACAGACTATGCTTTCTGAAAGTTTGTCTCAACTAAACCATTATCTGCAATAAATAAGATTATCTTTAATTGTGAAACTAAAGCAAATGATAAAATATAACAAAGACAAAAACAACAAAAAATTATATTCACCTTTATGTTTTAGGTTCTCATGTTCTCTTTCCATTTTCTATACTTCTTTTCGTTTCCCCATCCTTCGCATTCCCTCTTTTTTGTCTCCCCTTTCTTTTTTTCATCATATTTTTTTTATTTTTCTCTTTTATCTACACCTGTAACATGAAGTATAGAGAAATTAGAATGCACAAAAACATCTCATCTAATGAGAGAACATAACAAAGTATTTACACTATTCATACCCTTTTAAAAGTTAACACTTGTTACATCCAAAACTAATATCACGTGAACAACTAATAGACACTAATCCACACTAAGATAATATCTCAATCACTCCTCAGTTAAAATGCAACAAATATTTCATTCAATATCGATATAGTAAGTGTGATGCAAATAAAGAGCACAATAACCTCTTCTTATAATTTTCTTAGGAAAAAGAATTTAATAATAGAAAATAGAATTGAGAATTAAAAATTACCTATAAGCGAGAAGGGAAGGACACTCTTCTCTACAATGTAGACTACGCTTTTCGAAAGTTTATCACAAATAAACCTTAATCTGCAACAAATAAAATTACCTTTAGTTGTGAAGCTAAAGTCAATGATAAAATATTACAAAGAGAAAAACAACAAAAAATTATATTCACCTTTATTTGATAGGTTTCCCTATTTTCTCTCCCCTTTTCCATACTTTTTTTTTATTCTGTTCTCCATCCTTCGCGTTCTCTCTTTTTTTTTAAACGTATGCTTGTGGTAAATACGGTTCCAATTCTCACTTTCTTAAGGTTATAAACTTTAAAATAAACTTATTCTGACCTGATATATAAGCTACTTAATATGACACACTAAAAAAATATACATATCGGTGGCATGGATCACAGTCCACCCAAAATATAATAAAGTTCATACTCAAAATACATCACAACCAAGCGACCTGAAAATATACTTGGCCTAAGTCTAGACATCTAGGAATGGTCGCCATTTAAGATCTCCCGATGAATCCTCATCTCCTGAACTCCTCATCAACCGGAAACCTCGGTTGAGGCAAAAAGTCCACGGAATGGTGTCTATGAGACAACACCACGGGGTCTGGATCACTCCTAGGGGTGTAATGTAAATCACCTGCATATAGCTCCACTAATGACATGAAGAATTCTAAATGTACCAGAAAAAATCAGAGATAACAAAACGATATAAAATTGCAAATAGAGTGCTGCCGAGAATGAATAAAGTAGAAATAGTAGAAAAACCCACATATTTAACAGATTTTCCATTTCCCAAAAACGATCGCCATGCCAGAAGAACCCGAAATGTCGAAATAGAGGTAGAACTCAAGACATTAAACCAACGGCTAGAAATCAATTTAGCATGCAAAAATAGAAATAAAATATGAGGAACAGGAATATACGAGTCTGTGCTAAAATACCGATCTTTGTGTAGCGGGAGAATTTTACATATCCTCGAATGCAGACGAGCTCAATAGAAACACAGAGGTCCACAGATCCTCTCATCAATTGGCGCTGGCGATAGAAACAACAATACCAATAAAATTTTTCCCTAGCTCTCTAGTCAGACTGTACGCCCAAACATGATTAAAGTTCTTGGAAAAGTTTCTCGGTTTTCTTCTGTTTTCTAAAACCATATATGCATGACATTCAATCCCTGTTCAAGAACTCATTCGTGATAACCATATCACATCGGTAGCTCAGTTATTCCCTACGGTTGGGTGCTACAACATGGTTTTCATAACAATGCACGTGATGAGTTAGACTGTGCAATTAGCCTAGTCTGAGCTCAAAAGCTCGAACTATGGGAGAGAGTTAAGATGAGGAGGCTCACTATGCAAGGTAATGACTATTGATTACCTCGATTGGTATGAAATCCCGGCCTCAATATATGACAATACTACTGTGAATGACATAGCAAGCGACCTTTCTCAGAAATGAGACTAAAATAGTTCTAGTCGAAGATCAATTGCCTATTGCATGAGTGAAACATCACACAAGAACGGTGAGAATGGCATCCAATCGATGTTGAAGTATCGGATTGGAGAGCGTCAGACGCATCTCACAAGATCGACCTGGTTTCATTAACGTATCGCAATTCACACACGTGCATTATCAAATTCATCCAGGCACTCGAAAGCATACAACTAAAGTCTTTCCAACTTTTTGTGCAGGGAGATAAAGAAGACAATACAAACTCAATCATTCAAAACTTTACACGTAGATTACATCAAATTCCAATTGACACTTCCAGGAATGCAAACTAGTTATCTACTGACCAAGGCGTTAAGGGTCGAGTAAAGACTTTAAGGACACTGAGATAAATCTACGAGGTATAGATACATTAGCAGCATCTGAAAGCAACTCCATATGTAGCGGTATCTTCGGCACCTATTAATGTATAAATTTTCACGAACACTTAACTCAATGGACCAGGCATTCTCAATGTGAGTCCTTCCGGTTTTGTAGCCAAAACTAGCAATCATTACATTGTTCTTCAATAGGGATGTGTCGGAACAACAAACTCTTTATCGTTTAAAAAAGAAATGATCAACTTTGACGAATTTAATAATAAATTGAGAAAAAGCAAGAAAACCTTTCGTGTTGCAAATGGTCAATTTGGAACACTGATTAGTTAGAGTGGTTTGATTCTGATCATAGGAAGGGCGGGAACTTAATACGCAGCCATTACACCTGTAAGTACACCCAGTGACTCTGCCACCAATAGTGATTAAATTGAAACGTGTCAAGATGAAATCCAGAATTTATAACTACTCGAGATATCTAGTTATTCAATTAAAAATGATGATGAGCACAAATTTGCAATTATAAGGACAAGCACATTTGAATTTTTTTAGTTAGTCTTCGCGACTTTCTAATTTTTGTTCTCCTAAATTCAATTAACCTAGGACAAATTTTATAGTGTTTTGCGACTCGGTAATTACATTTTTTTTTGCACAACAATCGTTTCCCTGAAATTCATAACAATTTTATTTATTTCATTAAAATATAGATTAGATTCAAAGGATACCAACAGACTCTTTACCATGGAGGAAGGCAAGACAATGAAAAAGAAACGAAACAGAAGTACGAAGCAAATCCAAATATGATAAACAAATTGGAATCCTGAGATCTGCAAGAATCCAAATCACATTGACTCTTTCAAGAATCTCAATTGATTATAGAAGTTTATTGACCCATCTATACGAGCCACTACCTTAGAAGGCCTTGCGAACTACAAAAGGAAAGAAAAATCCACGAAAGAGCTCATGATCAGTTAGGAGAGCTGAGGCGAGAAGAAGTGTGTAAACTTTATTATTAGAAGGCCTGATTAAGATATACGTTCCTAGCAGCTTTGTCAGCTAAAAATAACAATCCATTTTGGTCAAAATAAATAATAACATTCAAGGAAAGCCATTGAGGCTCGCAGTTGATTCGACAAAGAGACAATTTGAGGCTTATGGGTTCCAAAGTAGAGGCCCAAAACCACACATGTTAGGTATCATGTTGGAGTGTCGGCCATTATTGGATCATGGTCGGTTGCATTTCGATAGGATCGAACTTCTGTCTCCGACTTCCAGGCCCAATGGTTGGGTTTGGGCTCGACTGGTCGGTTGAAGGGAGATCTTGGTGTGGGGCTCTATGATAGTTGTCGGGATCTCTCTCATAAAACGGCCTATTTGACTTCGACGGTCCATTGGGGGGAACCAATTTAGATATGGTTGACTCCAAGATACGTAAATACAAGAAGGTCAATACCCTCAATTCGATGGTCGGTTGAATCCAGCCCCATGGGCAGAGCGTTAGACGGTCGGTTGACCAAACCCAATCAATTATGTACGATGGTCGGTAAAAGGCCACAGAAAACACGGGATCGACGTTTAGTTGATGTATAAAATATGCGACGGCCACGGTTGAAGGGATTCCCTTCGGCTTTCGAGTGTTTGAGTTCGACGGTAAATTCTAAGGTAAAATGTGAGTAGGTTGGTTCTGATAAGAAAATGGGCGATGGACTCATGGAAAGCTAATGAGTTGCACCTAGAAAATGGTGGAAATTATAATGAGAATCGAGAAAATGAATTATAAGCAAGACGAAACCAAGAGACTTCAAGGGAACAACGGATTCACGATGGTGGAACATTTCTTTCGACATCGGGGTAAACAAAACAAAAGGTATCATCACCTCAAAAGCATGAATTACGTCCAGAATGCATGTATACTTCAAGAAAACTCTCCATCCCTGCTTGCTTAAAAGGCAGTGATTTACAATTCAACCTTATGTAACTTTCACCATCATGTCGAGATCTTTATTCTCACTGGAACATCACTGAGTGCGATGGTACAAAACCGGCAAGTTCAGTACGGCGTTTATCTCACTCGATTGTGGGAATTTTGAATTGAGCTACGACGCCAAATTAAAGTGCGTAAATCTAGCGCAATACCTGTGACACGGCCGGTATCCAAGGTCGGTGAAACACGTGGCATTTTCTTCACGATTGACTCGGAGGAGGCATCTGTCACTTGTGAAGGCAACTCGACTTCTTCGTCACATCAGCCAATGACGCCTTTGTGTGTAGAAATCCGCTGGCAATGCACATTCCTCTGCGATATGGCTGGCTTTCTCGATATTTATTTGCAGAGCTGGCCGGCGTTTTAAGTTGCAGTCAATGTGAATTACGTCCTCAACCTGTCGGGGCATCTCTATTCTTTAAAGACTTTGATCAGTCTTAGCCCTTTTTTTCAGTTTTCGGTTTTTTCTTTCTTACTTGGTCCCGTTTGTTCTTAACTTTCACCAAACGGCTTTGCTATTGTTCAAATACATCTCTACCCCCGGCAGTATGAGACTATTAATGCATACCCACAAGCGAAAAAGAGCTCCTCCAATGCAAAATGAACTGCAATGCTCTTACTTAGAGGTACGGCGGCACCTTCCCTATTTTGGTCACATATGCATATTTCAAATGATCTCTAGACCTCGCTCCTTACACCCTTTTCTGCCTTTATCTGGTTATGTTCGTTTGAGAAATTATGCAATGTTGGCTGTTTGTGTTATAATTAGCTTGATTAGGAAGGAAAGTATAGGCCTTGAATGCTTACTTTACGTGACAACTCTAAAACGCTATCTTTTCTTTTGCAATCAACGAAAGAAGCATACATTAGCAAGTTTTCTCTGACTCTGTGACTCAATACGACGTTAGCTTTCTAAATTCACATGCTTTTTTTGTGTATGACAGGGAAATGTTAAATCCATCCATCAAAATGGGCTCAAGATTAGTTAATGGACACGGACATATTTTTTATCATTGGGACTGGACTTGGTTAGGATTCAAGGACATCCAAAACCAAAGTATTTTCAAATTAAGAAGGATTATTATTGTATTCAATCATTTATTATGAATCTTGATTTTCATTTTTATTGCTTCAAACTCATAAACTTCACAAATCTAAAACATCATTAGAAAGTAATTAAAAACAAATTTTTTAAATAGAAAAAATTAAAATAAAAATAGAATCTACACCTGGAAAAAGAAAATATAGAGAAATTAAAATATGCATAAAGATCTCATCTAGTGACATAATATAACAAATTATTTACACTATTTATAATGTTTTCAAAGTTAACACTTGCTACATTCAAAACTAATGTGACGTGAACAACTAATAGATACACCTATTCACGTTACTTGGACACAAGATCACTAATGCACATTAAGATAATATATCAATGACGCCTCAGTTAAAAAGCAACAAATATGCAATTCAATGTCGATATATAATATTGTAATTTTGATGTAAACAAAGAGCATAATGACCTATTCTTATAGTTTTTCTAGAAAAAAATTAAAAAATAGAACATATAATTGAAAATTACAAAGAAGCCAAAGGAGAGGACACTCTTCTCCACAACGGAGACTACACTTTCTGATAGTTTGTCACAATTAAACCTAAATTCGCAATGAATAAAAATATCATTAATTATAAAACTAAAGTCAATGACAAAATATAACAAAGATAAAAACAACGAAAAATTAAGCTTACTTTTATGTTCTAAGTTTTCTTCTTTTCTCTCTTTTTCTATACTTTTATTTTCTTCTTTATTTGTCTTTTTCATCCTTTACATTCTCTCTTTTTTATTCTCTTTTTTCGACCCTTTCTGTTTTTATTTTCATCATACTTCTTCTATTTTACTTTTACATCTATAGGTGTAAAAGAGAAGATAGAGAAATTAGAATGTGCATAAAGATCTCATCCAATAACATAACATAACAAATTATTTACATTATTTACACCATTTCTAAAGTTAACACTTGCTATATTCAAAAGTAATGTGACGTAAACAACTAATAGTACACCTATGCATGTTAAGATAATATATCAATGACTCCTCACTTCAAAAGGAACAAATATCAATCTTAATGCACATGATGCCTAAATATCCTTTTAAATTAAGGATAAGCTCAATAAATTTGATGTTTTTCGTCCAAAATGCCAACTAGAAAGGTTATGCGACAATATCTAAATCAGACCCTTGTAGTATATGGCAAGCGATCCACAGGACGCCTATGATTGTTTCATTCTTCGAAACTGTCCTCTCTGCCTCATTTACTATATTTTTCTAGACAAAAAGCCATTTATAGTTCTGATATCGAGTAGTCCAATCTAAAATTCATAATAATAGGACTCTTTATTAAACCACCAAGCTCAAAAGCACTAATTCTCATGACCACGCAAAATGCATTGTTTCGGTATGCAACATTACATGTGTAATGCAAACAAAGACTATGATAACCTCCTCTTATAGTATCCCTAAAAACAATGGAATTGAAAATTACAAGTAAGCTAAAGGGTAAGCCTTTTTTTTGCACAATGGAAATTAGACTTTCTAAAAGTTTGTCAAAATTAAGCCAATTATTTACACTATTCATAGCCTTTCAAAGTTAACACGTGTTATATATTCAAAACTAATTTAACATGAACAACTAATACACACCTATGAACGTTGAACGTTACTTGGATACAAGGCCCACCAATGCACATTAAGATAATATACCAATGACTCCTAAGTTCAATTAATGCACATGATGCCAAAAGATCCTTTTAAATTAAGGTCAAGCTCAATAAGTTTGACATTTTTCGTATAAAATGCCAACTAGACAGGTTACACGACAATATCTAAAGCGGACCCTTATAGTGTAGTAAGGCCAATGGTCGACTACACTTCTACGATTGTCTCATTCTTCGAAAGTGTCCTATCTGCCTCATTTACTACATCTTTTTATAGACAAAAAGCGATTTATATTTCTGATATCCACTTGTGAAATCTAAAATCTATAATAATAGGACTCTTTATTTAACCATCAAGCTTAAAAGCACTAATTCTCATGATCACACAAAAGACATTGTTTTGATATGTAACATTGTAAGTGTGATGCAAACAAACAATATAATAGGTTTCCCTATTTTCTCACTCCTTTTCGATAATTATTTTTTTCTTTTCTTTTCTCAATCCTTCGCATTCTCTTTTTTCTCCTCTTTACGCTTTTTCATCATATTTCTTATCTATTTTCTCTTCCACCTATACCTGTAAAAAATGTATACAGAAATTAGAATAATCAAAAAGATCTCATCTCATGAGAGAACATAACCATGTATTTACACTATTCATACCCTTTTAAAAGTTAACACTTGCTACATCCAAAACTAATATCACGTGAACAACTAATAGACACACTTATGCACATTACTTGGACACAAGACAACTAATGCACACTAAGATAATATTATTTACACTATTTATATTGTTTTCTTCATTCACACTTACTATATTCAAAACCAATGTCACTTGAACAACTAATAGACATACCTATGCATGTCACTTGGATACAAGATTAGTAATGCACATTATGATAATATATCAAAGACGCATTAGCTAAAAAGCAACAAATATGCAGTTTAGTTTTGGTATGTATATTGTAAGTTTGATGGAAAGAAAGAGATTTAAAAGCTTTTGTTATATTTTTTCTAAAAAAAAACTAAAAAATAGAATATAGAATTAAAAATTACCAGCAAGCGAAAGCTAGGGCACCCTTCTCCACAATACAGACTATGCTTTCTGAAAGTTTGTCTCAACTAAACCTTTATCTGCAATAAAAAAGATTATCTTTAATTGTGGAACTAAAGTAAATGATAAAATATAACAAAGACAAAAACAACAAAAAATTATATTCACCTTTATGTTTTAGGTTCTCATGTTCTCTTTCCCTTTTCTATACTTCTTTTCTTTTCTTTTCCCCATCCTTCGCATTCTCTCTTTTTGTCTCCTCTTTCTTTTTTTTATCATATTTCTTCTATTTTTCTCTTCAATCTACACCTGTAACATGAAGTATAGAGAAATTAGAATGCGCAAAAACATCTCATCTAATGAGAGAACATAACAAAGTATTTAAACTATTCATACCCTTTTAAAAGTTAACACTTGTTACATCCAAAACTAATATCACGTGAACAACTAATAGACACTAATCCACACTAAGATAATATATCAATCACTCCTCAGTTAAAATGCAACAAATATTTAATTCAATATCGATATAGTAAGTGTGATGCAAATAAAGAGCACAATAACCTCTTTTTATAGTTTTCCTTGGAAAAAGAATTTAATAATAGAACATGGAATATAGAATTAAAAATTACCTACAAGCGAGAAGGGAAGGACACTCTTCTCTACAATGTAGACTATGCTTTTCGAAAGTTTGTCACAAATAAACCTTAATCTGCAACAAATAAAATTACCTTTAGTTGTGAAGCTAAAGTCAATGATAAAATATTACAAAGAGAAAAACAACAAAAAATTATATTCAAGTTTATTTGATAGGTTTCCCTATTTTCTCTTCCCTTTTCCATACTTTTTTTTATTCTGTTCTCCATCCTTCGCGTTCTCTCTTTTTTTTTCTCTTCTTTCCTTTTTTTCATCTTATTTCTTCTCTATTTTCTCTTCAATCTACACCTATAAAAATATGTATACAAAAATTAAATAATAAAACAGATCTCATCTCAGGAGAGAACATAACCAAGTATTTACACTATTCATACCCTTTTCAAAGTTAACACTTGCTACATCCAAAACTAATATCACGTGAACAACTAATAGACACTTATATGCACATTACTTAGAAACAAGACTACTAATACACAATAAGATAATATATCAATGACTCCTCAGTTAAAAAGCAACAAATATGCAATCAATATCGATATATAACATTGTAAGTGTGATGCAAACAAAGAGCATAATTAGTTCTTATAGTTTTCCTATGAAAAAGAATTTAATAGTAGAACATGGAATTGAGAATTAAAAATTACCAGCAAGCGAAAAGGGAAGGACACTCTTCTCTACAATGTAGACTACGCTTTCCAAAAGTTTGTCACAAATAAGCCTTAATCTGCAACAAATAAATTTATCTTTAATTGTGAAGCTAAAGTCAATGATAAAATATAATACAGACAAAAACAACGAAAAATTATATTCACCTTTATGTTATAGGTTTCCCTATTTTCTCACTCCTTTTCGATACTTTTTTCTTTTCTTTTCTTTTCTCAATCCTTCGCATTCTCTTTTTTTTTTCTCCTCTTTACTCTTTTTCATCATATTTCTTATCTATTTTCTCTTCCACCTATACCTGTAAAAAAATGTATACAGAAATTAGAATAATCAAAAAGATCTCATCTCATGAGAGAACATAACCATGTATTTACACTATTCATACCCTTTTAAAAGTTAACACTTGCTACATCCAAAACTAATATCACGTGAACAACTAATAGACACACTTATGCACATTACTTGGACACAAGACAACTAATGCACACTAAGATAATATTATTTACACTATTTATACTGTTTTCTTCGTTCACACTTGCTATATTCAAAACCAATGTCACCTGAACAACTAATAGACACACCTATGCATGTCACTTGGATACAAGATTAGTAATGCACATTATGATAATATATCAAAGACGCATTAGCTAAAAAGGAACAAATATGCAGTTTAGTTTTGGTATGTATATTGTAAGTTTGATGCAAAGAAAGAGATTTAAAAGCTTTTGTTATATTTTTTCTAAAAAAAACTAAAAAATAAATATAGAATTAAAAATTACCAGCAAGCGAAAGCTAGGGCACCCTCCTCCACAATACAGACTATGCTTTCTGAAAGTTTGTCTCAACTAAACCTTTATCTGCAATAAATAAGATTACCTTTAATTGTGAAACTAAAATAAATGATAAAATATAACAAAGACAAAAGCAATAAAAAATTATATTCACCTTTATGTTTTAGGTTCTCATGTTCTCATTCCCTTTTCTATACTTCTTTTCTTTTCTTTTCTCTTCCCCATCCTTCGCATTCTCTCTTTTTTGTCTCCTCTTTCATTTTTTCATCATATTTCTTCTATTTTTCTCTTCTATCTACACCTGTAACATGAAGTATAGAGAAATTAGAATGCGCAAAAACATCTCATCTAATGAGAGAACATAACAAAGTATTTACACTATTCATACCCTTTTAAAAGTTAACACTTGTAACATCGAAAACAAATATCACGTGAACTAATAGACACTAATCCACACTAAGATAATATATCAATCACTCCTCAGTTAAAATGCAACAAATATTTAATTCAATATCGATATAGTAAGTGTGATGCAAATAAAGAGCACAATAGCCTCTTCTTATAGTTTTCCTAGGAAAAAGAATTTAATAATAGAACATGGAATTGAGAATTAAAAATTACCTACAAGCGAGAAGGGAAGGACACTCTTCTCTACAATGTAGACTACGCTTTCCGAAAGTTTATCACAAATAAACCATAATCTGCAACAAATAAAATTACCTTTAGTTGTGAAGCTAAAGTCAATGATAAAATATTACAAAGAGAAAAACAACAAAAAATTATATTTACCTTTATTTGATAGGTTTCCCTATTTTCTCTCCCCTTTTCCATACTTTTTTTTTATTCTGTTCTCCATCCTTCGCGTTCTCTCTTTTTTTTTCTTCTCTTTCCTTTTTATCATCTTATTTCTTCTCTATTTTCTCTTCAATCTATACCTATAAAAATATGTATACAAAAATTAGAATAATAAAAAGATCTCATCTCATGAGAGAACATAACCAAGTATTTACACTATTCATACCCTTTTCAAAGTTAACACTTGCTACATCCAAAACTAATATCACGTGAACAACTAATAGACACTTATATGCACATTACTTGGAAACAAGACTACTAATACACAATAATATAATATATCAATGACTCCTCAGTTAAAAAGCAACAAATATGCAATCAATATCGATATATAACATTGTAAGTGTGATGCAAACAAAGAGCATAATTACTTCTTCTTATAGTTTTCCTAGAAAAAAGAATTTAATAGTAGAACATTGAATTGAGAATTAAAAATTACCAGCAAGCGAAAAGGGAAGGACATTCTTCTCTACAATGTAGACTACGCTTTCCAAAAGTTTGTCACAAATAAGCCTTAATCTGCAACAAATAAATTTATCTTTAATTGTGAAGCTAAAGTCAATGATAAAATATAATACAGACAAAAACAACGAAAAATTATACTCACCTTTATGTTATAGGTTTCCCTATTTTCTCACTCCTTTTCGATACTTATTTTTTTTCTTTTCTTTTCTCAATCCTTCGCATTCTCTCTTTTTTTTTCTGCTCTTTACTCTTTTTCATCATATTTCTTATCTATTTTTTCTTCCACTTATACCTGTAAAAATATGTATACAGAAATTAGAATAATCAAAAAGATCTCATCTCATGATAGAACATAACCATGTATTTACACTATTCATACCCTTTTAAAAGGTAACACTTGCTACATCCAAAACTAATATCACGTGAACAACTAATAGGCACACTTATGCACATTACTTGGACACAAGACAACTAATGCACACTAAGATAATATTATTTACACTATTTATATTGTTTTCTTCGTTCACACTTGCTATATTCAAAACCAATGTCACCTGAACAACTAATAGACACACCTATGCATGTCACTTGGATACAAGATTAGTAATGCACATTATGATAATATATCAAAGACGCATTAGCTAAAAAGCAACAAATATGCAGTTTAGTTTTGGTATGTATATTGTAAGTTTGATGCAAAGAAAGAGATTTAAAAGCTTTTGTTATATTTTTTCTAAAAAAAACTAAAAAATAGAATATAGAATTAAAAATTACCAGCAAGCGAAAGCTAGGGCACCCTTCTCCATAATACAGACTATGCTTTCTGAAAGTTTGTCTCAACTAAACCATTATCTGCAATAAATAAGATTATCTTTAATTGTGAAACTAAAGTAAATGATAAAATATAACAAAGACAAAAACAACAAAAAATTATATTCACCTTTATGTTTTAGGTTCTCATGTTCTCTTTCCATTTTCTATACTTCTTTTCGTTTCCCCATCCTTCGCATTCCCTCTTTTTTGTCTCCCCTTTCTTTTTTTCATCATATTTTTTTTATTTTTCTCTTTTATCTACACCTGTAACATGAAGTATAGAGAAATTAGAATGCACAAAAACATCTCATCTAATGAGAGAACATAACAAAGTATTTAAACTATTCATACCCTTTTAAAAGTTAACACTTGTTACATCCAAAACTAATATCACGTGAACAACTAATAGACACTAATCCACACTAAGATAATATATCAATCACTCCTCAGTTAAAATGTAACAAATATTTAATTCAATATCGATATAGTAAGTGTGATGCAAATAAAGAGCACAATAACCTCTTTTTATAGTTCTCCTTGGAAAAAGAATTTAATAACATAACATGGAATTGAGAATGAAAAATTACCTACAACCGAGAAGGGAAGGACACTCTTCTCTACAATGTAGACTATGCTTTTCGAAAGTTTGTCACAAATAAACCTTAATCTGCAACAAATAAAATTACCTTTAGTTGTGAAGCTAAAGTCAATGATAAAATATTACAAAGAGAAAAACAACAAAAAATTATATTCAAGTTTATTTGATAGGTTTCCCTATTTTCCCTCCCCTTTTCTATACTTTTTTTTATTCTGTTCCCCATCCTTCGCATTCTCTCTTTTTTTCTCTTCTTTCCTTTTTTTCATCTTATTTCTTCTCTATTTTCTCTTCAATCTATACCTATAAAAATATGTATACAAAAATTAAATAATAAAACTGATCTCATCTCATGAGAGAACATAACCAAGTATTTACACTATTCATACCCTTTTCAAAGTTAACACTTGCTACATCCAAAACTAATATCACGTGAACAACTAATAGACACTTATATGCACATTACTTAGAAACAAGACTACTAATACACAATAAGATAATATATCAATGACTCCTCAATTAAAAAGCAACAAATATGCAATCAATATCGATATATAACATTATAAGTGTGATGCAAACAAAGAGCATAATTAGTTCTTCTTATAGTTTTCCTAGGAAAAAGAATTTAATAGTAGAACATGGAATTGAGAATTAAAAATTACCAGCAAGCGAAAAGGGAAGGACACTCTTCTCTACAATGTAGACTACGCTTTCCAAAAGTTTGTCACAAATAAGCCTTAATCTGCAACAAATAAATTTATCTTTAATTGTGAAGCTAAAGTCAATGATAAAATATAATACAGACAAAACAACGAAAAATTATATTCACCTTTATGTTATAGGTTTTCCTATTTTCTCACTCCTTTTCGATACTTATTTTTTTTCTTTTTTTTTCTCAATCCTTCGCATTCTCTTTTTTTTTCTCCTCTTTACTCTTTTTCATCATATTTCTTATCTATTTTCTCTTCCACCTATACCTGTAAAAATATATATACAGAAATTAGAATAATCAAAAAGATCTCATCTCATGAGAGAACATAACCATGTATTTACACTATTCATACCCTTTTAAAAGTTAACACTTGCTACATCCAAAACTAATATCACGTGAACAACTAATAGACACACTTATGCACATTACTTGGACACAAGACAACTAATGCACACTAAGATAATATTATTTACACTATTTATACTGTTTTCTTCGTTCACACTTGCTATATTCAAAACCAATGTCACCTGAACAACTAATAGACACACCTATGCATGTCACTTGGATACAAGATTAGTAATGCACATTATGATAATATATCAAAGACGCATTAGCTAAAAAGGAACAAATATGCAGTTTAGTTTTGGTATGTATATTGTAAGTTTGATGTAAAGAAAGAGATTTAAAAGCTTTTGTTATATTTTTTCTTAAAAAAAACTAAAAAATAAATATAGAATTAAAAATTACCAACAAGCGAAAGCTAGGGCACCCTCCTCCACAATACAGACTATGCTTTCTGAAAGTTTGTCTCAACTAAACCTTTATCTGCAATAAATAAGATTACCTTTAATTGTGAAACTAAAGTAAATGATAAAATATAACAAAGACAAAAGCAATAAAAAATTATATTCACCTTTATGTTTTAGGTTCTCATGTTCTCATTCCCTTTTCTATACTTCTTTTCTTTTCTTTTCTCTTCCCCATCCTTCGCATTCTCTCTTTTTTGTCTCCTCTTTCTTTTTTTCATCATATTTCTTTTATTTTTCTCTTCTATCTACACCTGTAACATGAAGTATAGAGAAATTAGAATGCGCAAAAACATCTCATCTAATGAGAGAACATAACAAAGTATTTACACTATTCATACCCTTTTAAAAGTTAACACTTGTAACATCGAAAACAAATATCACGTGAACAACTAATAGACACTAATCCACACTAAGATAATATATCAATCACTCCTCAGTTAAAATGCAACAAATATTTAATTCAATATCGATATAGTAAGTGTGATGCAAATAAAGAGCACAATAACCTCTTCTTATAGTTTTCCTAGGAAAAAGAATTTAATAATAGAACATGGAATTGAGAATTAAAAATTACCTACAAGCGAGAAGGGAAGGACACTCTTCTCTACAATGTAGACTATGCTTTTCGAAAGTTTATCACAAATAAACCTTAATCTGCAACAAATAAAATTACCTTTAGTTGTGAAGCTAAAGTCAATGATAAAATATTACAAAGAGAAAAACAACAAAAAATTATATTCACCTTTATTTGATAGGTTTCCCTATTTTCTCTCCCCTTTTCCATACTTTTTTTTTTATTCTGTTCTCCATCCTTCGCGTTCTCTTTTTTTTTCTTCTCTTTCCTTTTTTCATCTTATTTCTTCTCTATTTTCTCTTCAATCTATACCTATAAAAATATGTATACAAAAATTAGAATAATAAAAAGATCTCATCTCATGAGAGAACATAACCAAGTATTTACACTATTCATACCCTTTTCAAAGTTAACACTTGCTACATCCAAAACTAATATCACGTGAACAACTAATAGACACTTATATGCACATTACTTGGAAACAAGACTACTAATACACAATAATATAATATATCAATGACTCCTCAGTTAAAAAGCAACAAATATGCAATCAATATCGATATATAACATTGTAAGTGTGATGCAAACAAAGAGCATAATTACTTCTTCTTATAGTTTTCCTAGAAAAAAGAATTTAATAGTAGAACATTGAATTGAGAATTAAAAATTACCAGCAAGCGAAAAGGGAAGGACATTCTTCTCTACAATGTAGACTACGCTTTCCAAAAGTTTGTCACAAATAAGCCTTAATCTGCAACAAATAAATTTATCTTTAATTGTGAAGCTAAAGTCAATGATAAAATATAATACAGACAAAAACAACGAAAAATTATACTCACCTTTATGTTATAGGTTTCCCTATTTTCTCACTCCTTTTCGATACTTATTTTTTTTCTTTTCTTTTCTCAATCCTTCGCATTCTCTCTTTTTTTTTTCTCCTCTTTACTCTTTTTCATCATATTTCTTATCTATTTTCTCTTCCACCTATACCTATAAAAATATGTATACAGAAATTAGAATAATCAAAAAGATCTCATCTCATGATAGAACATAACCATGTATTTACACTATTCATACCCTTTTAAAAGTTAACACTTTCTACATCCAAAACTAATATCACGTGAACAACTAATAGGCACACTTATGCACATTACTTGGACACAAGACAACTAATGCACACTAAGATAATATTATTTACACTATTTATATTGTTTTCTTCGTTCACACTTGCTATATTTAAAACCAATGTCACCTGAACAACTAATAGACACACCTATGCATGTCACTTGGATACAAGATTAGTAATGCACATTATGATAATATATCAAAGACGCATTAGCTAAAAAGCAACAAATATGCAGTTTAGTTTTGGTATGTATATTGTAAGTTTGATGCAAATAAAGAGATTTAAAAGCTTTTGTTATATTTTTTCTAAAAAAAACTAAAAAATAGAATATAGAATTAAAAATTACCAGCAAGCGAAAGCTAGGGCACCCTTCTCCACAATACAGACTATGC
The DNA here is from genome assembly GCA_036023115.1 of Brasenia schreberi. Classification (NCBI taxonomy): domain Eukaryota; kingdom Viridiplantae; phylum Streptophyta; class Magnoliopsida; order Nymphaeales; family Cabombaceae; genus Brasenia; species Brasenia schreberi. The sequence continues at coordinate 9,505 of JAYKKT010000059.1, read as the reverse complement.
TTTCTGAAAGTTTGTCTCAACTAAACCATTATCTGCAATAAATAAGATTATCTTTAATTGTGAAACTAAAGTAAATGATAAAATATAACAAAGACAAAAACAACAAAAAATTATATTCACCTTTATGTTTTAGGTTCTCATGTTCTCTTTCCATTTTCTATACTTCTTTTCGTTTCCCCATCCTTCGCATTCCCTCTTTTTTGTCTCCCCTTTCTTTTTTTCATCATATTTTTTTTATTTTTCTCTTTTATCTACACCTGTAACATGAAGTATAGAGAAATTAGAATGCACAAAAACATCTCATCTAATGAGAGAACATAACAAAGTATTTACACTATTCATACCCTTTTAAAAGTTAACACTTGTTACATCCAAAACTAATATCACGTGAACAACTAATAGACACTAATCCACACTAAGATAATATATCAATCACTCCTCAGTTAAAATGCAACAAATATTTAATTCAATATCGATATAGTAAGTATGATGCAAATAAAGAGCACAATAACCTCTTCTTATAATTTTCCTATGAAAAAGAATTTAATAATAGAAATGGAATTGAGAATTAAAAATTACCTACAAGCGAGAAGGGAAGGACACTCTTCTCTACAATGTAGACTACGCTTTTCGAAAGTTTGTCACAAATAAACCTTAATCTGCAACAAATAAAATTACCTTTAGTTGTGAAGCTAAAGTCAATGATAAAATATTACAAAGAGAAAAACAACAAAAAATTATATTCACCTTTATTTGATAGGTTTCCCTATTTTCTCTCCCCTTTTCCATACTTTTTTTTTATTCTGTTCTCCATCCTTCGCGTTCTCTCTTTTTTTTTCTTCTCTTTCCTTTTTTCATCTTATTTCTTCTCTATTTTCTCTTCAATCTATACCTATAAAAATATGTATACAAAAATTAGAATAATAAAAAAGATCTCATCTCATGAGAGAACATAACCAAGTATTTACACTATTCATACCCTTTTCAAAGTTAACACTTGCTACATCCAAAACTAATATCACGTGAACAACTAATAGACACTTATATGCACATTACTTAGAAACAAGACTACTAATACACAATAAGATAATATATCAATGACTCCTCAATTAAAAAGCAACAAATATGCAATCAATATCGATATATAACATTGTAAGTGTGATGCAAACAAAGAGCATAATTAGTTCTTCTTATAGTTTTCCTAGGAAAAAGAATTTAATAGTAGAACATGGAATTGAGAATTAAAAATTACCAGCAAGCGAAAAGGGAAGGACACTCTTCTCTACAATGTAGACTACGCTTTCCAAAAGTTTGTCACAAATAAGCCTTAATCTGCAACAAATAAATTTATCTTTAATTGTGAAGCTAAAGTCAATGATAAAATATAATACAGACAAAAACAACGAAAAATTATATTCACCTTTATGTTATAGGTTTCCCTATTTTCTCACTCCTTTTCGATAATTATTTTTTTCTTTTCTTTTCTCAATCCTTCGCATTCTCTCTTTTTTTTTCTCCTCTTTACTCTTTTTCATCATATTTCTTATCTATTTTCTCTTCCACCTATACCTGTAACAAAATGTATACAGAAATTAGAATAATCAAAAAGATCTCATCTCATGAGAGAACATAACCATGTATTTACACTATTCATACCCTTTTAAAAGTTAACACTTGCTACATCCAAAACTAATATCACGTGAACAACTAATAGACACACTTATGCACATTACTTGGACACAAGACAACTAATGCACACTAAGATAATATTATTTACACTATTTATACTGTTTTCTTCGTTCACACTTGCTATATTCAAAACCAATGTCACCTGAACAACTAATAGACACACCTATGCATGTCACTTGGATACAAGATTAGTAATGCACATTATGATAATATATCAAAGACGCATTAGCTAAAAAGGAACAAATATGCAGTTTAGTTTTGGTATGTATATTGTAAGTTTGATGCAAAGAAAGAGATTTAAAAGCTTTTGTTATATTTTTTCTAAAAAAAACTAAAAAATAGAATATAGAATTAAAAATTACCAGCAAGCGAAAGCTAGGGCACCCTTCTCCACAATACAGACTATGCTTTCTGAAAGTTTGTCTCAACTAAACCTTTATCTGCAATAAATAAGATTACCTTTAATTGTGAAACTAAAGTAAATGATAAAATATAACAAAGACAAAAACAAGAAAAAATTATATTCACCTTTATGTTTTAGGTTCTCATGTTCTCATTCCCTTTTCTATACTTCTTTCCTTTTCTTTTCTTTTCCCCATCCTTCGCATTCTCTCTTTTTGTCTCCCCTTTCTTTTTTTCATCATATTTTTTCTATTTTTCTCTTTATCTACACCTGTAACATGAAGTATAGAGAAATTAGAATGCACAAAAACATCTCATCTAATGAGAGAACATAACAAAGTATTTACACTATTCATACCCTTTTAAAAGTTAACACTTGTTACATCCAAAACTAATATCACGTGAACAACTAATAGACACTAATCCACACTAAGATAATATATCAATCACTCCTCAGTTAAAATGCAACAAATATTTAATTCAATATCGATATAGTAAGTGTGATGCAAATAAAGAGCACAATAACCTCTTCTTATAGTTTTCCTAGGAAAAAGAATTTAATAATAGAACATGGAATTGAGAATTAAAAATTACCTGCAAGCGAGAAGGGAAGGACACTCTTCTCTACAATGTAGACTACGCTTTTCGAAAGTTTGTCACAAATAAACCTTAATCTGCAACAAATAAAATTACCTTTAGTTGTGAAGCTAAAGTCAATGATAAAATATTACAAAGAGAAAAACAACAAAAAATTATATTCACCTTTATTTGATAGGTTTCCCTATTTTCTCTCCCCTTTTCCATACTTTTTTTTTATTCTGTTCTCCATCCTTCGCGTTCTCTCTTTTTTTTTCTTCTCTTTCCTTTTTTTCATCTTATTTCTTCTCTATTTTCTCTTCAATCTATACCTATAAAAATATGTATACAAAAATTAGAATAATAAAAAAGATCTAATCTAATGAGAGAACATAACCAAGTATTTACACTATTCATACTGTTTTCAAAGTTAACACTTGCTACATCCAAAACTAATATCACGTGAACAACTAATAGATACTTATATGCACATTACTTGGAAACAAGACTACTAATACACAATAATATAATATATCAATGACTCCTCAATTAAAAAGCAACAAATATGCAATCAATATCGGTATATAACATTGTAAGTGTGATGCAAACAAAGAGCATAATTATTTCTTCTTATAGTTTTCCTAGGAAAAAGAATTTAATAGTAGAACATAAAATTGAGAATTAAAAATTACCAGCAAGCGAAAAGAGAAGGACACACTTCTCTACAATGTAGACTACGCTTTTCAAAAGTTTGTCACAAATAAGCCTTAATCTCCAACAAATAAATTTATCTTTAATTGTGAATCTAAAGTCAATGATAAAATATAATACAGACAAAAACAACGAAAAATTATATTCACCTTTATGTTATAGGTTTCCCTATTTTCTCACTCCTTTTCGATAATTATTTTTTTCTTTTCTTTTCTCAATCCTTCGCATTCTCTCTTTTTTTTTCTCCTCTTTACTCTTTTTCATCATATTTCTTATCTATTTTCTCTTCCACCTATACCTGTAACAAAATGTATACAGAAATTAGAATAATCAAAAAGATCTCATCTCATGAGAGAACATAACCATGTATTTACACTATTCATACCCTTTTAAAAGTTAACACTTGCTACATCCAAAACTAATATCACGTGAACAACTAATAGACACACTTATGCACATTACTTGGATACAAGACAACTAATGCACACTAAGATAATATTATTTACACTATTTATATTGTTTTCTTCATTCACACTTGCTATATTCAAAACCAATGTCACCTGAACAACTAATAGACACACCTATGCATGTCACTTGGATACAAGATTAGTAATGCACATTATGATAATATATGAAAGATGCATTAGCTAAAACGCAACAAATATCCAGTTTAGTTTTGGTATGTATGTTGTAAGTTTGATGCAAAGAAAGAGATTTAAAAGCTTTTGTTATATTTTTTCTAAAAAAAACTAAAAAATAGAATATAGAATTAAAAATTACCAGCAAGCGAAAGCTAGGGCACCCTTCTCCACAATACAGACTATGCTTTCTGAAAGTTTGTCTCAACTAAACCTTTATCTGCAATAAATAAGATTATCTTTAATTTTGAAACTAAAGTAAATGATAAAATATAACAAAGACAAAAACAACAAAAAATTATATTCACCTTTATGTTTTAGGTTCTCATGTTCTCTTTCCCTTTTCTATACTTCTTTTCTTTTCTTTTTTTTTTCTCATCTTTCGCATTCTCTCTTTTTTGTCTCCTCTTTCTTTTTTTCATCATATTTCTCCTATTTTTCTCTTTTATCTAAACCTGTAACATGAAGTATAGAGAAATTAGAATGCGCAAAAACATCTCATCTAATGAGAGAACATAACAAAGTATTTACACTATTCATACCCTTTTAAAAGTTAACACTTGTTACATCCAAAACTAATATCACGTGAACAACTAATAGACACTAATCCACACTAAGATAATATATCAATCATTCCTCAGTTAAAATGCAACAAATATTTAATTCAATATCAATATAGTAAGTGTGATGCAAATAAAGAGCACAATAACCTCTTCTTATAGTTTTCCTAGGAAAAAGAATTTAATAATAGAACATGGAATTGAGAATTAAAAATTACCTGCAAGCGAGAAGGGAAGGACACTCTTCTCTACAATGTAGACTACGCTTTTCGAAAGTTTGTCACAAATAAACCTTAATCTGCAACAAATAAAATTACCTTTAGTTGTGAAGCTAAAGTCAATGATAAAATATTACAAAGAGAAAAACAACAAAAAATTATATTCACCTTTATTTGATAGGTTTCCCTATTTTCTCTCCCCTTTTCCATACTTTTTTTTTATTTTGTTCTCCATCCTTCGCATTCTCTCTTTTTTTTTTCTTCTCTTTCCTTTTTTTCATCTTATTTCATCTCTATTTTCTCTTCCATCTATACCTATAAAAATATGTATACAAAAATTAGAATAATAAAAAAGATCTAATCTCATGAGAGAACATAACCAAGTATTTACACTATTCATACCCTTTTCAAAGTTAACACTTGCTACATCCAAAACTAATATCACGTGAACAACTAATAGACACTTATATGCACATTACTTGGAAACAAGACTACTAATAAACAATAATACAATATATCAATAACTCCTCAATTAAAAAGCAACAAATATGCAATCAATATCGGTATATAACATTGTAAGTGTGATGCAAACAAAGAGCATAATTATTTCTTCTTATAGTTTTCCTAGGAAAAAGAATTTAATAGTAGAACATGGAATTGAGAATTAAAAATTACCAGCAAGCGAAAAGAGAAGGACACACTTCTCTACAATGTAGACTACGCTTTTCAAAAGTTTGTCACAAATAAGCCTTAATCTGCAACAAATAAATTTATCTTTAATTGTGAATCTAAAGTCAATGATAAAATATAATACAGACAAAAACAACGAAAAATTATATTCACCTTTATGTTATAGGTTTCCCTATTTTCTCACTCCTTTTCGATAATCATTTGTTTCTTTTCTTTTCTTAATCCTTCGCATTCTCTCTTTTTTTTCCTCCTCTTTACTCTTTTTCATCATATTTCTTATCTATTTTCTCTTCTACCTATACCTGTAAAAAAATGTATACAGAAATTAGAATAATCAAAAAGATCTCATCTCATGAGAGAACATAACCATGTATTTACACTATTCATACCCTTTTAAAAGTTAACACTTGCTACATCCAAAACTAATATCACGTGAACAACTAATAGATACTTATATGCACATTACTTGGAAACAAGACTACTAATACACAATAATATAATATTATAATACAGACAAAAACAACGAAAAATTATATTCACCTTTATGTTATTGGTTTCCCTATTTTCTCACTCCTTTTCGATAATTATTTTTTTCTTTTCTTTTCTCAATCCTTCGCATTCTCTCTTTTTTTTCCTCCTCTTTACTCTTTTTTATCATATTTCTTATCTATTTTCTCTTCCACCTATACCTGTAAAAAAATGTATACAGAAATTAGAATAATCAAAAAGATCTCATCTCATGAGAGAACATAACCATGTGTTTACACTATTCATACCCTTTTAAAAGTTAATACTTGCTACATCCAAAACTAATATGACGTGAACAACTAATAGACACACTTATGCACATTACTTGGACACAAGACAACTAATGCACACTAAGATAATATTATTTACACTATTTATATTGTTTTCTTCATTCACACTTGCTATATTCAAAACCAATGTCACTTGAACAACTAATAGACATACCTATGCATGTCACTTGTAGAAAAGATTAGTAATGCACATTATGATAATATATCAAAGACGCATTAGCTAAAAAGCAACAAATATCCAGTTTAGTTTTGGTATGTATGTTGTAAGTTTGATGTAAAGAAAGAGATTTAAAAGCTTTTGTTATATTTTTTCTAAAAAAAAACTAAAAAATAAATATAGAATTAAAAATTACCAGCAAGCGAAAGTTAGGGCACCCTTCTCCACAATACAGACTATGCTTTCTGAAAGTTTGTCTCAACTAAACCTTTATCTGCAATAAATAAGATTATCTTTAATTGTGAAACTAAAGTAAATGATAAAATATAACAAAGACAAAAACAACAAAAAATTATATTCACCTTTATGTTTTAGGTTCTCATGTTCTCTTTCCCTTTTCTATACTTCTTTTCTTTTCTTTTCCCCATCCTTCGCATTCTCTCTTTTTTGTCTCCTCTTTCTTTTTTTATCATATTTCTTCTATTTTTCTCTTCTATCTACACCTGTAACATGAAGTATAGAGAAATTAGAATGCGCAAAAACATCTCATCTAATGAGAGAACATAACAAAGTATTTAAACTATTCATACCCTTTTAAAAGTTAACACTTGTTACATCCAAAACTAATATCACGTGAACAACTAATAGACACTAATCCACACTAAGATAATATATCAATCACTCCTCAGTTAAAATGTAACAAATATTTAATTCAATATCGATATAGTAAGTGTGATGCAAATAAAGAGCACAATAACCTCTTTTTATAGTTCTCCTTGGAAAAAGAATTTAATAATAGAACATGGAATTGAGAATGAAAAATTACCTACAAGCGAGAAGGGAAGGACACTCTTCTCTACAATGTAGACTATGCTTTTCGAAAGTTTGTCACAAATAAACCTTAATCTGCAACAAATAAAATTACCTTTAGTTGTGAAGCTAAAGTCAATGATAAAATATTACAAAGAGAAAAACAACAAAAAATTATATTCAAGTTTATTTGATAGGTTTCCCTATTTTCCCTCCCCTTTTCTATACTTTTTTTTTATTCTGTTCTCCATCCTTCGCATTCTCTCTTTTTTTCTTTCTTTCCTTTTTTTATCTTATTTCTTCTCTATTTTCTCTTCAATCTATACCTATAAAAATATGTATACAAAAATTAAATAATAAAACTGATCTCATCTCATGAGAGAACATAACCAAGTATTTACACTATTCATACCCTTTTCAAAGTTAACACTTGCTACATCCAAAACTAATATCACGTGAACAACTAATAGACACTTATATGCACATTACTTAGAAACAAGACTACTAATACACAATAAGATAATATATCAATGACTCCTCAATTAAAAAGCAACAAATATGCAATCAATATCGATATATAACATTATAAGTGTGATGCAAACAAAGAGCATAATTAGTTCTTCTTATAGTTTTCCTAGGAAAAAGAATTTAATAGTAGAACATGGAATTGAGAATTAAAAATTACCAGCAAGCGAAAAGGGAAGGACACTCTTCTCTACAATGTAGACTACGCTTTCCAAAAGTTTGTCACAAATAAGCCTTAATCTGCAACAAATAAATTTATCTTTAATTGTGAAGCTAAAGTCAATGATAAAATATAATACAGACAGAAACAACGAAAAATTATATTCACCTTTATGTTATAGGTTTTCCTATTTTCTCACTCCTTTTCGATACTTATTTTTTTTCTTTTTTTTTCTCAATCCTTCGCATTATCTCTTTTTTTTTCTCCTCTTTACTCTTTTTCATCATATTTCTTATCTATTTTCTCTTCCACCTATACCTGTAAAAATATATATACAGAAATTAGAATAATCAAAAAGATCTCATCTCATGAGAGAACATAACCATGTATTTACACTATTCATACCCTTTTAAAAGTTAACACTTGCTACATCCAAAACTAATATCACGTGAACAACTAATAGACACACTTATGCACATTACTTGGACACAAGACAACTAATGCACACTAAGATAATATTATTTACACTATTTATACTGTTTTCTTCGTTCACACTTGCTATATTCAAAACCAATGTCACCTGAACAACTAATAGACACACCTATGCATGTCACTTGGATACAAGATTAGTAATGCACATTATGATAATATATCAAAGACGCATTAGCTAAAAAGGAACAAATATGCAGTTTAGTTTTGGTATGTATATTGTAAGTTTGATGTAAAGAAAGAGATTTAAAAGCTTTTGTTATATTTTTTCTTAAAAAAAACTAAAAAATAAATATAGAATTAAAAATTACCAACAAGCGAAAGCTAGGGCACCCTCCTCCACAATACAGACTATGCTTTCTGAAAGTTTGTCTCAACTAAACCTTTATCTGCAATAAATAAGATTACCTTTAATTGTGAAACTAAAGTAAATGATAAAATATAACAAAGACAAAAGCAATAAAAAATTATATTCACCTTTATGTTTTAGGTTCTCATGTTCTCATTCCCTTTTCTATACTTCTTTTCTTTTCTTTTCTCTTTCCCATCCTTCGCATTCTCTCTTTTTTGTCTCCTCTTTCTTTTTTTCATCATATTTCTTTTATTTTTCTCTTCTATCTACACCTGTAACATGAAGTATAGAGAAATTAGAATGCGCAAAAACATCTCATCTAATGAGAGAACATAACAAAGTATTTACACTATTCATACCCTTTTAAAAGTTAACACTTGTAACATCGAAAACAAATATCACGTGAACAACTAATAGACACTAATCCACACTAAGATAATATATCAATCACTCCTCAGTTAAAATGCAACAAATATTTAATTCAATATCGATATAGTAAGTGTGATGCAAATAAAGAGCACAATAACCTCTTCTTATAGTTTTCCTAGGAAAAAGAATTTAATAATAGAACATGGAATTGAGAATTAAAAATTACCTGCAAGCGAGAAGGGAAGGACACTCTTCTCTACAATGTAGACTACGCTTTTTCGAAAGTTTATCACAAATAAACCTTAATCTGCAACAAATAAAATTACCTTTAGTTGTGAAGC